>CM060950.1:215820396-216360396 GCA_030765055.1 Mantis religiosa
TTGTGGGTTCGTGGAATAAAAAGTCCAATTACACCACTCAACAATGTTCTTTATTTCCACCGACTTACAGTTAAACTCTTGCCAATTACACAGAATTACTTGCTGCACACAGTTACAATTTACCAGTTCGTCCGTTACAACTTCACTGTACTCGCGATTACATAAACTCCGTTACTCATACCCAGTTCGTACAGTCTTCCGTTGCACAATCCTTTCGTTCATTAACACGTCACTAACACTGCCTTCTTACACCAAGAACTGTCCTCATTCACTAACCAACTGATTGACCAACTCAAACCAACAACTGACTGACCAACCCTGTCTGTCTGTAACCCTCTTTATATCGGAATATCGCCGGTTTCTAGTGACCAGGAGACTGTTCCAGTAAACGAAGGATCGAGAAACAGGTGAAAGGGAAACAGACGCACAATTATGTTTCTTTCCGACCACTGGCTGTCACCACTATAAGACAAACGAGGGAGAGGTGTGGCTAACGCGGTCCTCCCCTACCTTCCGTTCCCAGCTGGTTACAGGGTGCTCCAACGCTCCTGTTACAATATATACAAGCCCGGAAGATGTATATTTCAGTTGCTTACGAACTCTTGCCGCAAAAGTCACCGTTTATTAAAATCAGATTGTTTGCTTGTCAGACCAGTTATTTATTTTTGAATTAAAGTCCTTCATGGTTAAGTCACATCGAACGACGTACACTATCGATAACATTGTATTCAGATGAGTCCGATGTCCACAGAGCTTAGAGACACACAACATTCTCCTTTAAGAATAATGGCAGGACAGACCGCAGGGCATCTTTTAGAAGTGAACCTCCCATGTTATTGGTTGGCAAAACAAAGTGATCGCGGCGCCTTTTGGTGAGGTAGCGGGAAACTGTTTTATGTAAAATCGCACACCCAAATGTTTACGTGGCCAGTTGCTATTTCTGATATATTTTTCATACCTGAAACAATATTCTAAGATACCAAAATGCGTTGTTATATATTCGGATTGGTGTATTTCCATTCTCACACTATGGTGCTAGGGTTAAGAGAAATCGATATTGGGAAACTATAAATAAAGGCAAACAACAGCCCAAAGAATATTGATGGTATAGTATAATTTGACATAAATTACACTCTCTCAATAAGAAATATTTCAATAAGAAGATTTTGTCTACTCCTTACGAGCAGAACGTGAGATGAACTATTACAAAATGTAATGAGAATTTAAAGTGCTTTTGATATCTTTCCCAGAAAATTCAAGCTCCACATATTGTTTCGTTTGCAAATTTAATAAGCATAGGGAATCTTGAACAAATCTTTGGAGATATTTTATAACAAATTAGAAAAAGTTAAAGTTTATCTCTCTAGAGGTGAAGGTTGCTTCAGATGAATTTCTGTAATGTCTATTTTATGAATGTGCAGTATCTTGACCATACAGTTTAAATTTGCATTACCTGCATTTGGTAGAGGATTTCCTATATTCAGGCCAAGAATGAGACCCAGGGATTTCAGGAGAAGGACATATTTCGAGCCCCATGAAAAAAATAAAACTAAAAACGCCCATTCTATCACACTTTGATTGTGGGAATGACAGTAGTGTGAATTTGTGTGGCGTCCGAGCAGCATAACTGAAAAATAAATGAATACAAGATATTTAAATCTAATATCTTTCGAGGACGCAAAAGAAATGCTTTGGAAAACTCATAATTTGTCATAAGTGGTGCTAGCGAGTTTGAATGACATTCCAGAATTTTAAAGAATTTTCATGATAAATGTAAAATTTTCTCTAATCTTTACGAAATGTCACCAAGCATCCGTTTTGAGTAAGTGCTAAACTGTAATATAGAAGGAAGGTTTTACTCCCGTTAAATACTTAGTTGAGGTAAAATACATTTTCTGGCAGAACACATTTCACAGGCATCACATGGCATTTCTTGTAATGTAAGCCTTTCTCGAATATAAACCTTCTAATCTCTCGGCTACACTATCAAAACGGAGCTTACAAGGCAACACATAGCGACCACAACTCTAAAGATTTAACCATCGCTCTACGTCTCTGCATACCGAAATTCTCCCTTCAACTTTTAAGAAATGTGTAATATCTACGTGCAAACATCTATCTTACTAACATTATGCAGATAGAAGGAAACGTTCTTATGAATATTGTGTACATGACTCAGTAGAGAAAGTCATGTAAGTAAATGTCCTTTAAAACCTTCCACTACTTGATCTGATGAAGAAAGCCCACTCCATGCACATTATTTTACCTTTTGCAAACAAATTTGCCTGCCAAATTTCTAGTTCAGCAACTCGTTAACTGTCCATTACACTGATCATTACATTTACATGCTACTCAAAAGATAACCATGGCGACATCAAAGGATGCGTTAAGATAAACGTATTCTGTGTCGCCGGGATAAGATGTTATTTGTTTTATTTTTATTTTTGTAGTTTACGTCCTCCAACGTCAAGTCATATCGGACGATGAACGAAATGGGTGAAATGATGTTCAAATGAGCGCGGGGCCCATGGAGCTTAGACGTACCTCACATTCGTCTTTCAGGATAAGGGAAAACCCCGGGGAAAACATTATCCACGTAACTCACACTGACGAGATCGAACTCAGCACCTCTTGTACGTGAGGCAGACCCGCTAGCATCTGCGCTAACGAGCCGGGCAGACGCAGGGATAAGATGTCTATGAATTATGGCTTTTTACAGGTACAGCGTTCATTTAAAACCTAACGATACATTTAATCTTTGAGACACTGAAACCAGTAAACATACCTTTGGCTAAATCACAGTCGCTTGGAGCAGAACAATGTTCCCTGGCGCATCTGAATTGCGATTTACTGGTTTTGCGCCGTTAAAATCTAAAACTGCTTCAACGCACCAAGGGACATCGGCTTAGGTGAAAGAACGTGCATGTGGGTTACCTGGTGAATATACAAACTTCTCTCAAGATTAACGTTAAAGCTATGAATGAAAATATGTTTAAGAATATTGTAAGAATATACGTAAGTATATATGTAAGTAAGGAGTACTAAATGTTGCACTACTTGAACCGATGATGAACGCCGACCCCAAGAATTTATCTTTACATTTTGGAAACAAAATTTTGAATTATAGGTTACTTGGTTAGTAAACTATAGAAGGTCCTGTTTGCTTAACATGGATATATTCACGTATATTTGTTCTAAGTTTTTCTTACATGCAACGGTCCGTTGCCATGAGGAAACATGATTTTGAATTTCGAGGGTTCTGCAGGTGCGGATTTATAAGTATGCCAAGAAAAGACGTTTTTGTAACATCGGCCGAAATCCTGTCTACTGAACTGATAATAGTAGATATATGAACCCATTGGTAGAGAAAAAAATCTTAGTAACCACCTTTATATTAACCTCCTTAATTATATATATATATATATATATATATAATTATCGATGATTTAATTATATCACCTGTTTTACCGTAAACGAGTTCTTCTGAAACAAGCTATTTTAGAAACGCTTATAAACTTATCGCACAAACGCCAGAGAGCACAAAAGTAACTTGAATACCTGATCCTACCTTTTATTTTTTTTACTTTAGAATCAACGTCCTCCATCATAACTAAGGGGCAAGATTGCCTTTGTACATCCTACAAAATTTGTGTGCATTTAACCTAATAAGATATGTAATTGAATTCAAATCCTAATTAAAATTCAAATTATCAAAACAAATGAACTCCAATTGCCACTGAACCAAGGCCAAGCCAACAGCAAGAGCAGATGCAGGTCACCCGGTTTCTCACGGGTGGAGGGTTACACGCCACGGTACCTATACGCTGTGCGGATTTACCCATGCGGTATGATAGATAAATGTTTATGCACAGGCTTACGTGTCGTTTAGTAAGATGGCGCAGTTGGCTCTGCTGATGCTTCTGGAACCGGGATATTCGCCCTTGGGGGGGAAAGTGCCCGTTCGACCTTGCTTTGTGCGGTCGCTAGCGATCCGTCAAGCAGTGGTGGAACTAGTAGCAAGAGACCAGATGGGAATTAAGGTGTTGAGTTTTAATAAGTCCAGGTCGTGCGCGCGTCCCAGGGCACGACTGCAGGTGTTAACCTGCCTGCCGCGGCCAAGGCGCGAGGTGACCTGGCGGTGATGGGTAGGGGCAGGGGGAGAGGCAGACTCTACCACCCAAGGGCGTCCTTGGGTAAGCGATAGCACCTCCGTCTCCTGGGGAGACGGTGGTCGTATTGCCCCAATGAATTTACCAGCTGGTTGGGGTGGGGAGTGATCTTGGCATACAACGTGCGCGTTCGTTCACGCACGACGTCTTCGACGTATGGTATTTCAGACTGCGTGTGCAGGAAGTGAGATGGGAACACGCGGTAGGTACCGTAGATCATCCTTGAGGCTCTGTTCTGCACGGCCTGTAGTCTGCTGAGGGTGGTATGAGCCACCGAACACCAGACCTCGCATCCATACAGGATCAGAGGCGGGATGACGGCACGGTACGTCCGTACTTTGAGGCGGATGGGCATGGTTGATATAACCATAGGGTAGAGTAGCCTGAGTGCAGCGTGGCCGAGCCCAGCCTTTGCCCTGACATACGAGTGAAAGTGAGGCCGCGGTCCAGTTGGATTCCCAGGTACTTTGCGGTTCGAACCCAGGGGATTCTTCTCCGCCGTAACTGCAGGTCTCCATACGGGCGCCAGCTACGGGTCTTAGCCTGCATAAGAGCGGAGCTCTTCTGCGGGCTAATGGCCATCCTCCACTTCTCACTCCACCTGCCAATGGCGTGGAGCTGACTCTGTAGAGGGAGAAGACAGTAGCTGTCGTTCTTGTTCTGTGCCAGTATGAGGACATCGTAGGCATACTGACACAAAACAGTGGGCGGTTCCGTGGGAAGGTCAGACATGTAGGCAGCGAGGAGTGCCGGGGACAGAACACTGCCTTCCGGGACCCCAGCCGCTATGGGTCTTTCAGGGGATATCTTCCCGTCGACCCTCACTCTGAAGGTGCGGTCCTTGAGTAAGCTGCTGAGTATTGCCAGGTATGGAGGGGGGAGTTGAGCTTCTTTGAGTTTGAACAATAACCCCTTGTGCAACGTGGTGGCGAAGGCCTTCTCCACGTCCAAGAGCAAAGCGATGGTTTTGAGGCCGTCCTGGAATCCCAGGGCAGCTTTCTCCGCCAAGCGCAGTTGCTGCAAAGTGGCGGAATGGCCGCGACGGAAACGAATTAGTGATCCGGGAGTAGGAGCCTCTGCTCAAAGAGAGGAGTTAGGCGGGGGAGGAGCAATCGTTCAAAGATCTTTGACACGATTGGGAGCAAGCTGATGGATCGGTAACTTTCCGAGAAGGCTGGATTCTTGCGCGGCTTCAATATCCATACGAGCCTTGCCTCTTTCAAACTATTTGGGAAGTGGCGCAGAGTGAGGCATGAGTTGTAAATCCGCGTCAAGTGGATCACCGCTTTACCAGTAAGGTGCTGGAGCACGTTGGCTGTGACACCATCATGCCTAGGGGATTTGTTAGGTTTCAGGCTTTGGATTTGAGCAGTCACCTGTTTAGGGGTGACGATGGGGTGGTGGATCTCCGCATGTGGAGATGGTGTTGCCTCGTAGAGGTATTCCACCGTTTCCTCCACATGTTCGGAAAACTCGTCGTCTTGGGTATCTTCCCTTGGTTCGAATTGACTCTCCAAGTAGTCTGCGAAACACGTGGCTTTCTCTTGGGGCAAAAACGCATGCCTTCCACGAGTGCCATGGAGTACATGCCAGTGCACGGTCCGGTCCCTTCTGAGGGAGTGGATGATCCGCCTGGTTTGCTTCTCAGTGAGGTCAGCCTTCTGTTTGGTGAGTTCCCAGGCCACTGAGCGGTGCGCACGAAGCAGTCTTCTTGCCAGGGTTTTGAACTGCCGGTAGACTGCTTCGATCCTGGGGTGGCGGAAGCGCTGCCATAGTTTCCGGACGACTGATTTAGCTTTAAGCAGCTGCCGGAGTTCAGGAGGTATGGTTCTGGGGTTATGGTGTTCAGATGGAATGCGGTGCGTGTGTGCCCGTACCACATTTAGGAGATGTTGGGAGAAGGATGTACCTGCCGCTTGCAAAGCCTCGATAGAGTCGATGCGTGGTCGCGGGTCCACGGTCTGGTTAAGATCAAGGACGGCTGCATCCCAGTCGACCTCGTATGTCAAGTCTGGATTTAACAGAGCTGGCATGTCAACGTTTGAGTCCACCACGACAGGGTCGTGGTCGGAGTCGTGTTCGTTGACTACAGAGAGATCTAGATCGTACGTAGAGTTCTTAGTGATCACGATATCGAGTACGTCCGGCCTACCGCGGGCCGGGTACAAATTAGGTCCTCTCGGTCCATAGGCGACGAGGTTTGGATTACCGCTGATGCGGCGGTAGAGTTCGCGCCCCTTGGCATTTTGGTGTGGCTGTGCAGTGGGCATGCTTCGCGTTGAGATCACCTGCGATGCAGACCACTGTGTGGAGGTTTAGTCTGCCTCATGGAAGCAGTGGTCGGGAGGGTCGTATGCCACTATCAGCAACGTGTCAAGTCCACCGATGGTGAGCCTGATAGCGCAAGCCTCCACGTGCTGAAGTGGGAGTAACGGGAAGGGCGTGTGGGTGATGTGGTTGCGGATGAAAGTGGCTGTGCCACCGCCTCGTCGTCCGACGCGATCGGATCGATGGGCGGCGTATTTAGGCAGCGAGAAATGCCAGGCAGCATCCAGATGTGTCTCTCAGACCAATTGGATGTCAAACCCGAAGAATTGTGCAAACTCAAGTACGCTGGGGTGGTGACCCCGAATGCCATTTGAGTTCCAGAACGCGGCGCGCCACGACCTTCGAACACGTCGAGGGGCCATCACTTGGCTGATCCGGGATACAGCTCCTCCAGCGTTTGAAGCAGAATAGAGAGTTTCTGCATGGGTGTTAGGAGGGGGTTGCTTACCTGCAGATTGCAGTTGCGCAGTGCAGGAAGGGCCCTTTGAATTAGGTCCCCAAACGACAGAGATAGGGCCTGGAACTCCTCCATGTAAGCTTGGGACACGGTGGCCCCGAAGGCTCCTGGGATTGTGCCGGCGTTCGCCGGTTTATGTGCTGCAGGTTCGACTGTGGACGCTACCTGCGGTGCCGCGGCAGCTGGTGCCTCTGGTTCCGGGGCACGAGCTGGGGTGGTTGTTGGCTGCTTCTTTGCGGCGGGCGGATTAGTGGATTTCCCACTCTTCTTGCTTTTCCACCATTTTTTGGTTTGCCGCTCTTATTGCCCCCGCTTGTGGAGGGTACAGCGGGTTCGGCCACTGTTGCCGGTGCTGTAGTAGGTTATGCAGGGGAGGCGGAATCCTCTGCCCTCTGCAGGGTTGTTTCGGCCTTCCTGAGGGCGGCCAAGAAGGACACACCAGGGCGGACTGTAGCAGTCTCCGGGTTGCCTTGTCGGCGGCTCTCAATAATCCTCAGCCTGTTATCGCAGCCCTTGTAGACGCTCACGTGCTGCTGCTAGCAGTTCACGCATTGGAGCTCCTCGGGCGGGTTGGGGCAGTCCTTCAGGGCATGGGGGCACGCGCATCTCAAGCATGTGAAATTTCGCTCACACATAGTGCTTGAGTGATGGAACCCCATGCACCGGTGGCACTGCACGGGTCACTCCCTACCGTTAAAGCGTTCCACTTTCACGACAGTGAAGATCCGCCTGCTGGCAAGTTCAATGGGCTGAACATGGGCCTCTCGCACCTTGTCCATAAGGACCAGGAAAAGAGGCATGGGAACTTTGATGGTGCCTTCTTCTGAGGAGACAGTCTTCCTCAGCTGGGCGACAGAGATGGCGTCTATGCCGTATTCGTCCTTCAGCGCCGATCTGACGTTGTCAGGAGTACAGTCAGAGTCCAAGCCTCTGATGATACGCCTCTCTAGGTGTGTTCGTTGAGGCGAGTAGCTGTGGAATTCAATATTCCGCTCTCGTAGTACAGCCTTTGCTGCCTCATGATCCTCCACGCTTGAGGTGATTGCATGAACCTTTCTAGACCTCCTGCACGCTTCACATTTCATTTTCAGGCGTTGGGGCAGTAATCTCATAATTCCCACATTGTTTGGGAAGGTATCTGCTACGATAGTTGGCAATTTACGTCCCCCTTTGGGTGGGGGTGGATGGCTGCCCTGTGGTTGGGGTGATGGTGGTTTGGGACGTTACTTATTTCTTCGTCCCTCTACTAGCGTGAAGCTCTCAGCGTCGGAGCCATTTGACTCCGGCAGAGCAACCTGTGAGGGTTGGGAATGAGCTGGTGCTGCCATAGTTTGGCAGGGGGCAGCAGGAGTCTGCTGCCCCGTGCGCTTAGTGCGCTTTTGCACAGGTTCTGCGCTCTCAGGAGAGGCTGGGGTATGGTTGGGTCTGGGTCTTGCGCCGTCGGTAGTCAGCGCGGTTACCCTGCGGCTGCTGGAAGTGGACCGGACCCACTCTAGGGAGGCACCTATGTGAGCCATTGAGACTCGGGGTGTAGGGCCGGAGGCCCTTACCCTTGGCTGTCGTCTTACCAGCCCGCTGTAACGTTGTCTGTCAGTCCGTTCGTCTGGGTAGGAAAAGAAAGCAGATAGTGTAAGAGTGGAATGAAAATAAGGGGTCTGCTCTTGGCCTGGCTTACGCTCGTGTTATGGCAGGCCGGAGCCCGCTACAAAATTTGGAAGACGCCAGTGGAAATGCTGCTGTTAGTGCCAGCAAGTCTCCAGGCCGGTGGTGCAGTTTGTAGCTTGCTATTGCTACGCGGCTGCTGCTGCTTGTTTCTGCATGCTAGCTGCTTGCTGCGGCTGCTCTTAGAAGAAGGCCATTCGGCACTTCTTCTGCGGCGGGCTCGAAGACGGCAGGGGGCGCTGCTGCATGCAGTTCACTCTTGGGAAGCTCGAAGAGGAGTGATGAGTTCACGAGTGACACGAGTGACTGAACCAAGCCATACAATACCGTGTGGTGCTGACTGGCTGTATATAGCCAGAAGGTTTTTGCTGCGTGCCCACCGGTTAAGGGTTTTACCGCAGGTAAGGTAGATTTCGGGATATTGTAGGGTGAAATCTAGGTTTTTAGGATGGTGTTATTTATGAGGTTACAAGTATGTACCTGGGGGTTGAAGGACAGGATACAACACCTTGTACCCTATTGAATCAAGTTGGCTAGGTCCGTCAATATATACTCATTTCGGGGTACTTCCTTTCTAATTTATATTTAATTCTTCTTTTGTAATTCCGTCTGTGAACATTCTAAATGATCTTTATTTTTTAGTGATAAAGTGCACTTTAACCTAAGCTAAACCTAAAGGACTTATTCATGTGACAAACAAAGTTGTGTATTAAATTGCCATTCATTATCTTAGGAAAAAGATATTACAGGTAGAGCCAGCTATGGACAGCAGCAAGCACTTTTTAAAATAGATATCGCCTACAAGCGAATAAGAGTTTCTGAAATAAAATCCGTGTAACTAAATCATATCCCCCTGTAATAAAAAACGATATCAGTTGAACAGTGACTGAAGGTACTGCTATCACACTACATTCTCGAGCCACTCCTCCAAAAGCGCATATTCCTCCATTATTCCCAAATTTCATGTACATGTTTATATAAGTGGATCCATAGCCCATTTCGATTATTTTCGTCAAATCCTGCCGTGTTTCAAGTCTGAAGCTATTTCTGTGAGATCGTCTGAGAGACAGGAACGGTGAGTAGCGGTTTTAAGATATATCGATACTGAAAAATGGAATCGAAAGACAAAGGAATGCTCCAAAACCTTCAATGAGGTGAGGTATGATGTAGTAAATTACCCTCTTTTAACGAGAACCAATTTAACAAGATTTTGCTTATTTATTATAATTTGCAACTTGGATGAACACTTCATGAAGTATTTTGAAAGTATAAAGCACGTCCGAGATCCTTGCAAAAATACTCAACCTACAAATTTTATTAATTTTATTTGTTTTGCAAATATATTGCTGAACGTCAAAGTCATCTGTATCCCAGAGTAGAAGGGGACCAATAAATAAATTATTGAATTTGTAACCGAGGCTTTTATTGAACTATTTTTCAGCAGACCTTTGCCAAATTCTCAAACACACCCATTGAAATATTTGTAACATGTGGCTCTGAATCGTGATCCTAGTTATTACATGGCATCAAGATATATATATATATATATATATATATATATATATATATATATGTGTGTGTGTGTGTGTGTGTGTGTAGCATTTAGAGTACTTCCATTTAACACACAATTATTTCTTATTTTGAAATTACGTTTGCATAAAGTTAAAATACGCTACCCTTTTACGTAGTAAGGCAAACATAAATCTATGCTAAACCTAAAGAAGTTAATCACATGTCCTACAAAGGTTTATAAATTATATTCGTTCTTCTTCCACGGTATAAGATATTAAAGATAAGAGCTTCCTATGGACAGAAGGGATATGTTTCTTGGAGCTTATTTTGTTTGTGAGACAATAAACTTGTCTTCTTTTTTAACCTTCCTACTTGTACCACTAACGTGCTGTTAGTTTTCTTGTTCCTCTATCCCTTGTTAGGTCGGGCCTGGGATACAGATGCTTCGGATCCCATAGAGAACCAGGATAGTTGATCAGCCCACTTCCTGGTATGAAGGTGATAGAAGTGGAGGATAAATAAGAAGGCGAGATGAATGATAGTGAAGATGATGGAGCAACTGGCTGAATGCTGCCGTGGGAAACCGGATGATCCTGGAAAGCTCATCCCAGCGCCATGTTGTCCATCACAAATCCCGTTCACAGTCATATGGGATAGAACCCGGGCCTCTTGGTGAGTTCCAAGCGGTCTAAATACTTCCAATAAGCTTATCCCGGAATAAAGTAAATTCGGTGCGTAACATTATTTTTTTAATAATAAGCCAAAGTGTTATAATCATAGCACATTCTCAACTCACTCGTCTAAAATGACGTATCATTCCATCTTTTCTAAATTGGCATACGCATTTGCACAATTAGTTTCTTAACCCATTTGGTTATAGTTGGTCAAATCATGTCATGCTTCAAGTTCCATTATATTCCTACGAAATTTCGAGGAAACAGGGGAATGGTGCTAGAGTTAAGAGAAATTGATATTGGGAAACTGTAACTAAAGACAAACAACGGCCTGAAAAATATAGATGGTATAATATAATTTGCCATAAATTACACTCTTACAGTAAGAAAATTTCAATAAGAAAACTTTTCCTATTCCATACGAGTAAAGTGTGGGAGGAACTCTTACGAAATGTAATGTGAACGTAAAGTGATTTTGATACCTTTCCCAGAAAATTCAAGCTGCCCATATTGTTTCGTCTGCAAATATAATGCGCATTGGGAATCTTGAACAAAGCTTTGGAGATATTGCATATCAAATTAGAAAACGCTAAAGTGTATCTCTCTAGAGGTGAAAAGTTGCGTCCTATGACTTTCTGTAACGCCTATTTTATGAATGTGCAATATGTTGATCACATAGTTTAAAGTTTCCGTACCTGCAGTCGGTAGAGGAATTCCTAAATTGAGGCCAAGAATGTGACCCAGGTATTTCCGCGGATGGTCAAGTTTTGAAGCCCCATGAGCCCCAAAAAAAAAATTTTCGGTAGTCCGAGCAACATAACTGGAAAATAAAAGAATACAAGTTATTTAAGCCTAACATCTTTCGAGGACGCATAAGAAATGTTTTTCAAAACCCTTAATGTGCCATAATTAGCGCCAGCGAGTTTAAATGAAATTCCAGAAGGTTAAATTAATTTCATGATGAATAAATCATTTTCATTAAAATTTAGGAAACGTCACTATGTTTCCGTTTTGTGTAAGTGCTAAACTTTAATATATACGGAAGGTCTTACTCGCGTTAATTACTTAATTTAGGTAAAATACATTTTCAGACAGGACACATTTCAAAGATATCACGTCACATTTGTTGTAAAGTAAGCTTTTCTCAAGTATAAACCTTCTGCAAACAAATTTGCCTCCCAGATCTCTGGTCGCCACTCGTAAACTGTCCATTATACTGATAATTAAATTTATATGCTACTCAAAAATAACCATGGAGACATCAAAGGATGCGCTAAGTACAGATATCATGTGACGCAGGGATAAGATGTCTTACCGCGCTCGCTACTGAGAGAGCAATGTTGTTCCGTGTTCTCCAATTTATGTCCTCATTGCAAGCATATACAGTTATTTCTTAGAATATTTACCAAGTGAACAATAAGATTAATGGCGGCACCGTCACCGAGTGTTTAGAACGCCTGACTTCCACCAAGGCGGCCCAGATTCTTTCCCAGGCGACCGCAAAGCGAAATCTGTGGTTGGCAACGCAGCGCTGGGGTGGGTTTTTTGCGGGACCTACGGTTTCCCTCACCAACATACCATCAACTGCTCCATCATCCAGCAGCCTGAGGACCTCAGGAGCACTATCTATTGGCATTTCTTCTATTACATACACTTCCTGTATATTGTGTTCTCCGATTTTCACTATAGCACGTCTTCTATGGCAACGTGACTAGGTAACTTTAAATTAAGGCTTTTTCCTGGTACAGCGTTCATTTAAAACCTAACGATACATTTATTATTTGAGACACTGAATCAAGTAAATATATCTTTTGGCATAAGTTCGTTTCGTGTGTGAATCTCTCTATGGCACTGCGTGTGAGGCAAAGAACCACAGAACAGAAAAAAAATTAGGATAATGGGTATTCAACGTCAAGCGATATGGAGGTATTACAGTCGCTTGGAGCAGAACAATGTTCGCTGGCGCGACTGAATTGCGATTTATTGGTTTTGGCCCATTAAACTCTACAACTGCTTTAACGCACCAAGGGACATCTGCTTAGATGAAAGACCGTGCATGTGGGTTACCTGATGCATCTACAGATTTCTCTCAGGATTAACGTTAAAACGATGAATGAAAACATGCTTAAGAATATTGTGCATACAACTGAGTACTAAAGGGCAGTAAGTAAAGAGTTTTAAATGTTGCACTACTTGAACCGATGATGAAAGCTGATCCCAGAATTTTACCTTCACCTTTAAGAAACAAAATTTTGAATTTTAGGTTGTTTGGTCGGCAATTTTTAGGAGGTCCATTATGCTTAACATAGATATATTCAGGTACCTTTGTTCAAAGCTTTTCTTACATAAAACGGTCCGTTGTCATGATGAAACATGATTTTGAATTTTTAGGGTTTTGCACGTGCATATTTATAAGTATGACAGGAGCAGACTCTTGTGTAAAATCGGCCGAAATCCTGTCCTGGGACCTTATATATATAATAAGATTGTAGAGAAAAAATTCTTAGCAGAGACCTTTATATTAGCCTCCTTAACTCTATATGTAATTATTGGTGCATTAATTAGGTCATCTGATCTAACGCAAACGAGTTCTTCTGAACAAGCTATTTTGGAAATGCTTATAAACTTATCGCTCAAACGCCAAAGAGTACTAAAGGAACAGAGCCAACGAGACCTGGGTGCGGAGATCGGCAACCGTAATTTGAATTTGAATCCAATTGTACATATTATAAATTTAAATGCACGCAAATGTTATATGATGTACAGTAGCAATATTGCCTTTTATTTATGATGGAGTACGTTGATTCCAAAGTGAAGAGGAAATAACACGTTGGATGGGGTATCCAGTTTGCGTTACTCCCTGGACTTATACCAAACTTCAAAGGATGCAGTGAACTGAATCCATCTCTAATACATACTAGTTAATATATACAAATATTCAGATTTTGCCAAAACTGATCCAGGAGGAAGATAGAGGGTAATGTGTTTAAAATGACAGGTACACCCCATATCTTTAGCTCAAATAAATGAAGCACCAATATGTTATAACAATGAATCGCGACGTAAGCACTGCAATGAACATCATTACTGGTTAGCATGTATGCGTCTACGCATATTAGTAGTTACTCAGAAATGAAATGCAAACGTTTGACATGACGTGATAGAATAATTATACTCAATAAGTCAAATTGTTTGTTAAATTCTAGAAAGAAGAAAAAGTATACTTCCTGCTGGCCCGGCAGAACGTGCATCGTAAGAATATGTTTCTTTATGAATGGTTCGTAATTTCTATTTACTCTAGAGGGTTCAAAGCAATAATATTCAGTTCTTATTCCGTTAAAAACCCAAGGAAAATTGTATCATTTGGATGAAATTGAAATTATAATGAGACACGAAGTTATCTGCCACCCCCTTATCACTGCCAGTGCAAACCAATTGAGTTAATGTAGGCTGAAATTACACTGCAAACAGACATAATAATTTTAAACTGACTGACGTTCAATAACTTATAAACGAAAAATTGACAAGGTAACATAAGACTGGGAGAGCTGTGTGAGACACTCACATAAGCTACAAGACGACGACTTTTGGAAAGAATTAGCACGTGACGAGATTTTAGAGCCTATCATCATAAATTTGCAATACTCGGACGTTGAAGACATTGACAATGGCGAACTCTCTCTTGACGTACCTAAGTGACATTCACGGGCATATGGATGATACAATGGTAGTTCCGTTGGATTAGAAAAATAGGCAATTCATAATCTATAATTACAATTATAGCATTAATACATGTACATAGTATACGAATAGTCATGTTGCGAATGTGATTTCAACCACTACATTATTATAAAATTTATAATTCTTTTACACATGTTTGGCCTTCGGGAAGAACCCCTTTGTCCATCGAAGAGAATCTATTTTCTCTAGTGGTAAACATATACACGATATACATACACATTTCGGGCCTTCGGGAAGAACCCCTTTGACCATCGAAGAGAATCTATTTTCTCTAGTGGTCAACACATACAAGAGACACATACCCATTTTGGGCCTTCGGGAAAAGCCCACTTGGCCATCGAAAGGAACTGATGTTCACACATGGCGCACATATATACGATACACATATACACCCATGTCCAAGGCGGGACTCGAACTCGCGACCCTCTACGCGACGGAACGCTAAAGCTCTCTAACGCTCTAACGACCATAACTACGAGGGCCAGCTTTAATTAGTTTTGGCAAATTCAACTTGCGTTCCCTTACCTCTAGCACCAAGAAGACTCGTATGTGTGCGAGAGAGAGGGAAATACTTATATAAAGGAGCAGTGGTAACGAGTGGCAGCGCTGAGCGCGATAACTCATCTGATTTGTCAGAATACAGAACTCTTCCCGTTTAAACACATAATAGGTACAATGGCGATTTTACATTGCGCTTACCTAAATCTGCGCTACCTGCTGTTGGTTGTCGGATTGCTGAATCCCGCAGCTGGGTGGCAGTTTTCATGAGGTCGTCGGCGACGGAGATCAATACATTTTTTGAGTTTGCACTGAACGTATAGTGCTTGAAAACTAAGAAGACATGTTCGCTATAGCTCTTAATTCCCAGGATCTGATTGAATCCTCAGTCAGTTTCGCGTCTAGCTTTTTGTGCAGTGCTAGTTGACCGTGCCACATGACACGGTGATGGCCGCATTGAAGACGGAAATATTAAGCTATTATCCTCCTTATTTCTTATCTGTCGTGATGGAGACAGATGAGCCAGAAATGGAGACAGCCGCAGGAAATAAATTGGTGTATGGAAGGCGATATATGCGCATAACCGTTATAACCATCGTACTTCGCGAAGTTACAACTGATGACTGTATTATTGTCGATTTGTGTACTGTTACATGCTACTCGTAAATAGTTATGCATCCCTGTTACAGTAAGTTTTTGTTAAACTATAGTATATAAGATTACAGGAACGTATCATAATTGCGAGGTAAATTATGTTCAAGTAGGATACCTCCTTCTAAAAATGAACATTTAAATTAGACGCGTTGTACAGTCGACATTAGTGATGCGACAATGCACCAATATATTCTGTATCCTCATAGACATCTTTCGCACTTGTTTGAAATTATACAACATGTTGGTTGTTTTCATGCACTTAATTGTTTTAGTATTCATTATGCGATAATTGCTTGGAATGGAAGAGAGGAGCCAAATTAGCTAAAGGAAATCTAAAGTTCATATTGGCACCTGCAATTGTAGTGACTGATAGTGGTGATGTCGCCAGATAGCACAACAGAACCGTAGTGCCTTAACTTGAATATATCTGCAAAACATTAATTTGAAAATTTATCATATGTTTCAATGTAATATGCACTTTTCTCCTATATATAAATTAGAGGTAAACACAAAAATAGGGAAATGATACGAATTGTTCCTGTAAACGGCAGTGATACATGAGTTTTCAATTCGCATTATTTAGATGATGCACCTTAATTTCAAGATATATTATTCATATGACATGAATGTAGTTAAAAGGGAACTGTCACTGTACTCACACCACTACGCACCCGAACATTTGACGATATAATACCTGCTGTATGTACACCATATGCACCAAAAATCAGCTGCAGACGAGGATCGCAACGCCCAAAACTGAAGCCTGGGAAGTGTCGCTTGCATGTAGCAGCTGGACATCCATCGTCAGCTCTGTAACGAGTGTGGGGATGCGCGCTCCTTACATATGTCATGAGTAAACCGCTGCATGTCAGGGGTAAATGCTATGTTGTTATACGTATATGTTGCTAGGTATTCTGGGCACATTTTCGGGTACTTCCAGCTATAGTCCGCACCCGATTTTTTGGCACACTGGTTCCACATAGACAAGGGATGACGCCACCAAACTCTCAAGCGTGTACAGATCTGAGTACAGTTAGAATTCCCTTGTAAGTGATGCCCCTACAAGTTACTTTTGTATTCATTAATATCTATTGTCGTTAATTTTATTTATTAGTAAATGGGTAGTAGGCTACTGTACATATGCGTTACCTCGGTCCGCTTCTCAGAAACTAGTTACATTGTGTCCCAGTATATTTCGTAGCTATTACAATACAATCTTTACAAAGCAATTCACCTTAATTATCTTATGATCCTTAAGTGTGTGCTGAGAAGGGACTCTTGTTGCGAGGTACTTCACCCTACAATGAGTAAAGGTCGGCCTGATGAGAAATTTGGTACTGTCTCTAAGAGACCTCTATGATCTTGCGTGTCCGGAGTAGCTTTAGGATGATGGGGACGGCTGAACTGCTGCTGGTGAACCATGCGCTAAGCGTACCATTGGACTCCGAAGTGAAACAATCATGAGAAATGACGTGGTGAGGTAATGCACTGAAGGAAACCATATCAACCTTAAGAGCTTTTGATGGCACCTGACAATGTTTAACGATTGGAAGATATTTTGCAGTAGTTGAAAATATTAACAAACGAAGACTTTCAGGGCCGGAGTCTTGTTAATTGAACAAGTTGAATCTATGATGAAATGGCATTATTTAATCCGTGTTGGTCATAAAGATGTTACAGAGCCCCAGCGAACTTAAAATTGCCTTTAACTTAGCGATGATACAAGAAAAGATGTCGCAGGTTCAATATATCTGTGCAGCAAATCCAAACAACATATTGTGACTTTGTGGGTTCGTGAAATGAAAAGTCCAATTACACAAACTCAACAATGTTCTTTATTTCCACCGACTTACAGTTGAACACTTGCCAATTACACAAAATTACTTGCTGCACACAATTACAATTTACCAGTTCGTCCGTTACCGTTCAGATGCACGTACACAATTTCACACAGTCTTCTCGTTCATTAACACGGCGCTAGCACGTCAAACACTGACTGACTCACTGTCTCGCTGAAATCCTTTTTTATAGGAATGTCACTGTTCTTCTAGAAGTCTCTGGTTTCACGAAAGTTCCAGAGGGCAGCTGAAGGGGAGAGAAGCGCCCAGGTTCAAGTGACATTTTCCTAACGATCCCTCAGTTAGTGACAGAGACTAATGGGAGGCGTGGCACGGCTGCACTTTAGTTTCCTCACAGCTGTTGCCCTCATGCCTACCGCTAATTGGGTGACACTGCTCCCTCCTCAAAGCTGGTCGTCCCGAACAGCACCATCGTAGCGGGCTAGTCGATCCAGGTGTACCACCAACATCTTTCCTCGGGGAACCTTCTGGATGCGGTAGACCACGTCGTTAATCCTCTTCACCACCCGGTACGGTCCTTGCCATGGCTGCTGGAGCTTCGGGCAGCGTCCCTTGGTCCGGGTAGGACGGTACAACCAGACCAGGTCACCTTGCTGGAACCCTTGGCTGTTGGCTTGCCTGTCATACCTGGTCTTCATGCGGTCGCTCGCCTTCTGGATGTTCTGGTGAGCCATCTCGTGCATGTCGTGGAGATGGTCCACCAAGTTCTCCACATACTCGGTCGCTGGCTGTTTCGCTTCCGGAGGGCTTCCAAAAGCCAGGTCACAAAGGAGGCGTAACTCTCGGCCAAACATTAAGCTGGCTGGCGTCATCCCAGTTGTGTCGTGTGTAGACGAGCGATAGGCCAGCAAGAACAGTGGCACCTTGACGTCCCAGTCTCGCTGATGGCTGGCCACGACCTTCCTCAGGTGTTCCTCTAAGGTCTTGATATACCTTTCGACCATGCCATCCGATTGGGGATGTAGAGGCGTAGTGCGAGTCTTGTTCACCCCAAGCCTTTGTAGTGCCTCCTTCATTAGGTTGGACTCAAAGTTGGTACCCTGGTCACTGTGTAGTTCTAACGGCACCCCAAATCGGTAATATACTTGCTCCACGAGGCAGTCTGTGACTGTCTTTGCCTCTTGCATTGGGATGGCATACACCTCCGGCCACATGGTGAAGTAGTCCACGACCACCATTAGGTACTTGCTGCCTCGGTCGGAAACTGGGAACGGTCCAGCAATGTCAACGGCGATCCGTTCGAATGGCGCTCCGACGTTGTACTGCTGCATGCGACCCCGGCTCCTAGTCTGAGGGCAACGACTCGCCGCGCAAACGTGACACTGACGGCACCATTTCTCAGCATCTGCTCGGAGTCTCAGCCAGTAGTAGCGCTGCCGTAGTTTGTCAATCGTTCGGTTCGCTCCCAGGTGTCCTCCCGAAGTACCGGCGTGCACTTCCTCCATGACTTCCGGGACCTTACTCCGGGGAAGTACCAACTGCTCTGTCTGCGTCTTCCAATCGGTTGATTCCCATACCCGGAACAGCACGCCCTCTCTGGTCTTCAACGAGTCCCATTGGGCCCAGTACGACTTGTAGGTGGCGCTCCTCGGTGCGATGTCCTCCCAGGTTGGTCTCATCCCTGCCTCCACTTCCCTCAAGAGTGGCCCCAAGTCTGCGTCCGCCAGCTGCTCCCTCCTCAGGCCTGCGCTATCCCAGCCTTCAGCAGGCACTGCCACAACTACTCGGACTGCTGCGGCACACTCCTTCTCTTCCACTCTTGTGCACTGGCCGCACTCTTCTGGACAGGGTCTTCGGGACATGGCGTCTGCGTTACCGTGGCTCTTCCCTCTACGATGTTCCGAGGTGAAGTCGTACTCCTGCAGCCTCTGGACCCAACGTGCTTTCTGGCCTCCCAGGTTCTTAAAGCTCAATAGCCAGGTCAGGGCGGAATGGTCAGTCCTCAGGTGGAATGGCTGACCGTACAGGTACTTGTGGAAGTGCTCCAATGTCTTTACTACCGGCAGTAACTCCCGTCGGGTGACGCAGTAGTTCTTCTCTGCCTTGGATAGCGTCTTGCTGTAATAGGCTATCAAACGCTCATGGCCATCCTGGATCTGCGATAGGACACCTCCAATGCAATGGTCGCTAGCGTCGGTGTCCACAATGAAGGCGCCACCCGGTTGTGGGAAACCCAAAATTGGAGCACTGCACAGGGTCTCCTTTAGGTGCTGGAAAGCGTTTTCTGCGTCCTCCGTCCACACATAAGGCCGGTGTTCCTCTGTCAGGCGGGTGAGGGGTTTTGCGATGTTGGAGAACCCCTTTATGAAGCGCCTGTAATAACTGCACAGCCCCAGGAAACTGCGAAATTCTTTCTTATCCTTTGGGCGAGGCCAATCTCTCACAGCCTGCGTCTTCTCCGGGTCTGTGGCCACTCCGGTTGCCGAGACTATGTGGCCCAAGTAGTTAACTTCCTTGCGGAAGAGCTGGCACTTCTTCGCGTTCAGCTTCAAGTTGGTCGCTTGCAGTCTCTCTAGCACCTTACTCAGATTCTCGAGGTGATCTTCAAAAGTCTTCCCGACGATGATGATGTCGTCCAGGTATAGCAGGCAGGCATCGTAAGTCAGCCCTCTCATCACTGACTCCATAAGGCGCTGGAAGGTAGCTGGTGCGTTCCAGAGGCCAAAGGGCATAACCGTGAACTGCCAGAGCCCTTGGCCCGTCGAGAATGCAGTCTTCTCCTTGTCTCTCGGGTCTACAGCTACCTGCCAGTAGCCCGACTTCAAGTCCAGGGTCGAGAACCACTGTGCACCAGCTAGCGTGTCCAGGGTGTCGTCAATCCGGGGTAAGGGAAAACAGTCCTTCCGGGTGACGGCGTTCAACTTTCTGTAGTCTACGCAGAAGCGCAGCTCGCCGTTCTTCTTTGTCACCAAGACTACAGGGGAACACCAAGGGCTGTTAGACTCTTCAATCACTCCCCTGGATCTCATGTCCTCCAGCATGTCTCGTACCGCCCCTTGCTTCGCCAGCGGAACGCGCCTGTGCGGTTGCCGAATAGGCCAGGTGTCCCCGGTGTCGATGCGGTGAAGCACTTTGTCCGTGCGGCCGTAGTCACTATCACCTTGGCTGAAGACGCGCTGATACCGCCTTAGCAGTTGTCGAAGCTTCTCCAGCTGTTCTGTGGTCAGGTGGTCGGCCGCCCTCTCCACCAAGCCTTCTAGCCGGGGCCCCAGGTGTTGCTACGGCGCCGGCTCCTGTGTCTCGTCGATAGCTGTTACGCTCACCACGGGCTCGCACATTCCCAACTCCGTCCCGGCCTGGACGTCGTGATCGGCGTCCGAAGGATTTAGCAGTCTCACGGGCACCTCCTCTCGGCACGGCAGCGATGCCCTGGCTACACACAGTCCGTTTACAGGCGTCTTCTGGTCCAGCATCATGTTCCTGGTTCTCTGGCCCTCCAGTCGCGCCGTCACCACCACCTCGCTCTTCGCGGGGACAACCACGTCTTCGTCCAAGACGACCCTGCAAATTCCAAGGCGCTCTTCGGGTTGACGAAGTATAACCTCTTCTCCGTTAAGCCGCAGGACCTTCTTGCCGACGTCGACCGTCGCCTCGTGGCTCCTGAGGGCATCCAGTCTCAGAATCACCTCCTCAGCCACCTTCGCGACGAACACCCACAGACGCACGACACTCCGACCAAGTTCAGCTCCAGCAGGGCCTCCCTCTCCACAGACAAGGTGTCGCCCGATGCCGTGACAAGCTGGTATGGCCGGCTTGGCTTCCTTGTCGGCAAACCCTTCGCCACGTCAGGTCTGATGATGGTCACGGCCGCCCCGGTGTCCACCAGCACGCGGCACGGCTTTCCTCTTATCCAACCGTCCGCGATGAGGCTGTCATCCATACGTCGGCTGACGGCGCGCAGTGTCACTCGAGGGGATGGTGGTGATGGCGCCGACGTGCCCCTCTCCACGACGGCCCTTACTCGTTTTCCGGCTGCTGTTCCTGGTGTGGGCAGTCTCTCTGCAGGTGTCCGGGCTGTCCACACCCCCAACACAGGCCACTAGGTGTTCGCCGGCGTCCCTCAGCTGGTATTCTGTCTCCGGCGTAGCGGACACTCCTCGTTCTCGACGTCGGGATGGATGTTATTTTGGCCGCCTCCATCCTTAATGCCGCTGTCAGCGCCTCGTGGATGGTTTTATACTCCCCGAGCATTAGGCGCTGACGAATCTCTGTGTCCCGTACCCCGTCGACAAAATTGTAGGCGGCTTCCCGGGATACGAACTCCAGTGGCAAGGTCACAGCAGCCGGGGGAGACGCTGCAGGAGTTCGCCATTGCGATCGAGCAGTTGGCTAGCAAGGCCTTGGTTGACCTGCGGTATGCTGCGGTATGCTGCGGCTAAGCGGTGGTTCCCGAAGCGATCCTCCAGGGCTTCCCAGATGTCCTTGGGCGCCGCCGTCGTCTGCACCGCGTTTAGGACTTCCGGGGCTCTTCCCTGTAGGCTGGCTATTAACTGTGTGGCCTCCTCCTCCGGTGACCATCCGTTGTGCCTGGCCACTGTGTCGAACTGGCGGCGGAAGACCTCAAACGTTGACGCGCCGTCATACTTGGGAGGTTTGACGCGCGCAGATTTTGTGTCGCGTCCCGGCGAGTCGGCCTTCAAATCCTTCGGCTTCCTGCCGACGACGTCCTCCACCATGGCGTTCAGGGACTTGACGCTGCTGTCGGCCTTTCCCTCCAGGTTGTTAACGCGGTTAGCAAGGTCTTCTACGTCTTCCACCACGGCGTTCAGGGTCTTGGCGTTAGTGTCGGCTTTTTCCTCTAAATCATTAAGGCGGTCGTCTACTTGACCCATCCGCTTGCCCAGGTTCGTGACGTCATCCCTCATGCCGGCCAACTGTTCCTCAAATTTGGCGGCGAGGACCTCGTTCGCCTCCTTCATTTCCGTGGCCAGACTGTCGTTCGCTGCCCTCATTTCCGTGGTCAATTCGCTCTTTATTTGTTTCAGTTCCGCGGCCAGGTTGTCATTTGCCGCTTCTGTTTTTGCAGCGAGGTTTTCATTTGCCGTCTTCATTTCTTTCAGTTCCGCTAAAATCTTTTTTAATGCTGCCTCCATTGTGTTATGTCGCACTTCTGACACCAATTGTGACTTTGTGGGTTCGTGAAATGAAAAGTCCAATTACACAAACTCAACAATGTTCTTTATTTCCACCGACTTACAGTTGAACACTTGCCAATTACACAAAATTACTTGCTGCACACAATTACAATTTACCAGTTCGTCCGTTACCGTTCAGATGCACGTACACAATTACACACAGTCTTCTCGTTCATTAACACGGCGCTAGCACGTCAAACACTGACTGACTCACTGTCTCGCTGAAATCCTTTTTTATGGGAATGTCACTGTTTTTCTAGAAGTCTCTGGTTTCACGAAAGTTCCATAGGGCAGCAGAAGGAGGGAGAAGCGCCCAGGGTCAAGTGACATTTTCCTAACGATCCCTCAGTTAGTGACAGAGACTAATGGGAGGCGTGGCACGGCTGCACTTTAGTTTCCTCACAGCTGTTGCCCTCATGCCTACCGCTAATTGGGTGACAATATGCACTTGAATTTTCTGGGAAAGGTCTCAGAAGTTCTTTGTCTTCTATACAAATTTTGTAAGATTTTATCTCACTTGGAGCTCAATATACATAGCCAAAATCTTGTTCATCATGCACTTTTAAACAGTGTAATTTATTTATTCCGTTGATTTTTTTATTTCAGATGTTCTTTGATTTTACATTCAGCTTTCCAATACCCTCATATCTTAAACACGCTAGTCCCAATTCATGTTTCACAGGCGATTTCATAGGAAGAGCATGATGTCTGAAATGCTGCTTGCGCTTACATTTTTTAAGGACATGTGACTTTGTCACTGTGGTGTGTACGACGAAACGGTCTATGAAACTACATCTGTAAACGTGTATGCTACATTTTGAACGATTGGACAGATAAGACATTGTGGAACAGCAGGTTGAGAATGTAGTGTGATTGTAATAGCTTCAGTTACCATAATAAACATTCCTTACACACGGGCCAGTACTTTAGTTATACAGATTCTCAATCAGCTTTTTTCAGAAGCAATGACAGTTCAAAACAACCGCTTGTTGCTGTTTAGTCTAAGCTCTGTAGTCCCTGGGGTCATTTGAGCATCATTTCACCCATTCCATTCGTCGTCCGATATGACTTAACGTTGGAGAATGTAAATTACAAGAGAGAGAGAGAGAGTGAGAGAGAGAGAGAGAGAGAGAGAGAGAGAGAGAGAGAGAGAGAGAGAGAGAGATGGCTGCATTATGAATCATACGGCGTAAAATATTGTGTTTCGTGTAGCGGAAAGAAGATTAATTTGAAGAAAACTTTAAAATGATGTTTTCGACAATTTCTGTCCCTGCACTGCACCTAAAAAGTATAAACTGTATACAATTGTGCTCTGAGAGGAAATTAAAGCACTCACTTCTGAACAAATCGTTAACATTTCCTTTACCAACCTTCTACAAACATTCTGTTATATCGTTTGTTGTAAGAATTGCATTGACCCATACTTAAGCTGAGCAAAAGGTGCAGATATATATCCGCTTCAGAATGCTTCTGTTCTCGAACACAATTATTTGTTTGGTTAGATATTGCAGCTGTGTACATCCTAGCTACTCTTCGTTTACTCTTAATAAAACGAACTTAAAGCTATTCTACCCAACAGTAAAATTATAACATATGCTTGAGAAATTAGGTAAATAATTGCAGTTATTCTTTGTCGGTATAAGATATTACAGGTGGAGCCATCTGTGAACATAAACAAGAGTACTTGATTTAGCTGCTGAGCTAAAGTGCTTTTTCCTGGCGGATAATAAGTGTAACTAAAATATTTTTTACGTGTGTAACGTATGTTTATAATAGTAAATTGAGGTGTTACAATCACACCACATTCTCAACTCACTCATTCAGAGCTATTTATCTCTCCTTCTATGCAAATTTGAAGATATGCGTTTCCAAAAGTACTATCATAGGCCATTTCATTATAGATATAACTAGGATTAAGTCTAATATGCTTATACATTTGGTCAATACAAATCGCCTTTCTAATTTTATTGTGATGCTATGAAACCAACTGATAAATACGAATGTGCGGAAAAAGTTTTTAAGATATAATTGATCAATTTGAAGCTAAAAGTAAAGAACATCTCGGAAATCATTAATGGGATAAAACAAGTTGACATAAATTACACTATTAAAGTAGATCCACGTTAACAACATTTTGTCTACATATTGCGAGTTAGAAGTGACAGAAATGCTTACAAACGTTATTCAGAATGAGGAGGCCTTCTGAGACATTTCCCAGAAAACTCGAGCTACACATTTTGTTGCGCAAAGATATTGAACCTGCAGCACCTTGCTAAAATTGTTAAGGGATATATGTACTACAAAAAAGCCGGTAAAACGTACCTCTTTGAGAGTATGACCTATGAGTTTTTGTCAATACTTATTGTACATTTGTGCAATATTTTGTCCATATGGTGTCTAGTTTACTTAATTACACTTAAGCAGAGGAACAACTGTATTCCACCCAAAAAAATAATTCAGAGATTTCATCATAAATACACGTTTTGAGACTCAATGAATTAAATAAAAACATTTTTAGTAAAACCTTCTCGTGGGTGTGTGTATGTGCGTTTGTGTCCGCGCGCGTATTGTGTGTTTGTTTCAGTGAGCTGAGTAGCATAACTCAACAATAAAAAAAAGCATTTTTGGTATTTCCGTTTGATATCTTCCGAAGATTCAAATTGTTCGAAAACTCTGACTAGTCAAAAATGGCACCAGCGATTTTAATTAAAATACCACTTCTTTAGGATATTTTTACTGCAGCTGAAATGTTTTTCTTGAATTTTTCCGGGAAGCTGGAAACCGACTGAATTATGGATGAGATTTCAGTAATTTGTAAAGACGGCGCATGGCAGGACGATATGCTCTGAGTGAACAAATTCCTCGTCCGGAATTACGGTTGCCGGTCTCCGCACCCAGGTCTCGTTGTGGGACAGTTTCCGAATTACAGTTGGGTAGGGTGACTGTTGTCTTGGCCAGGCGGGGACGCTTCCATCTAAGTGAAATGTAGCAATGTAGCTAAGTGAAATGTGGGGACCTTGCCCTTACACTGTCGTCACTCCTTGTGGCGGCCAGCCTGTGTCTCCTCTCGCCTAATCCTTCCTCTTCGGGGATGCCCCAATTGGGATATACCACCTGTATTCCATTTTCGCTCTGTATCTTTAAGAAAATATGTTTTTTTAATGCGACGTAACTGAAATGTTCTGAGTGTCAAACAACTATTAGGCAGGACATCAGAACCATGTCTAATCAGTAATTTGCCCCTACGCCTCATTCTGCTGGGACTTTCTCTGCTGTGGCAAACTGTAGTAAAGTGGAGGGAAGTACTTGGCGGTGGACAACGGCGAGGTAACTATACTACAGGTTGTTAGGGAGCGAGTTGTATGTCAAAACAAAATGACATGACGTACTATCCCAGTGTTCACTCTTCTAAGTTTTGAAAAGAAGCTAGGAAATTTTTAAGACGCGCGCTATTTGGTTGGATATTTCCTTCATCCAGAAAAACAACCTGTGTGTACAATTAGTTGATAAATAATAAATATACACCTTTTAAACTTTAGTCAAAAACAGATCTATTTATGTGACAGATCTAAAACCCAAAGCTATATACCTATAGTAGTGATGGGCAGAATCGAATGATTTTAAGAATCGAATAAACTGTATTCCAATACTTTGAAAAATCGAAAACTTCATTGGAATACAAGTTCTCGGATGATGTCACATGCTGCGAATCGATTTCATTTGCTTTCATTATAAACGTACGTTTATAATAATGACTGAACGTATTACAATCACATTACATTGTCAACTCGCTCCTCCGCAACGCTTTCGCTGTACATCTATTAAAAATTTAACGGATAATGTTTACAGATGTAGTTTCAAACCCGTTTTGTTGTACATACAGCAGCGATTGCGTCACATGTGTTTAAGAAGTTGATCAACACAAGCCGCCTTTCATACTCAATTCTCTTCGTATGAAATCAGCAGAACAACAGAATGGGGGCTAGTGTTTTTAAGATATAACGATAGTGGGAAATCGAAACTAAACGTAAAGATCATCTGGAATACGTTAAAGTTAATAAATAAAGTAACAGATTACTCTTTTAACAAGAACCGATTTTGTCTATGTATGATGAGCAGAGCTCGGATTTATATGCACAATAAAGTATGAATATACACATACATATATGCACCAAAATCATGATAAATGTTCTCTAAGGTCATTAAAATGTGAATTTTAAAATAAATTACATTATTTAAACTCTCTAACATTTATTAAGCAATCTTTATGAAGTAATCAAATTTAAAACTTATTCTCACACTCAGGCATTAACAAAATTAATCTATCAGCCTCTGTTTCATTTTATCTAATCATTAGTCGTTTTCATTGCAGTAAACAGACATTTACTCAATTTTCTTGAAGAAAAAATTTCTGTCTGTCACTTAAAATATTTTTATATGGAGAGAAAGATCTGTGTTCTCCATACGAAGCGACAGAAAAGAGGGTATGTGACAAAATAGGCCCAAAGCGTCTTTTAAGATTATCCTTGTAACATCTGATTCAAAGCGCGAAACACATGTATTCCCCGCTTCGATTTCTTCAGTTGTGTTCTGGAGACAATTTCCTCGACAGAGACTTCGTGTACCTGCAGGGCAGAAAGTAAAGACATACCCTTTTTCTTACAAACGCATAATTACTGCTGGGATTTTACTAAAGTAGCTCTTAATAAACACTAATTTATTGTGGAAACTCTTCTCATTGCAAGTATTTACTGCAGCAGTGATACTTGCTGTTTCAATTTTGTTCATCACATGGAGCTTCTTTTTCACATCTTCCAGATGGTCACTGTAATAAAGAAGTGCGTCAATCCATGTTTCATTTTATTTGTTCCATTTATACACTGTCTTTAACTCGAATGGTCATATAGCTGACCGTTCTCCTTTGGAGCATATCGAAGTTGTTAACTCGTATTCGTTGGAGTTTAGTCATTAGACCACGTACACATTCACACTCTCATTCATACTTCCATACTCTGGGGAATATGGGGAATTATCTTGGTCGGAAAAGAATTACCAACCCCGCTGCTGGGAATCAAACCTGGGACGCCTAGCACGGCAGGCAGGTGTCCCACCGACTGAGTTAGGAGGCCAGGCTACAACCCATGTACCTAAACTCGTGAGGATTGAATCTTGGAGCAAAGAGTATCTTACATCATATGAGTAAATAATTGCACTACTGATAATACATTCAGCAATATTTTTTCTAAGACGAAATTATGGAAGAAACAGTTGCATTGACCCATACTTAAGCTCGCTCGCTCGCTCGCTCGCATATATTGGTAGGCTTGTGTTAGCCTGAAGATTGCTGCTGTGTGCCCACCCAGGATAGGGTTTAACCACAGATAGGATTTTCTTTACGGGATGGGTTAGGATGACTGTTTTTATTTGAGGATGGTGGAATGCATATGAGGTAGTCTATTGACTCATCTAAAAGCATAGAATGCTATCACTAGCACCCTGGCGTAGAAATAATTATTTTATTTTATTTTAGTTTGAAATGAATTTTGACTGATTTTTTTTGTTTAATTTTGAGACCAACAACTCTTGGTAGATTATGGGAGCTCAGCTTTTGCTGCTGATGGAAATGCTCCGTGGTTACCTCGGATGCCCGCAAGCCATGCGGGGGACCCGGAATAGTCGGCGACGACGTCTTGTGGGATCATAATCACCAAGAGACCGAACCAGGCACTTCTGTGCAAGGGTAACTGTGCGTATAATTTGGTAGCCCGGCGTCTGATTTCATCTTCCACGTATGGAAGACCCGAGGCTTCATGAAGGAACCTTACTGGGAAGAATCGGCCTACTGAATAGATGGACCTAAGTCCTCTATTCTGAGCGCGTTGAAGATATGCCAGCCAGGAATCTGCGGCCATGCCCCAGACCTCGCAGGCATATAGCATCAACGGAACTATAAGAGCTCGAAAAAGGTATAGCTTTACGCGGACTGGCATCGATCGAGAACCCAGCATAGGATACAGGGAAGCAATAGCTCCCTGAACCCTCGCCGATAGTTCCCTGATGTGTCGACGGAAAGTCAGACCCTTGTCCAGCTCTACTCCCAGGTATTTGATAGAGGGTACCCATTCTATTCTTCGGCCTCTAAAAGGGAAATCCGGGCAGTCTGCGGGGGTGTGGCGCTTGGTAAATAGAATAGCGTGGCTTTTGTCCGGGTTAACGGACATCCGCCAACGCCTGCACCACCCTTGTGTGAGACGGAGGTGTCTTTGTATTGGGTTGAAGGCTCTGCGAATATGTCTGTCTTTGCAGAAGAGCAGCACGTCGTCAGCATATTGTGCCATTTCGACGCGCGGCTCGGTTGGGAAGTCTGCCATGTATACACTAAATAGTGTGGGAGATAATACAGAGCCTTCTGGGACTCCGCCTCTCACGGATCTCAGAGTAGATGTTTTCCCCGCAACTGTGACTTTAAAAGTGCGATGTTTTAGAAAGCTGTGTAAGATGTTGATTAATTGGTTTGGTAGGCCCAGGTGGATAAGCTTGTGAAGGATTAGCAAAAGGTGTACTTATATATCCGCTTTAGAATGCTTCTGTTCTCAATTACAGTTATTTGTTTAGTTAGATATTGTAAGTGTATACATTCTAACTAGTCTTCGTCTACTCATCGTAAAGCGCACCTAAATCTATGCTACACCTCAGTAACATAATAACGTACGCTTGAGAACTTAATAAACAATTGCAATTATTTTTTTCCGGTATAAGATATTGCGTGTGGAGCCATCTGTGGACAGAAACAAGAGCTTACTTTTATTTTGCTTCTGAGCTAAACTGCCTTTTCCTAGAGTATAATCAGTGTAACTAAAATATTGTTTCGTGTTTAACATATGTTTATAATAGTAAGTTGAGGTGTTACAATCACACTACATTCTCATCTCCCTCATTCAGAGCGGTTTATCTCTTCATCTATGCAAATTTGAGGATATACGTCTACAAAAGTACTTTCATAGGCCATTTCATTGTAGATATAACGAGGATTAAGTCACATGTGTTTAAAAATTTGGTCAACACAAATCACCTTTCTAACTGTATTGTGTTCCTATAAAACCAACAGATAAGCATATGATATTTGCTGCTTCACTTATTTTGATCACATAGTTGGAGCATCTTTTTCACATCTTCCAGGTTGTCACTGTAATAAAGAAGTGCTTCAATCCATGTTTTCCTTTTTCCCTTGTTCCATTTGTTCCCTAAACTCCAATGGTCATGTCGCTGACCGTTATCCTTTGGAACATATCGAAGGTGTAAACTCGTATTCGCTGGAGTTTAATTATTAGATCACGTACACATTCACACTCTCATTCATACTTCCAGACCCTGGAGAAGATGAAGAATTATCTTGGGCGGAGAAAAATCGCCACCGCCATTGCTGGGAATCCAAACCGGGGCCCGTAACACGGCAGTAACCTGCCCTACCGACTGAGCTACGAGGCCAGGCTACAATCCCTGTTCCTAAACTCGTGAGGAATGAATCTTAGATTAAAGAGTATCTTGAATCATATCAGTAGATAAATTCACTACTGATCATGCCGGCAGCAATACTTTCCCTCAGTGGAAATTAAGGCATTCTCTTGTGGAAAATTCGTTAAAATTTCCCTTGCCAACCTTCTACAAAAATTCTGTTATAACGTTACTTCGAAGATTTTAATTGACCCAACCCATACTTATGCTGACCAAAGGGTGTAGATATATATCCGCTTTAGAATGCTTCCGTTCTCGAACACAATTATTTGTTTATTTAGATATTGCATTTGTGAACATTCTAGCTACTCTTCGTTTACTCTTAATAAAACGCACTTAAAGCTATGCTACCCATTAATAATATTATAAAATACGCTTGAGAATTTAGATAAATAATTGCAGTTATTCTTTACCGTTATAAGATATTACAGGTGGAGCCATCTCTTGACAGAAACAAGAATATTTGATATAGCTTCTGAACGAAAATGCTTTTCTTGGATGATAATCAGTGTAACTAAAATATTTTTACGTGTGTAACCTATGTTTATAATAGTAAACTGAGATGATACAAACACACTACATTCTCATCTCACTCATTCAGAGCGGTTTATCTCACCATTTATGCAAATTTGAAGATATACGTTTCCAAAAGTACTTTCGTAGGCCATTTCATTGTAGATATAACTAGTATTAAGTGGAATATGTTTATAAATATTATAAGAATCTCTGAAACACAGGAGATAAACAAAATTGGGAAATGGATAAATTATACAGAGCAGAAGTAGACTGGTTATAAGCAGAAGAATTACTGGCGGAATAAATAGTATTAATTTAAAATTAATTAAGTATGCTCCTAAAGAATTACATGATCGATAAATGTATCTATATAACAAGTGTTGGGAAACAAAGGAATTACCGCAGGAATGGAAGATAGCTTAGGTGATATCAATATTTAAGAGAAGGGAAAGATCAGGACCTGAAAATTACAGAGGGATTAGTTTATTGTGTGCTGCCTACAAAATATATGCCAAAATAAAAAGTACTCGGTTAAACAAAATAACAGCTGCAATACTTATAGAAAAACAAACTTGTTTTAGAAAAGGAAGAAGAACCATCGACAATGTCTTTACTCGTAAACAAATAATAGAAAAACGGCAAGAACAAAATTTGGAGACGCACTTAATATTTATTAGCTATAATAAAGCTTTTGACAAAGTATCACGAATGATACTTGGGGAAATTTTAAATAATAGATGCATACCTTTACAACTAACTGAAGTTGTAAAGAGTATGTAAGTTGACACAAAAATAAAAATAAATAAACAAAAGAGAACCAGTAATAATTAATGGTGCACTAAGACTAGGTTGGCCTTTATCAACCTCACCTTATAACTTGTATGTTGACAGAATAGTAAGGATTTGGTCGAATAAAGTCAATGGAGGCATTAATGTATCAGGAGCTAAATTGAAAACTGTGCTGTATGCAGATGATCAAATAATAATGACCACAAATGAAGATGACCTGCAGAAAATCCTGTATAGCCTAGATAAATTTGCTACAGAATACGGAATGAAAATATTAGGAAATAAATCCAAAACCATGGCATTTAAATGAATTGATCCAGTAAGATCAAAAATAGTGTTAGATAATACAATAAATGAGCAGAAATCACACTTGAAGTATTTATGCTGTAATGTCTCGTACCAAGGGGAATTTGATATAATAGAGAAAATAAAAAAAAAAAATTAACTAAATAGAACATTAAAAATAAAGCAAGAAAGGACTCTATAATAAAACTATACAGAACAATGACAATACCAACTCTGATCTATGGATCAGAAACATGGACACTAACAAAAAGAAATAGTACGAGAACACAGTCATCAGAAATGAAATTCATAATAGCAATAGCTGGATATACCAAACTTAATAAAAACCGTATGCAGGACGTTAGGACAGAATTAAAAGTAGAAGAAATAAACCATACTATTAACAGAAATAGAAATCAAAAGAAAGAACATATTCAGAGGATGAATCATAACAGAATACCAAAAATAGCCTTAAACTATAAACCTATAGGAAGAGGAAATCAGGGAAAGCCGAAGAAAAGATGGGCAGACCAATTTGGAGCCGGAACGGGTTAAACAATCCAAAGCCGTGAGGTAGAAGAGAGAAAAAGGTTTATAAATTTGGTCAATACAAATAGCCTTTCTAAACGTATTGTGATCCTATGATACCAACAGACAAACACGAATGTACGGACAAAGCTTTTAAAATATAAAAATATGATCAAATTGAAACTAAAGGCAAAGAACATCTCTAAAATCATTAATGAGATAAAAAATTGACATAAATTACACTATTAAAGTAGATCTATGTTAACAAGATTTTGTCTACTTTAGCGAGTTAGAAGTGACAGATGTGCTTACAAAAGTTATTCAGAATGAGGAGGACTTCTGAGACATTTCCCAGAAAACTCGAGCTATACATTTTGTTGCGCAAAAACATTGAACCTGCGGCACCTTGATTAAATAGTTCAGCGATGTATGTACTGAAAAAAAAATAGAAAAACAAAAATAGAAAGAAGAAATAAAAAACTTGCGTTCTTTGAGAATAAATCATTGCAACTTATGAGTGTTTTTCAACACTTATTGTATATTTGTGCAATGTTTTGTCCATATGGTTTCAAGTTTACTTAAAGATAAGAGCTTTGTATGGACAGAAGGGAGCTTACTTGATCCTGAGCCAATAAACTTGCCTTTTTCTTTAACCTTCCTACTTGGACCACTAACGTGCTGTTAGAGGTTTCTTGTTCCTCTATGCCTTGTAAGGTCGGACCTGGGAAACAGAAGCTTTGGATCCCATAGAGAACTAGGATAGCTGATCGGCCCAATGCCTGGTATGAAGGTAATGGAAGAGGAGGATATATCAGAAGGCGAGAAGAGTGATAGTAAGTTTGATGGAGCAACTGGCTGAATGCTGCCTTGGGAAACCAGATGATCCGTAGAACTACCATCCCAGTGCCATGTTGTCCACCACTTATCTCCTTTTACGTTCGCGTGGGATCGAACCCGAGCGTCTTGGTGAGTGCCAAGCGGTCTAAACACTTCCAATAAGCTTGTCCTGGAGTATAATAGCCATTGCTGAACTATATGCGCTGCCTAACATTAGCATTTAATAATAAACTAGTGTTACAATCGCAGTACATTCTCAACCCACTCGTCCAAAACGACGTATCATTCCATCTTTTCTAAATTCGCATATGCATTTACCCAATTAGTTTCGTAATCCATTTGGGTATAGTTGGTCAAATCATGTCATGCTTCAAGTTCCATGATATTCCTACGAAATTACGAGGAAAGAGAGGAATGGTGCTAGAGGTAAGGGAAATCGATATTTGGAAATTATATCTAAAGGCAAACAACAGCCCGAATAATATTGAAGATATAATATAATTTGACGTAAATGACACTCATTCAATAAGAAATATTCCAATAAGAAAATTTTTATCTATTCCTTACGAGTAGCACGTGTGGGTAACTATTACCAAATTCAATGAGAATGTAAAGTACTTTTTATATCTTTCCCAGAAAATTGAAGCTGCACATATTGCTTCGTTTGCAAATATAATGAGCATTGGGAATCTTCCCCAAATCTTTGGAGATATTGTATAACAATATAAGTTTATCTCTCTACAGGTGAAAAGTTGCTTCCGATGAATTTCTCTAAAGCCTTATGTATGAATGTGCAATATTTTGATCATATAGCTTAATGTTCCCTTACCTGCAGTTGGTAGAGGAAATCCTATACTCAGGCCAAGAATGAGACCCAGACATTTGAGCAGAAGGACATGTTTCGAAGCCCCATGAATAAAATAAAAATAAAAACCAATATACTATCACAATTTGCTTGTGAGAGTGTCAGTGGGGTAAATTTGTGTGAAGTCCGAGCAGCAAAACTAAAAAATAAACAAAAATCAGGGTATATAAGTATAGCATCTCTCGAGGACGCAACAAAAATGTTTTGCAAAACTCGTATTTTGAAATAAGTGGCGCTAGCGAGTTTGAATGACATTCCAGAAGTTTAAAGTATTTTCGTGATAAATGAAACATTTTCATGAACCATTACGAAATGTCTACTGTGTATCCGTTTTGATTGAGTGCAAAACGGTAATATACACCGAAGGTTTTACTCCCGTTAAATACTTAATTTAGGGTAATTACATTCCCTGACAGGACACATTTCACAGATATCACATGTCTTTTGTTGTAATATAAGCTTTTCTCGTATATAAAGCTTTTAATCTCGCGGCTACTCTATCAAAGTATAACTTACAAGCCATCACATAGCGACCAGCACTATAAAGATTTAAAGACCGCTCTACGCCTCTGCATTCCGATATCCTCGTTTCAACTTTTAAGAAATGTGTAATATATACATATAAACCTTTATCTTATTAACATTTGCCTGTTAGAAGGAAACGTAGTAATTATGAATATAGTGTACATGACTCAGTAGAGAAGGTCATGTAAGTAAAGTGCTTTAAAACCTTCCACTACTTGATCTGATGACGGAAGCCCACTCCACGTACATTATTTTACCTTTTGTAAATAAATTTGTCTGACAAGTCTCTAGGTCAGCAACTAGTAAATTGTTCATTGTACTGCTCATTACACTTATCATGCTACTCAAAAGATAACCATTGCGGCATCAAAGGATGCGTTAAGATACACATATTCTTTGACGCTGAGAGATGACGCACGGTCACTATTGAGAGAGCAACGTCGTCCTTTGTTCTCCAATTTATGTCCGCAGTACAAGCATAGACAATTATTTGTTAGAATATTTACCAAATGATCAATCAGACTAATGACCGCACCGTCGCCGAGTGTTTGGAAGGCCTGACTTCCACCTAGGCGGCCCAGGTTCCATCGTAGGCGACCGCAAAGCGGTAACTGTGGTTGGTAACGTAGCGCTGGGTTTTTTCCGCCACTTACGGTTTCCCCCACCATCATTCCATCAACTGCTCCATCATCCAGCAGCCTGAGGACTTCATGACCACTATCTATTGGCATTTCGTCCATTACTTACAGTTCCTATATATTGTCTTCTCCAATTTTCACTAAAGTACGGCTTTTATGGCAGCTGGACTGGCTAACTCTAAATTATGGCTTTTTCCATGTACAGCGTTCATTTAAAACCTAACGCAGCTAACGGCGTTTCGCTTCTCGTAGCTTATTGTATGTCACCTTATTAATATTTCACTCCTGTTATCGCCCAGATAAGACTCGATAAGGGAAGATTGCAGTGCTGATCACTTGAAGGTCGATACGTCTCAGCACTCTGTCGAGTAATATCTCCCTAGTTCTTCATTTTATTACGAATTTCATAAGTTTACATTATTATTGTACACTGTTGACATATATCGTAGTTATATTCATGAGTTTTTTTCCAGAATGAGCTTAATAAAACAACCAGGTGGAGGTTATACACCAAACATCTCACTTATTTGTAAATACATATACTACACATTTGCAATTATGTTTATACTAAACTTCTGATTTTGGAAGAAACATTTTTCGGTAAAATGCTTGTTTCGCCAAAGGTGGAGGACATTGGCAGCATCTTCTATCTGGTACGCGTGTTATACAAGCTTAACGCGTGGCGGAGCTCTGTAGAAGCAAAGTCTGCTATGAGACTCCCAATCTCGTACAGGCGATATGCTGTGCGCCTGTTTGGTTTTCAATGATGATCCCCATAATACTTGCAGTACGTCATGTGGATCGATTACATTTCAGTTCTGAGTAACAGGCATATGTACACACATACATACCTATCAATGAAAACTGTCATTACAGAACTTAAGTAGAGATATGTCTTTATATTAGTACATTATTATTTGTATTATGCATACTATTTCAGTTAAATATATAGAGTATAGATGGTTGAGCTAGAAATATCATTTATTACATTTCCCATGAATTACTTCACAAAATTTTAATTATTATCATAGCGCATTTAGTATTTATTGGATATGGATTCACTTGCGGCATGCCACACTCTGCTCACGGGAAGTACAAAATGTCAACACCTCAGGACGCCTAAAAATGGCGCTAGCGATTTTGATTGGCATACCAGAAGTATAAAATGTGTACGTAAAAAGCGAAATATATTTTTTTAGTTTATCTGGAATATGATTTTCTACTTGTTTAGAACAACCAGTAAATCGAGAGACTTGAAAATCCTAATACAGAAAAAAGATGATTCCGACTAGTGTGAAATTTGAGTGAAATTCATTTTTTGTGGCAGGAATCATCTCAGCTATTTCTGTTAATTTCACAATCCTTTGCCATCTAAGCTTAATTTTAAGACCATCCCTCAGAGAATAACACAGCAAAAATCATTCAAAACCTACTTTATCCCGAATTTCTACTACCGCATTTTGGGAAATACAAAAACCATATATGAACTGTTATTTGTCTTCATTAACATTAACGTAACTAAAGGACCAGGTCATATGTCATACCAAGCTTATAAAGTTAGTCATTCTTCTTCCCCGGTATAAGATATTACAGGTAGAGCCATCTATGGTAAGCAGCAAAAGGTCGTTTGGAGCGTACGATACTTCTAAACTAAGACGTTTTTGTTGGAGTAACGCTACATCTGAAAGATTTTCGAGTGCGAATTGCAAGATTTTTGTAGTTTTTTGAGTATTCTAATCAAACCATATTTTAAGCCCATCTCCACAACATCATTTATTTCTATATTTTCGAAATGACATATATCTGTATTAAGAAGTAATTTCATGCAAATTTTGGTGTAGTTTATCAACTAATGCAGGGTTTGAGGCTCCATGGCATCCTATGAAATATAAGAAATAGAAATATCGATTATCGCGTTTAAGATATATCGATATTGGAAAATATAAGCCAAACTAAAGAAGAAATAAGTAGTCGTTAGCGGGTAAAATAAGTTTATGTATTCCAGGCTTCTTTACAAAATCTCTTTCATGAAGAACTTTTCCATTTATTATAAGCTACAATGTGGGAAATGTCTTACAAAACTGGGTCAAAATTCAAAGCTTTTCTTGTAGCCCTACCTGATAATTCACGATGAAAATTTTGTTTTCATGCAAATGTATTAAGCATACGGCTCATTAATCAAATCGTTAGGCACATTTTCCAAAAATAAGATGTCCCGAGGTCTGTATGTTTAGAAATAAAAAGTGATATCCTATGATGTTCTTTAACTCCTAATGTTTGCCTGTGAAATATTTTGAAGATACCATTTAAAAATTACTCTCCTGAATTTAGTAGAGAAATTACAGTTTTACAGCGAAGAAATGGAATTGGAGATGTCACTATAATTTTTTATTCTTTGAGACACTGAATAATTAAAAATATCTTTTGGCATAAGTTCGTTTCGTGTGTGAATCTCTCTATGCCAGTGCGTGTGAGGCAAGAACCACGGAACTCAACAAATAAAGATAACTGGGTATTGAACGTCTACACTTTGCAGTAAGCGACACGGAGGTTTTACAGTCGCTCGGAGTAGAACAAAGTTCGGTGGCGCGCCTGAACTGCGATTTACTGGTTCTGCCGCGTTAAACACTACAACTGTTTTACCGCACCAAGGGAAATCTACTTAGATGAAAGGCGGTGTATGTGGGTCACCTGGTGTATTTACAGATATCTGCCTAGATTAACGTTAATAAGATAAATGAAAACACGTTTAAGAATACTGTGTACAACACAGAGTACAGAAAGGCAGTAAGTAAAGAGTTATCGAGTGTTGCTCTACTTGAACAAATTATGAAAGCTTATCCCAAGAACACATATTTATCTTTTGGAAACAAAATTTTGAATATCAGGTTACTTGGTTAGGAATTGTTAGAAGGTCCCTTATGCTTAACATTGATATATTTAGGTACCTTTGTTCTAAGTTTTTCTTACATGCAACGGTCCGTTGCCATGATGAAACATGACTTTGAATATCGACGACTTTGCACGTTCTTCTTATAGTTATGCCAAGAACATACGTTTGTGTAAAATCGGCCGACATCCTGTCGACTGATCTTATAATAGATATATGAACCCATTTGTAGAGAAAAAATCTTAGCAACCAACTTTAACATAGCCTCCTTAATTCTACATGAAATTATCAGTGAATTATATCATCTGATTTACGGTAAACGAGTTCTTCTGAAACAAGATATTTTGGAAATGCTCATAAACTTATCGCACAAATGCCAAATAGTACTAAAGTAACCTGGATACCCTACCGAAATTCAGTTTTCTTTGTACTTTACAATCTTCGCTCTCCATCATAACTAAAAGGGAAGATTGCTATTGTACATCATACAAAATTTGTGTGAAGTTAAGCTAATATGTATAGCTGGATTCAAATTCCAACCAACGAAAAGTCGGGAAATTCAACAGCCTATGAACCAAGGTGACGAAGTCCGTCAATATATACTTGTGTCTGGGTACTTCCTTTCCCATTCAAATTTAATTCTTCTTTTGTTATTGTGTCTGTATAAATTCTAAATGACCATTCTTTTCTATAGTTCGGCCGTTCTATCTCCGGCTCTGACATTTCTCGAGAGGGGGAAGCAGGCTGTTGCCAGTTCTTTAGCGGGAATTTCAAGCAGAGGAACAATGCGTATTTTAAATATTTCATGTATTTGCATATTTCACGAACCAGTAGCCATATTATTATAATAGCGATAATAATAGGACTTACGAACGCCAAACATCGGAATTCACGCACGAAAAATATATCAAAGAAAGTTCACCAGCGCAAGCAGCTATTAGGCCACGTGGCTCAAACAAATTTAAGCTGGCAACACGGTGTTGAGTTCGGGAGCCACGCCTACCAGCGACAATGCTGATTGGCGCTAGCAGACAGTTTTAACTTCCTGACCACGACACCGGATGTAGAGACTCTCAGTACTACCAACAGATGCAGTTAGTGTGTGTGTATGAAAGGTGTGAATGAAATATTCGAATAGAGTGGTGTTGTAATAAATATCTTGCATTATGATGAAATTGTAAATTGTATTTCAGAGTTTTAAAGTTAATACAATCCTATATTTTCATTCTAAAGATAATATTGAGGATATGTTTTCAATTGCTCATTACTGTATGTTGGTACTATTAGGTTTCCCCTTCCACCTTTTACAGTCGCAAAACGTCAGAGCCGGAGATACAACGGCCGGACAGTAGTAATAAAGCACACTTGAATCTAAGCTAAACCAATAGGATTTAGCCATATGACAAACAAAGTTGTGAATTAAATTGCCATTCCTTATCTTCGATATAAGACATTACAGGTAGAGCCATCTATGTACAGCGCCGAAGACTTTTTGAAATTGATGTTGCCTCTAAGCCAGTAAGGGTTTGTGAAATAAAATTGGTATAACCAAAACTTATCCCCTGCAATAATAAAATATATCATTTAAATAATGACTGGGAGTGCTATTACCACACTACATTCTCGAGCCACTCCTCCAAAAACGCATATCCTTCCATTATTTCCAAATTTTATGTATATGTTTACAGAAGTGGATCCGTAGCCCATTTCGACTATTTTGGTCAAATCTTGCCGTGTTTCACACCTCAAACTATTTCTGTGAAATCGCCTGAGGGACAGGAACGGTGAGTAGAGGATTTAAGATATATCTATCCTGAAAAATGGAATCGAAAAATAAAAAATACTTCAAAACATTCAATGGGGTGTGGTATGTTTTAATAATTTACCCTCTTTTAACAAGAACCACTTTAACAACATTTTGCCCATTTATTATAATTTGCCACTTGGAGGAAGACTTTTCAAAATATTTTGAAAGTATAAAGCACCTCCGAGGTCTCTGCAAAAATATTCAACCTACAAATTTTATTTGTTTCGTAAATATATTGATGAACGTCAAAGTCACCTGTATCCCAGAGCAGATGAGCACCAATAAATAGATTATTGAATTTGTAAGCCAGGCTTTTATTAAACTGTATTTTAGCATACTTTTGCAAAATTTTCAAAGTCATCCACTGACATATTGACAACATGTGCTCATGAAACATGATCTGGTTTATTTCCTGGCCATAATATATATTCGATTCAGAGAATTTCCATTTTCACACAGTTATATGTTATTTTGAAATTACGTTAGCATATAATTAACATACACTTGCCTTTTACGTAGCAAGGAAAACATAAATCTATACTAAACCTGAAGAAGTTAATCACATGTCCTACAAAGGTTTATAAATTATTATGCTTCTTCTTCCACGGTATAAAATATTAAAGATAAGAGCTTTCTATGGACAGAAGAGAGATGTTTCTCGGACCTTACCTTGATCCTGAGCCAATAAACCTGTCTTTTTCTTTAACCTTCCTACTTGGACCACTAACATGCTATTAGAGTTTTCTTGTTCCTCTATCCCTTGTAAGGTCAGACCTGGGAAACAGAAGTTTTGGATCCCATACAGAACTAGGATAGCTGATCAGGCCAATGCCTGGTATGAAGGTGATGGAAGAGGAAGAGATATAAGAAGGCGAGAAGAATGATAGTAAAGATGACGGAGCAACTGGGTGAATGCTGCCGTGGGAAACCGGATGAGAACTAGCATCCCAGCGCCATGTTGTTCACCACAATTCTCCTTTAACGGTCGCCCGGGATCCAACCCGGGCCTCTTGTTGAGAGCCATGCGGTCTAAGCTACTTCAATAAGCTAATCCTGGAGTAAAATAGCCATTGCTAAATTATATTCGGTGCGTAACATTGGTTTGTAATAATAAGCTGAAATGCTACAATCATAGTATATTCTCAACCCACTCGTCCAAAACGACGTATCATTCCAACCTTTCTAAAGTCGCATATGCATTTACACAATTAGTTTCGTAATCCATTTGGGTATAGTTGGTCAAATCATGTCATGCTTCAAGTTCCATGATATTCCTATCAAATTACGAGGAAAGAGAAAAATGGTGCTAGAGTTAAGGGACATCGATATTTGGAAATTATATCTAAAGACAAACAACAACCTGGAAAATATTAATAGTATAATATAACTTCACATAAATTACATTCATTCAATAAGAAAGACTTCAATAAGAAGATTTTGTCTATTCCCTAAAAGTAGCACGTCTGAGGAACTCTTACAAAATGCAATGAGAATGTAAAGTGCTTTTGATATCTTTCCCAGAAAATTCAAGCTGCACATATTGTTTCGTTTGAAAATATAATGGGCATTGTGAATCTTGAACAAATCTTTGGAGATATTGTTTAACAAATCATAAAACGCTAAAGTGTATCTCTCTAGAGATGAAAAGTTGCTTCCGATGACTTTCTGTAAAGCCTAATGTATGAATGTGCAATATTTTTATCATATAGCTTAATGTTCCTTACCTGCAGTTGGTAGAGGTATTCCTATATTCAGGCCAAGAATGAGAACCAGAGATTTGAGCAGAAGGGCATGTTACGAAGCCCCATGAATAAAATAAAAATAAAAACTCATTTACTATCACAATTTTCTTGTGAGAGTGTCAGCGAGGGGAATTTGGGTGAAGTCCGAGCAGCAAAACTGAAAAATAAAGAAAAATCAGAATATATACGTTTTACATCTTTCGAGGAGGCAACAGAAATGTTTTGCAAAACTCGTAATTTGTCATAAGTGGAGCTAGCGAGTTTGAATGACATTCCAGAAGTTTCAAGTTTTTTCCTGATAAATGAAACATTTTCATGAACCTTTACGAAATGTCACTGTGTATCCGTTTTGAGTAAGTGCAAAACTCTAATATATACCGAAAATCTTACTTCCGTTAAATACTTAAATTAGGGGAAATCCATTTTCTGGCAGGACACATTTCACAGATATCGCATGGCATTTGTTGTAATATAAGCTTTTCTCGAATATAAAGCTTTTAATCTCGCGGCTACGCTATCAAAACATAATTTACAAGCCATCACACAGCGAGCAGCACTATAAAGATTTAAAGACCGCTCTACGCCTCTGCATACCGATATTCTCCTTTCAAATTTTGAGAACTGTGTAATATATACATACAAACATTTATCTTATTAACATTAGCCTGTTAGAAGGAAACATAGTAATTATGAATATAGTGCACATGACTCAGTAGAGAAGGTCATGTACGTAAACGTCCCTTAAAACCTTCCGGTACTTAATCTAATGACAGAAGCCTATTCCACGCAGATTGTTTTACCTTTTGGAAATAAATTTGCCTGCCAAGTCGCAGATCAGCAACTCGTAAATTGTCCGTTGTACTGATCGTTACATTTACATGCTACTCAAAAGATAACCATGACGACATCAAGAGATGCGTTGAGATACAGGTATTCTGTGAAGCAGAGGGACGTCTTGGTACGCCCGCTATTGAGAGAGCAACGTCATCGTGTTTTGTCCAAGTTATGTCCGCATTGCAAGCATAAACAACTATTTCATAGAATATTTACCAAGTGAACAATAAGATCAATGGCCACGCCGAGTGTTCGAACGCCTGACTGCCACCAAGGCTGCCCGGGTTCGATCCCAGGCGACCGCAAAGCGAAAACGCTGGTTGGCAACGCGGCGCAAAGGCGGATCGTTTTGCGAGACCTACGGATTTCCTCGCCATCATTCCATCAATTGCTCCATCATCCACGAGCCTGAGAACTTCATGATCACTATATATTGCCATTTCGTCTATTACATACATCGTCTTTATATTTACCTCCCGAATTTTCTTTAAAGCACGACCTTTATAGGAACAGGACTGGGTAATTGTGAATTATGGCTTGTTCAAGGTACAGGTTTGTACACTGAAAACCAAACAGAGCATATGGCGTTTCGCTTCTCTTCGCAAACTGGCTGGTTACCCCTATACCAGCTGCCGTTTTGCGTGGAGCCTGGCGGTGTGCCCTCCACCCGGCATTACTCTTTGATCGATAAGACGTTACGAAACGGATGTTTCAGCCAGTCTTGCATGAATATCCCTCATTTTCACCATCTCCTATTCATTTGTTTCTTTTTGTCATCCCGTATCATTTATGTGTTTTTATCTTTCAGTAGCTCGTCTCTTTTTACTTATTTCCCCAGTATATTAAGTTGTTTATATTATTACGAATTTCACAAGTTTACATTATTACTGTACACCGTTGACATATTTCGTAGTTATAGTGATGAAATGTTTCTAGAATGTGCCTTATTAAACATCCGGGCGCACATTATATACAACATAACTCACATATTGTTAAATACATGAACTGCGAGTTTGCGTTTATGATAAACTTTTGATTTCCATCCACACAAATGGAAGGAACATTTTTCGATAAATGCTTGTTCAGCCGAAGGTAGAGGACATTTGCAGCATCGTGGCGTAGTTCTGTAGGAGCAAACCCAGCAATGTGACACTCAATTTCGCACAGGCGAAATGCCGTGCGCCGGTTAGGTTACAAATGACAAAACATTTGGCCTGAATATAGGAATTCCTCTACCAACTGCAGTTAAGGAAACGTTAAATTATATGATCGAAACGTTGTAGATTCATACAATAGGCATTATAGAAATTCATCAGAAGCAACTTTCCACCTCCACAGAGAAACGCTTTAGCGTTTTGTAATTATTTATAAAATATCTTCAAAGATTTTAAAAATTCCTAGTGCTCATTTCATTTGTAAGCGAAACAAAATGTGCAGCTTGAATTTTCTAGGAAATATATAAAAAGCTCTTTAGATCCTCATTACTTTTCGTAAGGGTTCCTGTAACGTGCTTCTCGTAAGGAATACACTAAATCTTGTTAAAGTAGTTCTTATTGAAAGAGTGTAATTTATGTCAAATTATATTATACCATCAATATTTCCCGGGTTGTTGTTTGTCTTTAGATATAATTTCCCAATAGCGAATTCTCTTAACTTTAGCACCATTCCTCTCTTTCCACGTAATTTCGTAGGAACATCATGGAACTTGAAGCATGACATGATTTGACAAATTATACCCAAATGGGTTACGAAACTAATTGTGTAAATGCACATGCGAATTTAGAAAAGATGGAATAAAACGTCTTTTGAACGAGTGGGTTGGAAATGTACTGTGATTGTAAGAGTACTGTTACAAACTGTTACGCACATAATATAGTTTAGCAATGGCTATTTTACTCCAGAATAAGCTTACTGGAAGTGTTTCGACCGCATGTCTCTCACTAAGGCGGCCCGAGATCGATGCCAGGTGACCATAGATGGAGACTTCTGGTGGGCAATATGGCGCTGGGACGGGTTTTGTCCGGGTCATCCTGCTTCCCACGGCAGTATTCCACCAGTTTCTGCATCATCTTTCCTATTATTAATTTGCCTTCTTATATATCTTCCACTTTGGTTAACTTCATATCAGGCTTTGGGCTGATCACCTATCCTGGTTCTCTATCGGAACCAAAGTTATTGTTTCTTCATGAGGAACCGAAGAATTGGGGAGTAGAAGTACAAAGGAAGAATTGGACTATGTTACCTAGTTAAAATTTAATTAAAATTTTGTTAAGTATAAATTCAACAAATAATTAATTGGAAATTCGTAGTTTTACAGAAAATTCTTTTACTGATTGACAGTAAAGAAGAACGTACCTATTGTTGGCATTCTAATTATACACAGCAGTGATTTTCTGTACTTTCATGATTAGGACTAGGATTAGGATTTCACTATGGAGGGGATTCGGTACGTAGGCCGCTATGTCCCCAAGTGGGGCACCTCCGAGAGAAAGAATGAGGCGAGAGGAGGAGGGTACCACGCCAGTACAGTTAACTTAGAGGCTTCCCCCGCCAGGCCAGAACAACGGACACGCTCCAGTACTGCTGGACGGCAACAAGCCCAGCAGCCGAGCTCCAACTCTCCTTGGCTGGCAGTCCCGAAATGGTCCCAGAAGAGGTCCGGAGACCGGAGGAGGAAGTAGTTTACCTCAGAGCATATTGTCCCGCTACGCACCACCGAGACACCCGTAGACACTTCTACCCTGAAAGAGACCACCAGTTGAGAGATGATGTGAAATGATAATGGAGATAAAATTTAGGGATAGGAAACTCGGGGAATGTAATTAACCTACCCAGCATTCGTGTAGCGACATGGGAAAACACCCGAAGAAGCCCATGGTTCAGCTAGGTCGGCCACGGAAATCGAACCCATCGCTCTCTGTATCTGCCCTATACTTGTCGGTTTGCCAGTTTAACAAATTACTTGGAATGAAAAAGAATTCTAAAGAGGTCCCAAAGTAATTCAAAATATACATTCCTTTACCCAGAAACATACCTTGACATGTAGTTCTTTAGCAAAACATAAGAGACATTTACGTGAACATAAAGTTTTCGAAAGAAAGCTCCATGCAATGGCTAGCCTGAAGAATGGGCATTTTCATGAAACGTTTATATACTAAATATAAGTACCAGATTTGTGATAAATGATGTAATATTTTCGAATTAGGCTGTTCTAACACATGCATACGAGCACCTTTTTGTTAAAACTTTTCTGATATATGGGACCCTAAAACGTATACTTCTAGTGAAACTTCGTTTTGAATTTTTGGGTAGAATGCAATGCCTTGTCCAACTACTAAGGTGTGGTAGACAAAAGAGCAATTTAGATGCGTTCGCTCACGCGTGTTTACTCTTGTAAACATATTGTAACAAACGCTACCTTTTCTTCTATGGCTTTCAGGTCACTCGAGATAAATATCTGAATACATTCCCTTATTGCTAATTATTTTATGTGCAAGGTGAATAGCATATTACAGGATCCTTTAAGCGATAGTCAAATCCTTAAAGGGCTGGTCCCAGCAAAACTGCATCGAAGTTTCTTTCTCTTTGCATTGCACACAGATAAAATGGATTGGATACAAACTTCTGATTTGAGAAGAATAAGTATACGACATAAAATGTAGGCATACAACAAGGAATACCTCGGAAATGATTTACTCCACAAAATAGAAACTCACACACACCTACACTACCTAACACACACTCTCAATACACAAAAATACCTGTGTAATTTCAGGAGATCGCGCAGCTTGTATTTTTACTGAACTCTCGGAATCGGATTCAGTGCAATGTAATATATTTTCTAAATAATATGTACTACTACGCTTCATAAATTAACCCTTTGACCTTACACTAAAATGCTCTTACAACCAAGCAAGGCTGAGCATCATATGCTCCATTAACTACTCAAACAAAACAACAATTACGCGGGTCAAAAGCCAAAATGTATTTAAGATAAAATTAGTCACAGCGTACTAATTTTGGGTCACCTAACACGAAAATGCCCATCAGTTTTGTAGATTGGTTCTCATTTCTACAATACCAAGTTCAGGCTGTTGCGTCAGGCTTCGATTTACTAATAGAAGTTAGTTTGAGTACATATTTTTGAAACAGACTGTAACGAAATTGTGAGGGTTGATATAAGACTAGCAGGTGGAGTCCAACCCTCAGCTTGCTATTCCTTTAGCAACTGAGTTCAGTGTTTAGTTTGCAAGTGCGCCAAACTGTGTTTTAATGCCTTTAAAATAACACACATTTCGAGAAAATTACAAAATGCCGCGCAAGTGCGTTACTAACCCAATTAATTTTTGCATTTAAATCTCAAAATGTAACTGGCTGCTACTTCTGTATGGCGCCTTCCGTTATTGGTATGAATAGTAACACGCTTTGGCTAACCCAAATATCTCCTCAGCCATCCGCCCTGTGCCATGCAGCCACGAATTATCGACAACTGTTCCCCCAGCCTCAATTGAAAATAAATATTGAAATAAAATGTTCAAAATAGTTCATCAATTAATGCTCTATAAAAAGTTGTATTCATGATTGTATGCTACAGATATTAACATGATGAGTATCTTGGAAATGCCATATTAATTTTTCTGTTTATGCTATTGGACAATATCAGTCTAATGTGTTAACTGCGGAGAACAAGATCTGACAAAATATGAACTGCATTTTGGTGTGTTCCTCATGTAATAGTTCACAGGCTTTATTTAGAGATTAAAGAATAATGAAATAAATTAAAATGTTTTATTTTGTTTTGTACCTTCCATTGTCATTAACATGTTTTTAAACTGTAAGGAGTTTCTTCTCATTACAAAGATGAACAACGTATTACAATAGGGAAAGCGAGCCGATTATTGGATAGTTTCCCAATATCGGATAGAATTATTTCCTAATCTTGAAACTGCTGCACTCTATTGCAGAATGCATGAAATGCTTTGACTTTCCCTCCTGTGCAGTCATTTTGTGTTCCCTTGCAGGAAGAGAAACGTGTGCTAATTTAATCACAAGTTTTACGAAATGGCAGTTGCGTAATATTTTGTAGCGTTCAGTGTATCTGAACCCGTAGGCTAAATTTAAGTAATAATTCAAAATAACTTTAAAGGTAAATAGAAATCGTCATGGTGTAGATTTTGGAATATACAGGAAGCCCAAACACATAGATATGTACATAAAGAAAAATGAATAAAACCCAGTTTCACATCAACTAGCTGCCTTTAGAAGTCTAAATCTTTGGGTATACAACATCCCACTGAGTAAGGAGGAATTTTTGAAAGAACAAAAACACATAAAAGAGATAGCGGTATTAAATGAATTCAAACCTGCCACCATAAGGAACATGATGAATAAAAAGGAAAAACTGAAGATAATATAAAAAATACCACTCCCACAACACTTAAAAACACAAATTGGCAATATAGAAAATTCACCTAAAATTCATGGGCATTTACAAAATTTGAACGAATCTTCAAAAAACTAAACTTAAAAACTAGCACCCCAAAACAAATTCAGTCTGAAGAACCTGCTAAATAAACCACTAAAAAATTCAATCCCAAACAATTTGAAATCAGGAGTAAATCAGATAAATTGTGAAACCTGTGAAAAAAAACTACATAGGAAAAACTAAGAGAAACTTGTACACCCATAGAATTGGATATTTGGGAAAAAATATTCATAACCAGAAACCGTGATAAAGTTATAAATTTAAGAAGAAGTATGTTCATTTATTCACCAAACAGCTGAGGATGAGATTGAATGATCTTGAAAACGTTTCAAATATACAACAAGTAAGTTATTTAAATATTAATATTTAAAACATCTCTGTGAGAAAGCAGTGAGTGTGCAGCCTCTTTTGAGAACAGAAAACTAATAACAAGTGTACTCATTATAATTGATTACAAGCACCATCAAAAAAATTGGAAAGGAAGTTAAATATCCAATGCACACAGCAGCAGCAGCACAAATCTGGCAGGCTGTTTGGAACAGCCCGAAGGGTGGTCAAAACGTGTACCTGCTCTGGGAAGAGCTTAACCACGTAGTGGCGGGATGTGGATGTTGCAGAATGACGGGTGTAATTTAAGTGGGGTTAGTGTAGGGAGGTAGCTTTTTGCTCCTCAGGGAATGATGAACCGGGTGCTACGGACAGCGAGCACCGCTGGTGGGTTAGTTAATAAACTAGGAAGAAGGTATGTATAATTTTGAATATTCCATAGTAACAATTTTGGAGTAGCTGAAATTTAATTTAGGCTGGAATGGAGATCATGTGGTTACCGGTAGTGACCGCAAGACATGCGGGGTAACCGGTATCGCTTATAGCGACGCTCACGAGGAACATAATCCCCAAGGGATCTGACTAGGGCGCTCTGATGTTGGGGCAAACCCTCGAAGAATTTTGTCGCCCGGCGTCTAATTTCATCCTCCACATATCGGAGGGATGAGGCCTCATGAAGTAATCTCACGGGGAACCTTGTACAAACCGAATAAATAATCCGAAGACATTTATTCTGTGCACGTTGGAGCAGAACTAGATGTGAGCCTGCGGCCATACCCCAGACTTCACACGCATAGAGCATGATAGGGAGGACCAGAGCCATAAAGAGGCGCAACTTTAGGGGAAAATGCACACAGTTCTCAAATCTCAGGAGGTATACATGCTGCAGGAGGCATCATCTCCGCCAAACAAGTATTTGCTTGTTCCCTACTGTCCCAGTTTTCACTATAGCTGCTAGTAATTTTCAGGTTCAAGAAAAGCATGTAATAATCAGCAACTGCTGAAAATCATAATTACAATTTCTTAAACGATTCTTTAAATATTAATACAATACCTTCACAGCGATACAGATCACTGGCAGTGCCATCTCTCGGTACCAAGGCGCACTCAATAAAGCATCGATTCTTAGTTGTCATCATTTCACCTCTGGCGGACAGTCAGTGAACTATAACAGTACTCTTATATAATATCTGTTTATAATAAAGTCAATGTACCCATACTATTTTCGCAGCGTACTCCTAAACAACATATCTTTCTATCTGCTCAAAGTTCCAATAACAGTTTAGAAGAAATTGTATCAGTTTACTTTTGGTTCCGTATACAAGATGTGTACAACAGAGTAAGTGATAAATAATGTTTGAAATGTGGCTAGCTGTATGCTGCCATTTAAATTATATGCCATTCTAATCAATAAAAGAGGAACCACACCATTGATGGGTATTGCAGTTAGAATGAATGGGAATTGAAACTCAGAACACAAACAGCAAATAAATTAGTTTTCAGAAGAACCCAAAATATTAGGTACCTCGAAATACTGAGAAACGTTCACGCAAATTCTAGGGCGGGTTTTTAAATTCGAATGCCATTTGTCGCATTTATGACACAGGAAAAGGAGATTCCTAAGATGTTGAACGCCATAACTGGATACAACTGCCAATAATATTCTCCTCCAAAATATTTATCTAATCAACCACAACAACACCATAATTTCTTCAACTTCAGCTTTCTTCAATTGGACTATGCTAAGGAGGTGCAAAATTGGACTATTGTACCTAAGTCCGTAAGTGCAGCACTCCTGGGAAGGATGAGGCGTGGAAACACGGAGGACGACGTTCCAGTCAGCCACGACGGTGCAGATAGCCGAATCCCTATAACTGAGCAGTCAGAAATTCCCTGGTAGGCCAGTCCCACCCAGCGTGACCCTAAAACAAAGATTAGTACAAAGTACAGAGTCTAGTACAAAGATTTTGTTCCTTAATTCTGAGTATTTCTTTAATGCTAATTTTGTCATTCTTTTACAGCTACATAACAAAACAATGCACACAACCTGAAGGCCAAACAACAAAAGGAAATAAACAAAGGCCAGTGTTTTGCATAATGCCAGCAGATATAACGTACCTTTCAATACAGTTTTGAAGAAAGTACGACAAAGAAAGCAATTCAAAGGTTGGATATACGCAGGAGCTCATCGCCTCCGTAGCGAGGATGGTAGCATATCTGCCTCACGTTTAAGAGGTTCCGAGTTCAAATCTCGATCTGGGTGAGTTACTTAGATAAGGTTTTTTTCGGGGTTTGCCCTTATCCTTCAAGACGAATGTCGGGTAGCTCTAAGCTCCATGTACCCTGGACTCATTTGAGCATAATTTCACCTAATTCATTCACCGTCCGATATAACTTAACGTTGGGGCGGACGTGAATTTAAAAAAAAGAAAATACGCAGGGGCTAAGTTTTTTTTGCGTTTTCATTGCCAACATGTACAACTAAAGCAAATAACATGATGATTAAAGAACTCCATTCAACGAACAGCACTGTGCAATTACTGTTATGTGGTTTACAGGCCCAGTGTGTGGAAATAAGCAACAGATGGATTTAACTAAACCGAGTTTATGAACTAATTACTGACCGTGAGTTGCACAATTGAAGTCCAGGTTGTATTCCATAAAATGAATATGATATCTTTATAATAACTACTCTAATCAGAACATGCCATTCAAACGTGGAGGACGAATATTGGACCTGTTTCTCCAAAATTGGAGAACAAATTCACTCAAATCATGATTGTAGGAGCAACATTACATTCATAAAAATGAGCTCTTGCTTTCACAACACAATTCTTCAGGGAAAGAAATCAAAGATAAATCTTGGACTCTGAAATAATTAGATCAATATATATGTAATCTCGAATAACATTCGTCACATAGCACACATAGGGTCAAATTGGTTTTCCTTCTATGTTCTGTTTTATTAACACAAATGTGATTAAAGAGTAAACCGAAAATAAAACAGCATTTGTTTCAGCAATCTATAATAGGTAGAGTCAACATGAAAAATTGAATTCCATTGCCGGGATTTGAACCACAGATCCAGTTGTTTCCGCCCAGTAACTCTTACCCAGTGAGCTACCATGGCCAATTTGCCGCACTTATATTAAATTCTTCAGTTGAGTCATTTTTTCCCTGTAAACCACTAAAGGCTCTCGTATCCGAGATACACCGCTTGTGATGACTTACTATTGTAAGTACTTGAGTCCCATATTTTATCGTTTAAATCTTATTATTTAAGTTTATTGGTAGAAATTAATTATTTCTTTACACAAGCCGTATATAGGCAAAGGCTTTTGTTTGATAGAATTGTAATAAAAAGTTCAATGCCATGGCAGGGACGGCACGTTGGCAATTGTAGCTCAATGGGTGAGGGCGACTGAACGGAAACAATGAGATCCGTGGTTCAAACCGCGGCCATGGCATTGCATTGTTCATGTTGACCTTATCTATCAAAAACCTTAGCCTATATATGGCTAGTTTCCATCAGTAAACCTAAAACTGTAGCAACTTACTATATCATATACGGTACATAATATCCATGGCAGTCTGATCTGTCGATGATATACTAACATATTTGTACCAACACCAAAGAGGTGAGACATGCTGTGACCCACATACGCTAGGTGTAGAATGAGCCGTATTTTAAATATTATTTAGAATAATACAATGTTAAAGGATGATAGTAGTTTATTGAGTTGATATATGCTGTTATAGATCCAACAAAACTTCCAGGTCATTATTGTAGATTACATGAAAACTGAAAGGTTTATATTTATCTAGAAACTTCCTTTCCAAATCAAAAGGGATTTGAAAACTTATTTTACCCGCTCTGTCATCCATTATACCTTCCATATCCCAGGAGGTTACATACTGGTAAGTATAGAAGATGTTGAAGCTATGGAAATGCCTTCAGAAACGAGGGAGCAAACAATTACTAAAAATTATATAATTGAAAATATTTTTATAATCAATAATTCCTGATAAAAATACTTAGATATACAGATATGTGTAACAGCAGTTGTTTTCTAACTTTGAATTTGTGTTTTTGATAGTTTCAGTAAATAAGGTTAAATATTTTCTTTGTTTATTAATTTTATTAATATTGGTTAAGTGCCAGTTGTATTTAAATTTTCCTCATGCATTTTAAATACTTTATGATTCAGCATTTGTTTAGGCCTTATTTAATACATTAAACAATCTAATAAAAAATGTTCTTTCAAATAGTATACTTAGCACTCTGTTTTATGAAACTTGCCCCCTTGTTTGAGTCGTCACCGGAGACTAAAAATCTACGGATATTGGGAACCCTGCACTATGCTATCATGACTTGCAGGCATCTTAGTGTTTTCTCACCTCACCCGTTCCTCTAGGGTAGAGACATAAAATGTCTTCTTTAGTCACAATTCCTAAGCTCCCCTCCAAGCCTATTTTGTAGAGCAGTAATATCGTGCATGTTCGCAAATATGTGTAATAAACAGTACTTTCTCTAGATATTGTCGCGGCAACTGGCATAAATAGATATACGGCGGATAGTGTTTCACGGTAATAAAGAGCTTGCATAAGCAGTTAACGGTAGCGCGGCTAGTGTACACAAAGAGCCGGCAAATGCAGATAAACATAGCGCTTGAGATAAGTGACTTGCCGGCCCAGATAGGGTTTCACGTAACGAAGGCTCTAGTGATATCTCGATTGACACAAAATAGTTGTTTTTTGTTCTTTTGCTCGAGAAGTCTCTCAAATTTATGAATGAGATTGTGACACGCCAGCTGTGAGTTGTTGTAAAGACATGTAACAAGAGATGTGTAAAACAAGATTTGTGTGTAAGCAGGAAACAGCTGTAAAATGTTGTTGATGTAACGAGAGCTGACCGCTGTTTGTTATTGTCCTCGACTTTGGTGTTTTACATTGTGATATGTGATGTATTTCTGCTGAATTTCGGCAAGTTGTACTTTAAATTACATGAACCCACAAATTCACAATATTGTAGTTAACGTTATCTACGTTAGAAAACTTGGTCTTTAGGGCTTCTGCAATTTTAGAACCAAGTTTGTTGTTGTGCTCTAACCCTACACCACTTTTATTTTTTCTCAAAATCACGTTGGTTTGTAAGTGATTTAGCCGTATGAATTACAGGGGCATTGCCAGCATTTATTGTTTGGATAACACGTTTCAACAAAGCATCTCAAAAGAAATTGCAATTCCAATAATAAATTACGAAGGCAACTAGGCTCTATATGTACTCCCAATAAAGGACTTCCTCTTATGAAAAGCGAAATCCTTTCGATCTTTACTCTCTTTATATACATCTTATGTCCCTTGGTTTTTCACGCAAGAAAAGGCAACTACTTTGAAGTTATATCCAAAGTACATAATTAAAATTGGTTTGAAAACTTCGTAAATAATTACAAATATTTACTATGCTTAAAGATTTTACAGGTAGAGACATCAATTGACCGCGAGACATTTCATTAGCGGTGAAATCAGTTTGTTGCCTAGCGGGAAATAAATATACTAACACATCGTCTCGCATACGATACCACGGCCGGCATGGTGATGTGGTCCCTTTTTACTTTGATTTTATTTCTTACATTACGTTTGCTGTTCGCCAGAGAAGTAAACCTAGCACTAAATATGTAAAATGGTTTCGAAAGTGGTATCTACACGACCAAACATGCACCATATCTGTTAAGATGGCGCCAATCTAAAGTTCTTTTTCCGTTATAGCTTAAGCCAAAAATTGACAAATTCATTTATATGAGCTCCTCCACTCGCTCTCTGGTAATAATTATAATTGTCCCTAAAACTATTGTGGTTCTATCAACTTCGTGACAAAAGGGATAAACGTTTATCGTAATAGTTTTGTTACACATTTGTTTGTAGATACGATCGGAATAAAACAGCATAGCAGGCTTAAAAGATTGTGGAAATATTTAAGAGTTGGTGGCTAGGTATTGCGTTTCAAATTTCTTTCTTTTAGCATAGACAGGATATCAAAAACATGATTGATCTCACAAGATTTTCTGTGGTTTATTTTGTCATTTTCTTCCATTCCTTCTTTTAAGACTTCTTAAAATCATTTTATTACAGATCTTGTGTTTTCATGAATTTTCTTCAACAATAAGCTACACATGATCAATTGTGTTGATGTCTGGTGATTGTGGAGGTGTTTTCATCCATTGAATAATGTGTTATATTGCATCCAGAACTTAGCGTGGTTTGGGATGAGTATCCTGTAGCAAGATGTAGCCAACAAAGAGGCCCATATTGCTAACATTCTGGAAGATGTGACTTCAATATATTAATATAAATTCTGTGGTCTATTTTTCCATCAATAAAACACAGACCCCCAACATCATTCGAATTCGTGCACCTCCAGACAACCACAGATACTCCACCATGTTTATCAGTGGCTGTGACACTTTTTATTTCCAATTCCCAATTTCGCAGCCACCATATCTCTTTCTTTTGATCCAGATATTCTAAATTTACTTCCATCGGTACAAACTTACATTTTTCCGGAAGCCGTAATCATCATTTATATGAGTTTTGGCATATGCCAGTCCCATACTTCTGTTAACCTTTGTTATTTAAGGTTTTCTATGGGATATTCAGTTATATTCGTCCTCATAAAGAATATTTCTTATTGTCTGCATATGTACAAGTTTTACCACACCTTTTCCACTTGTGAACCAATCTTTGTAGCACCCACTTTATAATGTTTTTTCTTCTTTCTCATTATCTGACATTTTTCAGCTTGAGTCATGACTGAAGGCCGAACTTTTCTTGATTTGTTTTTGTATGATTGTATCTGTATATGATACCTTTAACAGTAGCAATTGCCACATGTATTTCAGCTATTTTTTTTAATATCTTACAATTTTTGAAGCACCTTAGTGCAGTTTGCCCTTCTTTCTCTGCTTCAGATTCAGATTTAGATTTATTCTGCCATTCGTAACATTTTTTACAAAGCATCATAAAAAAATAACACCAAAACTACATTTTTACTGTTATAAAAAAAAGAAGTAAATCTATTTACAGACAATTAGCAGTTCTAGATATACAAAATAGACTCATAACAAATTTTTATAAACTAAGTCACTCTACCATTTTTGTATTCATCAACTGAGAAAATAGTGTTTTTCACTGGGTAAGTATTTATTGCGGGAATTTTCTTCACCTCTTCATTTATTGCCCTCGATAGAGTGAGGTAAATGATGGTATAATTTTTTTGCGGTACTTTCAATTCTTTTGCCAGCTAATGTTCCCCTGAACTTATTTCTAAAGTAGTTCTTTTTTTTCTTGTATTATATTCTTGAATGTTTCTATTTGTTCCTTCTAAGTGGTTTCTTATTACATGTTTGAGACATTCAAAAATATATAAGCGGGAAAATAAGATTATTTTAGATTTTAAAACTACTTTTTTACAAGATTATCTCCTAAGGATTCCTTCCATTATTCTTATTGCACTCTTTCTTTGTCTCAATGTTTTTAACGTATTTTACTGACCTGCTGCTCCCCATCAAATTATCCATTAATTGAGGTGTGCATGTATAAATGCGTAATAACCCTTTAGTGCACTGACTTCATCCATAATTTGTGTTGTCTGTTTTAATACATACATGCCCTTGTTTATTTCCTTGTTGATCTTTTCTATATGTTTGTGCCATTTTAAACTGCTATCTGTAACTAATCCTAAAAAGTTTGTCTGGGCTACTTGGCTGATTAGCCTATTTTTTACTGTTAAATGTAAAATGTTTTAATGTAAGAGTAAACAGATGTATTTAAATGATACTCAACCACATGGCTGCATTGCATAACTTACTCTAAATACTGTTTGTATGTAGTGTCTTCTAAAGAGTGTACATGTATAATTTTGTACTTTTTTTTAATTTACGTCCTCCAACGTTAAGTCAAGCTTAAGTCAGCAGTAAGCTTATGTATACTAACAGCGTTGGGCTTCCTTTCACCCTTTCCAACACCTTTGCCTATCATATTTAAGTAAGTACTCCCTCTCACTAATAGCTCAGCCTATATTTGCTTTTGTGTGCACCCCATCCCAGTAGATAACATTTCAGTGAACGAACAGCAGTTTGTTTAGGATTTGTGGGATTTACATGAACCTTATTTTTGAGATCTGTAATTTAATTTTGTGTATCAGTGTTTACAACGTGTTGCTAATAAGTATATAGATGTTACATGATAGCTAAGTTGCTTTCTTAGATATGAGGTTGTGCAATCAGCTATCTTAACTGATATGTACAGCAAGTATAACGACTGATGGTACATGTCAAATAGTTTTCAAAAAAATTTTTTCATTTAAACACTGTGAGTAATAGTAAAAGCTACATTTTGTTTGTTTTCTATAATTTATTATATTATTTATTTATTCAAAAATATTTAATTATATCATTATGTTTTTAAGTAGGTTATAATTAGTTTAACTACATAAGTGTGGTGGAAATGTATTGTTGTAATGAAACACATTACTTAAATGGGGAAACTGAAGTCGTAGGGTATTGCAGTTTACTTAACAGTTCAAAGTTTATTAGACTTTTGCTGTACATTAATAAAACATTTTAATCTGCCTGCTGTAGAAAGAAAGAACAGTTATGTATTTTGGTCATACAGAGTTAAACATTGCAAAACAAGACAGAAGAAGCCATGTATAATAATGTACTCAGAAATTATGGTTTTCACGGTCATGTCTACAAAAAAGGTAGAAGATTTGAAGGCGCTCTCATTTGAGCTATGGGATAATTTTGGGGGGATCAGCAGGGAGGAAACATACTAAAAATATTTAGGCTACAGAAAAGAGGGATAAGAATTCTTAAAAAAATATCCAAAGAGAAACACCCGCAGATCAGCATTTAAGAAATTAGGTATAGTTACGCTGCATAGTCTATATGTACATGAATGTCTAAAATATGTAACCTCATAGAAAGAAGACAAAAATACAAGAACATAAACAAGAAGAAAGAAAAATTACTTTACAAATAGACTAAGAGGCTCATTATAAAATAAATTTATTGAAAGTAAGGCAAAAGATCTATACAATTATTTACCTCACTGGATTGAAGAAATAGGGAAAGAACAAATAAAAATAAAACAAATTAAATCTTATCTAATTAAGAATGCTTTCTATATAGTAGAAGACTATAAGAATTGCAAAAACAAATAGATAACGTTTAAAAGTGTAGAGCCAAAATTGTAAATATGGATAGTAGTACCTCTCCATTGTAACTAACTTTATGTATACTTCACATGACGAAACCTGGTAAAACTATTATAATTGGTGAATAAACAATCTCAATCTCAGAAATGACACATGAAGATTAATATTTTTGAATATTATATTTCCAAAGTCAAACAGAAAATGATCTTTTAGTTTCCATTTTTTCCATTGCATGTGCTAAATATTAACTGAATGAAATTAAATATTCTGATATATTTACTAGCATAGTAAATGGCTCTAAAGCATTTTTAACACCCTCCCAGTAAAAATAAGAAATTGTATGTCAGTATTTATCCTAAGGATTTTGGCAGAGTTTTGCAATGATAACAAGCAATAACTAATCACAAGTTAATTGTCAAGAAATTATGATCTACAAGAGGCAATTAAAGAGTGTCCAAGTTTAATAAATACGCATCGAGTGATGCCAGCGGGAATGATATTTTGTTTAGGTTTTCTTACAAGTTAAGGCGGTTTTTATTGTAATAATTTTTTTCCACTGAAGTTTTACTTTTCTTATCAGCAAATAAGTTGCTGGATAATATTGTGTTGTTCTACACGCAATCAAATTTTGCTTCAAGTGAGGATGTATGTATTGGATCCACAAAATGCACATATCAGGTATTGTTGGTAGGAATGGTGAAGCTATTATTGTCCAGCAGGTTTACTTACAGGCTTTTTTTTTAACTTAATGTTACCTGGTGCCGGCACATGGGCACTTACAGGTTCCACAATATCATTTGATTACAATTTTGGCTTTTCATGTTCATTGGGCGCTCCGAGAACAAATTTATAAAGTTCATTGTGTTTGTTCGTTTGAGTCCTGTGTTTACTTATTTACATATTACATACACACACAGACACATACACATACACACACACACACACACACACACACACACACACACATGGGCATATCATGTATGCCCTGCACATTCATACAAAGATAAGCGTAGCTTTACTTAGGTTATGTTGCCAAATACTACAACTTTTATTTAATTTTCGTCCTCCAATGTTAATTCATATCGGACGATGGACAAAATTGGTTAAATTATGCTGAAATGAGCCCAGGGTCCATAGAGCTTTCAGTTACTAGACATTCATCTACAAGGGTAAGGGAAAATCTGGAAAAAGTTTCGAACTCTTTAACACCTGAAAGTTTGGCGGACACGCTACCTACGCTACAGAGGTGGGCAGTACTATATCGTAGAATATTTTACTTTTGCAAAGGTAGGGAAGGTCTAAACAGTTCAATGTCACAGTCGGAATTTGAACCACTGACCTCCTTGTCGTCACCCAGTTGCTACTAACCATTGAACCACCATGGCAACTTTTCAGCATGACATATTCTGCAGTCGACTCATATTTTCTCGGTCACTCTTCAGCACTTCTCCTATACACACGATACTGCTAAATTAATGGCAACTTACAATGTGGAAATACAGTTTGCCTTAGAAAAGAAACCCCAGAGGAACTTACGGCTTTGTGTTCCCTTCTAGTAATGGGCCGATGTGAATAACATACATTTTTCTGATATTAATGTTCATTGCTTTCTATTTATAGCACAAAATTTAATAATTTGATTACAATTTATTTGCTTCTTACTTAATTTAATTAAGGAAGATTGATATTTCAATACTTTTAAAACAATTTTATTAATGTCAGATTAAATCGAATCGCACGATAATAAATTTCAGTGTAAATGAAAACCTTAACTTTAAGTTTAACCTGATAATAACTTTCTAGGTACACCTTCCGATACACCTACGTATTAACAACGGAATTGGTATTGCTTCTGCTCTGTTTAATTCACTTTCATAAGAGCCAAATGACATGGGGAGGAAATGTAGTCAGTATCTCCATTGGACAACTTCGCATTGCTAAAAGTGATTTCGCCATTTGTGCTGTTCAAATTCCTCAAGATGCGATACCCGGGACATAAAATCCATACGCTCCTAAGATGGTACCAAATGCGTGCGTATGCTAGGGAAAGGAACTACACTACAGCGCTCCAGGCCGGTGCCACACGGAGCCGATAAGGAATGGGATGCAATGATTTTAAAGTATGTCAAAACCAGATTAGTCCAACAAAGTATTACTAATCTGAGAAATGGTGATGTAAAATCCAGAAATGTAAATCCAGAACCTCAGCTATATATGCATTAAATGCAGATTTCCATTCTCGCAATCTGCTATTTCCCCATGGCATATTCTGTTCATATACATGGTGCATACGGTTTCCCTTAATGTTACAGAGAGTGCAATAATATGTTGGCTACATGCAACGGACACAGTTTAAGTAGTTAAACGAATTTGTAAATAATTACATATTTTCATTGAGTATCTATCAAATTACATGCAGAGCCATCTGGACAGCCAGATGAGGCACTGTATAACATGGCCAACGGTTCTTCACCTAGCGGGAAATTTATGTAACTAACACGTCGTCACCTGGAGACCGCATATACAAGACATGCTATCTTTTTCTTCCCGCCTGTAACCGCAGTATCAGACAGCGATTAGGAGGTGGCGAAATAATTGAAATCACGAGAATTAAAAAAGAAGATAAATTAATGAAAATGCTTTGCTAAACTAATATAAAATATTGTTATATTAATATGAAATTAGAATGAAATTAGAGTAATGATTAAAATAGCGGTTTAATTAAGAATAAGATGGGAAGAATATAATTTAAGACAACTAACATGCTAGAATCCATGTAAGGGAGAGAAAATATTTCTGTTAAATCTGAACACAAGTCGGGGATACAGGAAGAGGTGACCGTTAGCCTCTTTGTTTAAGGAAAGGTTCAATGTCTGAGAACTATAGCCACGAATGTGTAGGAACAATAAGGTTTTCAAGATGCGGTCAAGCGTAAGACCTAAAAGGATTTACTTTGCTAAGGTGATAACGATGTATACCGTTACAAAGAGCCCAGGGTAGGCGTGACCCAACTCACGGTGGGATGTAACGTCAATGAGTTCGATGAGTTTTGCTAACCAATAAAGAAAAATCGGAATAAAACGAGAAACCAATAATAATGTAAGATTTGAGAAATGGGGAGAAGAGTGAGTTATTTTGGTCATGTGATAAGAGTTAGGGTGGGGATCAGAATAAAGTACGAACTGAATCGCAGAGTAGACGAAAAATCACTTCAACAGTCATACTACGAGGGGAAAGATGTGTTAGTGCGCGCGAAGAAGTAGTAAAGATTTCTAAGTCCGAAATGTAGAAACATCACTTCAACAGTCATACTACGAGGGGAAGGATGTGTTAGTGCGCGTGAAGAAGAAGTAGCAAAGATTTCTAAGTCCGAAATGTAGGGAAGTCAAGAATAACGCAACCAGCGTAAGAGAGGCAGCAGAAGAATTTTATAATAGCAAGGTATTCGCCGTATAAAGAAGTAAGAGAATTCTGTTAGGAAGTTTAGTAACAGGTGGTCACCGCTGCAAATCAATCTGAATCAACGAACTTAGCGAGAATTAAATTAAATCATTTTTGCAACGAACCAGTGTATTATTGAGACAACTGAGCAGCCAACAAACAACAAATCCATTTCCTACAACCATTCACCTGAAGATAAGAGATCTCATAGCTCCAATAGAACCCAAATCAAAAGTAAACACCAAACAATTGAAATCTGACATGCGGATATGCCGCATAATGGCGCCGACACGTTGGGGCTTCGAATTGTAGGAAATGGGTGAAATTTAACGACGACAACGACGAGGAGAAGTGAGAAGAACGACGACGAAGGACGACTACGAGGAGAAGTGAGAAGATCGACGACGACAACTACGATGAGGACAGCAGAGACTACGAAGAAGACGGCAAAAACAACTACATAGAATTTTCACCCAACCAAGAGAGAAGTTCAAGTTCTTTCGACATCAACTGAGCCTACAAGACGACGAGCAGCACGACAAAAATTGGTAAAGACATCACATAAACACCACAGCCGTACAACAGAATTGTGAGTTACACATACTCAATTTATATTTCTTGTAAATGTAATATCATTCAGTGAGATCAATATCTATGTAATGTCTTAGTAATAAGTATTTTGGAAGGGAAATTAGAAAATTTAAAGGGGAAGTTCAATGCTTTTGAGAAATAAGAAGATCGTACAGAATAAATTTAAAATGGAAAATTCTGGGGAACAAATAGTTATGGAGACAGAGAAAGAGTTAGAAGTTGTTAATGAAGAGATAATGGAAAGCAGTGTTATAGGATCAGTAGATGAGGGTGTAAATGGTGTAAGTAGCTTAAATGTAAGTAGGAGAATTGACAATCCTGGGGTAATGGAAAATCTACAAGAGATATTCCAGAAACTCATGGCGCAAATGACTATTCAGAACCAATCACTAGAGGCTAAATTACTAGATCAGAGCAAAGCTATGGACAAATCACTAGAGACTAAATTACTAGATCAGAGCAAAGCTATGGACAAAAAATTAAGTCAAATTACAAGCCAAGGGAAAGAAACAGAAGCTAGAATCACTGTCAAAATTCAAGAAATAACAGGGGAAATCCAGACTGTAAAAGAGGCCCTGCAGCGAGAAGTAGGTACTATAAGAAGTGACCTAGAAGCTACCAAATCTCTCGTTGCAGGAGTAGAAAATAGAATAGGGGAGGAAATTAATAAGGAAAGAGTAAGATTAGATGAACTGACTACGACACAGGTAACTTTTGTACAAGAGATAAATGACCGGTTTGACACTGTAAACAATAGTATAGCAGCTGACATGGAGAAGTTAAAAGAAAAGGTAGCACGTGTAACAAATATTCAATCAGAAAATACACAAATGTTGAGGGAAACAGTAAGCGAGATATCTCAAATCAGAGATACTGTAACTGGCTTACATCTGGGACAGCAAGGGCAGGTACCTGAGAGTTCCAATTGTTCTATACATACACACAATGGAGAGAGGCAGAACGAACAGGTTAGTGCCCCTTCTGTCTCTCCTCAAAACAGCAATAATAGCGAAGTAAATATGCAAAACGTAAATATGTATCCACCAGTGCACATGAATTTTCTAAGCGAATTGCCCCTCCCGAAATTTAATTGTCGCAATGACAACGCAGTACAATTTTTGGCCGACTTAGAAAGGTATTTTGCCATCAGAGGTGTACCCGAGCAATATAAGATGATAATAGTTCAAAGGGCGTTACAATCTGCCGAACTTAATTGGCTACGAGTAACTGTGGGAGAAGGATGCAGCTACGAGTTGTTCAAAACAGCTTTCCTAGAAAAGTATTGGAACGCCAATGTCCAATAGCAAGTAAGGAATCAGATAACAAATGGCCGATACCAAGGTAATAATGGAGAGTCTATTACTGATTATTTCCTGAGATATTCGCAAATAAGTAAATATCTACAACCTCCATTACAGGAAGCCGAACTGATTTCTCTTCTCACGCCCCACCTTCCTGAGAACATCAGAAATCACATGGTGGTAGCAAGACCTCAGACATGGAGAGGGGCAATTACATTATTAACAGCTTTACAAACCGTTGGGACGCAAAATTCACAAAATAGACATGAGAATCGAATGCCAGTGAGAAATCCACACAGACCGTGGAATAATAATAATCATGACGGGGAAAGGGCACACAATCCCCGAAATTTTAACACAAACCATATGGCTACTCGTCAAAGATACGATGCCCACGTCCCGAGGGAATTCCCTAACAACAATAGAGGGAGACAGGGACCACCAAATACAAATTCATATAATTTCCCTATAAGTTATGTACATGTAACTAGGAATGGAAATAGGGGTCACCCCCCATTTCTTCGAAGAGGGAATGCAACACCGACGTTCCGACTACCAGAAGCTAATAGACAGTATCAACCACGTGACGCTGGTAGAGAGAACAATACAGACAGACCTGAAGTAAGACAGAGGAATCAACTTCTCTCAAGAGAATGGGTGCGTTCTCCTTTACCCACACCGAGGGACGCGGCGCCCGAGGTAGATGAAAGGCCAGATGTGACACAGCAGACGGGAAACGACTCCAGGGTGCGATAGAAGACGTCCCGCATCGGACCCGGATGATCACGCTAGTTCTTAATTTGAACAGGGACACAGCTCTGAGTAGGGTGGTACAGAATAAAACAGAAACAGAAATAGTAAACGGTACTCAAATAAACAATCACTTAACAGAATTGCAAGAAGTGAGAGATGCTCCACGTATTGCTGCAATAATAAACAAAGAAAAATGGCACATTACCATAGATTCAGGATCCTCAGTTTCAGCTATAAGTCAAGCATTCTTTTATCACTTAAAAAAAAAACAATGGAATGAAATTGCAAACATTGCCCGTGAAAAGTGCATATTGTACTCTGGCGGTAGTTCGCGCCAAACAAAAGATTAATACACAAATGCTTTTGAAAGTCACCATTGGGGAGGATACAATAGAATTTGTATGTTTTGTTATTAATAGGCTATCTGTAGACATTATTATGGGTAATGACGTGTTGTATGCGCTTCAAGCTAAGTTGAATTATCAAATGGAAGCCTTGGAAATCAAAATTAAAGACGTCATAGTTAAAGTTCCGTTTAGCTCAAGGGAAGCAGAAAATGAGATAAGATTGACAGATGAAGAAAAAGAAATAGATGGAGAAACATTTTTTGTAGAATTTATACGAATAGGAGGGATGGAGCTAGTTAAGATGAATCCATTAGAAGCAGAAGAGATGAGAAACTATGATAAGGATGAGTATATAGCTGGAGAAGAAAGGCTTTTACAGATGACGTCATACGGACTTGGGCAGGCAGAAGCAGGTGAACAGGAGATAATTACCCTACCAGATGATTTCCAGGTAGTCGAAAATAACGTAAACATGACCTATAGAATAAGAGAAACAGTAGCAAACTCAAACCTTCTCAACGACCACCAAAAAGAGATTTTTTATAACATTTTATGAAACATATAAATGCATTTTCGGAACACACTGGGACCTATAGTGATTTTGAGTATGAATTCGAGATACATGATGTTCCCCCATTCAAATATAAGTGCAGACCTATTCCATTGGATTTACAGGAGGCAGTGAACCTTAAAATACAGGAAATGTTGGAAGATGGAATTCTGGAGATATTTACATCAAAATTTATAAGTCCCCTATGTATAGTCAGAAAAGCAAATGGAACAGTACGACTGACGATAGATGGACGTCATATAAACCAATATATTGCTCCGGATAATTTTCGAACCCCAGCAATAGAGCAAATTTTGGCCGGTATTGGGGCACAAAGGTATTTTACTTCACTAGATGTGACCAACTCATTTTTGCAAATTAAGTTGAAACCTGAGTTAAGGCAATATACCTCATTTTTGCACGGAGGATATCAGTACCAGTTTACAAGAAATTGCTTTGGACTAATTAATTCTGGAAGCGCATTCCTACGGGCGATGCAGAAAATACTCAACACGCAAAGGGAAACATATGTGTCACAGTATGTAGATGATTTATTGATATGCAGTAGAACAGTGGAAGATCACCTTACATATTTGGATTTAGTGCTCGGGAGGCTAGCAAATGCTGGATTAACACTGAATTGGGCCAAATGTAAATTTTTCCAGGAATCAGTTAAATATTTAGGATATATCATAACAGGCGAACATATAGCTCCTGATCCAGAAAGAGTGGAAGCCATTTTGAAAATACCACGACCTAAGACACCAAAACAAGTAAAACGTTATCTGGGTGTACTTGGGTACCAATCAAGGTTCCTGATAAACTATGCTAAGGAAGCCGCACCGTTGCGAGCACTACTGGAAAAAAATCGAAAATGGCGATGGACTATGGTAGCAGAAAATGCTTTTAAAAGATTACAAGATCTCTTCAGTGAATCCGTATTATTGACATGGCCTGATCCAGATTTACCTTATCTCATATACACGGATGCCTCCATGGTGGCGTTAGGAACTATTTTAGCCCAAGAGACACCGACTGGAGAATTAAAGGTCATAGCCACAGCCTCCCGAGGGTTAACGAAAACAGAAAAAATTGCTTGCATAACAGAACAGGAAATTACGGCTATTTACTACGCCATTTGTAAATTTAGACAATATATATAATAAAAGGATTGTGATATTCACCGATCATATCAGCCTATCATTTATACGAAATTGCAAACTGACCAGTACAAAAATTGCGAGATATATCCACGAGATCATGGCTTACAACCCAGAGATTAAACATATACAGGGAAGTCTTAACATCTTTAGTGACATGCTTCCACGTATAAAGCCACAGGGGAATCTTCCAGAAAATATCAGTAGTAATGGTACAGAATTACCAGTGTTAAAGATGGATGTAACCTTCAGTATAAAATTAACAGAGGAGATGAGAAGATTGTCGGAATTACAACGCCAGGATTGGAAATTAAAACAAATTATGGAAAAGGCATTGCCCATAGATCAAGCAAATTCACAGAAATACGGAGTGCTAAATAACGTATTGTATAAGTTACAGGGTGTTTCCAAACCTACTTGGAAAGCATATATACCCGCAGCGCTGGAAGAGTTAGTGATTTCTGCTTACCACACAGCTCTTATACATGCTGGCGTTGAGAAGACAATGATTTCCATAAGCAACCATTTATACATATTTAGATTAGGCAAGAAAGTTAGGACCTTTATATCTACATGTGACATCTGCCAGAGGGCAAAATCATTAAATTATAAGATAGATCGACCCCCTGTATCCATCACCAGGAAGGAACCATTAGAATTAGTTGCAGCGGATGCATATGTTCCACTCCCTGCAGGAAGAGGAGGATTAACATATTTATTTGTACTTATCGACGTGATGTCGAAATTTGTGAAAATATACCCTCTCAAGAAATTAACAAGTGCAGCATGCGCGAATAAAATAGTGAAAAACTATATAGTCAAATACGGGAAAATGAAAGCACTGTTAGTAGATAACGCGCCCATACACCATGGAAGACGATTCGTGCACACCATTCAGGATGCCGGAATTCGCATCTATAATACAACGTCGTACCACCCATGCTCTAATCCAAGCGAGCGCGTACTGAAAGACCTAGGTGTTCATCTCCAAGTCCTTTGTTCATTGAAACAGACTACTTGGCTTGACCACATCAACTATATTGAGTTTATATTCAATAATTCAGTCAATCTAACCACAGGATATGCTCCTATCCAATTGCATAGGAATTTAACACCGGAACCAATAATAGAGGGTGTTCCGGAAAGTATACAAGTGACGACCGAGACACATCGAGAACGGATCCAGAATGCTGTTAAAAGAATAATGGAAAAAGTAGAGAAAAGAAACGCAAAGAAACTGCGGTATAAGAAGAATTGGGAGCCAAAGGTCGGCGACTTAGTTCTAGTGAAATCGTTCGACAAGTCAGATTTGTTAGGAACGAAGACTAAAAAGCTATATATGCTATGGAAAGGCCCATACCGGATTGAGAAAATATATGGTGACAGAGCGTATGCTCTATCACACCCAAGAAATGGTAAACCGATAGGCAGATATAACATCTCCCTAATAAGGCCATATCGTCAAAAAAACGTTGTAAACAGTACAGAGCAGACCCAAAATCACCTGTGGGAATGTGATTGAAATTATATAGACGAAGATGTAAAGAATACCAAGTAAAAGTTATATAATTAGTACGGGTAACGTTTTCGTTTGAAATTCAAACACTGCGTGGGAGTTGCAAGTTCCAAAATTCCTGTGCACAAACGAAATTATATTATTAATAACTACAGCTAAATAAAATATTATAGATAACTTTAAAGTAGTTTGTGAAATGTAAATATCCCATAAACTCCAGGTGTATTAATGTGTCGAAAGGTAAATACCTATAGTCATTGTTATTGTAAAGGTCACAGACTTAGGCGTGACAAAGTGAAAGAAAGTTTAGAGTGAAAAGTGAAGTGGAAAGACAGGACAATGAACTGCCAATGTTTACTGGCAGGTAAACGAAACACCTGATTACAGGTAGACAACTGAATGCAGGTAGAGGTAACCATATTTGGACATCATTACGCAAACTATAATAATGTGAGGACGAATGTTCTTACGGTGAAGGACTGAAAGATAAAGAAACGTCCCAATAAGTTAATATAATAATATTAAAAAATTCATTGAATGTAAAATGTAATATTGTAAACTGTAATATAGTAACATTAATGTAGTACTTAAGGAATGTAATAAGGTAAAATCAAGTTGATGTCAAGTGAGACAAGGATAATTCAGTGAAGTGTATATATAGTTGAGGTATCACGAATGTTATTTGTATATAGGGTAATAACCACATATACGACAGTGTACTTGTCTATGTACGTAATGTATCATATCTATAATTCTATGTATATGATGTACCATATTGACCATTCTATGTGTATAAAGTAACACACTGATGAAGATGAGGGAAACGGTGACCACCGAAAAGTGTTTCGAGTAGGGAATGAGAAATTATAAGATATATAAGGAGGAAATGTCATGACGGGGGTTTGACAAAATTTAAATAATGGGTATTTCATTTTTGTCAAACGGGCATTATGTAACCGCAGTATCAGACAGCGATTAGGAGGTGGCGAATTAATTGAAATCACGAGAATTAAAAAAGAAGATAAATTAATGAAAATGCTTTGCTAAACTAATATAAAATATTGTTATATTAATATGAAATTAGAATGAAATTAGAATAATGATTAAAATAGCGGTTTAATTAAGAATAAGATGGGAAGAATATAATTTAAGACAACTAACATGCTAGAATCCATGTAAGGGAGAGAAAATATTTCTGTAAAATCTGAACACAAGTCGGGGAGACAGGAAGAGGTGACCGTTAGCCTCTTTGTTTAAGGAAAGGTTCAATGTCTGAGAACTATAGCCACGAATGTGTAGGAACAATAAGGTTTTCAAGACGCCGTCAAGCGTAAGACCTAAAATGATTTACTTTGCTAAGGTGATAACGATGTATACCGTTACAAAGAGCCCAGGGTAGGCGTGACCCAACTCACGGTGGGATGTAACGTCAATGAGTTCGATGAGTTTTGCTAACCAATAAAGAAAAATCGAAATAAAACGAGAAACCAATAATAATGTAAGATTTGAGAAATGGGGAGAAGAGTGAGTTATTTTGGTCATGTGATAAGAGTTAGGGTGGGGATCAGAATAAAGTACGAACTGAATCGCAGAGTAGACGAAAAATCACTTCAACAGTCATACTACGAGGGGAAAGATGTGTTAGTGCGCGCGAAGAAGTAGTAAAGATTTCTAAGTCCGAAATGTAGAAACATCACTTCAACAGTCATACTACGAGGGGAAGGATGTGTTAGTGCGCGTGAAGAAGAAGTAGCAAAGATTTCTAAGTCCGAAATGTAGGGAAGTCAAGAATAACGCAACCAGCGTAAGAGAGGCAGCAGAAGAATTTTATAATAGCAAAGTATTCGCCGTATAAAGAAGTAAGAGAATTCTGTTAGGAAGTTTAGTAACAGGTGGTCACCGCTACAAATCAATCTGAATCAACGAACTTAGTGAGAATTAAATTAAATCATTTTTGCAACGAACCAGTGTATTATTGAGACAACTGAGCAGCCAACAAACAACAAATCCATTTCCTACAACCATTCACCTGAAGATAAGAGATCTCATAGCTCCAATAGAACCCAAATCAAAAGTAAACACCAACCAATTGAAATCTGACATGCGGGTATGCCGCACGCCGCATCCTTAAATTCCACATAAAGGGGAAGGTGTCATTTTGAGTGGAATACAGTAGTCTTCCAACCACAAAGACAAGCATTTATATAATATGTACATTTGCCATCATGTTTTATCGTAATGTATCGCTACTGGCAAATTATAACTACATACTTGCTTTGTGTTCCAGAACTTTATGTTTGAAATACATAATTTAAATTGTGACTGTTTCCCAGGTGTAATTCGGGCTCGCACAACCGTAGTGGTGTACGCACTGAGAGAAAGCGGATGTTTTATTAAAGCCATGTTTCCTTTTGTTGCAGTACGCCGATGTTCTTGATAAAAGTGGTGCCAGCATTTTGTAGGCTGTCGTCGAGATATTGGAAAGATCTTAGGAATTCCAAGGTTTGGTTTCGACACATTACTTCACCATCGTTGGCGAGAACTTTCAATCTGTCACTTTATGCAAAAGATAGTAAGTTATTACGTATATGTGTATATTTTGTTCATGAAATACGTTATATATAGTTCTTTTGTTAGTTATTGCTTATTATTATATTTAGCATTTATTTATTTTACTTAAAAGAAAGAACTCATATCGGTATGAACTTTTTTTAAACTTTGTAATATTTAGTACAATTTGAGGAGCAGGGCAAGAGCATCTTATTGTTTTAGAATATATTTACTTACTGTGGAATCTAAGATTACTAGTCTTTGGTACTCTTTTGCTGCATATAGGTAAATTAATACACTCTGGTGCTGCTGAACCAAAGAATGGTTATGTATTTTGTACATTAAGAGGTCAAAAATGCAATAAAAGCACAAGAAGCCATATTCAATATTCTGCTCATAAATTTTATTTCTGTTAAGGATTATTAAGAACAGGTATTTTGTTTGAATACACTTTAGCATCTGTTTTCTTGAATAACACGTTCTAAATTCTTTTATCTTTCGTAATTCCAAGAAAACTGGAATAGTACATTTAATGTCTTATATTTTAGAAAACATATCATTAAGACAATATGGTTCTTCCGAATATCATTTTGAATTAAAGTATTACACTGATTTAGGAAAATGATTTTTAGTTACCTTGGAAACCTAATTTTGGAATTCAGGCGGCCTGTGTTGTTTAAAACTTAATTTTCTATAGAGTACCTAAGACTGCGATACTCATTTTTTTATAATTTGAGTTAAACTTCCAAAAATTAGAGTGTACTATTTCAGCCAGAAAAACTCAGGTTAAGGCAATTTTATACTTGAAAATTCAAGCATTATGATATATTTATACTAGCAGCTTATCAAACAAAAATGTACCACGTACCAAACAGTACATTAAAGATCACATGTTGCAGGTTGCATTAGTGAACATGACTCTGCAATTTATCTATACCTAAAATTCCGAGGTGTTATGTCACAAAATTTAATCACATCAAATGAATATAAGCAGAGCATATCTGTGTCAGTATTAAATCACTAAATCGGCGTTTTTCACATTTGACATCTCACATATGCTCTCTTTAAACTTTTCACATATCACTTTATCGAAAGCATTCCAAAGGATAGTTTCATGCCAAACAATAAGTTACAAATTATGATAAAAGATAGTTGAAGCTTCTATAAACTGGTAGCACAATACATCAATAATACTTTCTAAATGATGCTATATTTACAGATTGTGACATACACATTTATATAGAGTCTGCCTCTATGGTCCAATGGATAACATTTTAGGCTTCATTTCCAATTCTTCCAAGCTCACATCCGAACTGCAAATGTTTCTCAATTAACAATGATTTCTTAGTTTCCGTAAGGTATGCTAAAATATATAAATGGATAAATAAATAAATAATTTAGTAAATGAATGAATGAATTAAGTAATTAATCAATTAATGAGTGAATGGATACCTACATCCCGGTTCCTAATTTCTAATACCGGGACATGATTTCCAAATACTTATTTATTGAAACCCAAAAATTACATACAATTACATTACAAAGTTTCACAAATAATTAATTTTAAATACAAATAACAATAAAGTAAAATAAAATAAATACAAATACAAAGCTACCAATTTACAAATAAGGCTCAAAGCAGGTAACCAGTAAAAAAAGTTAACTGGTATGCAGCAAATTATAATATATATCTACAACTTACAAAAATACCGGTATCCGGTACTATACAAACTGGTAAGCACTACATTTTAACACTTCAATTATCGCACATTATTATGACTTTAAAACTTTAACCAAAATCTTTGTATACGCAAATTAAAATTTAAAAAAATCTTCTTTTCAACAACCAATACCAGACAAACAAAATCTATAAAATATCATATATCCTTTAAAAATTTAAATCCATTTCAATCTTTTTACATATCAATTAAATTCAATATTAAAAAAATGGATAAATGAATTTTTAAATTTCAGGAATTTCACGAAAACAAAGACAAACATATTAAATATTTATCTAATCAACCACAAAAATACCATAATTTCTTCAACTTCAGCTTTCTTCAACTGAACTATGCTAAGGAGGTGCAAAATTTGTCTACTGTGCCTAAATCTGCAAGTGCAGCACTCCTGGGAAGGATGAGGCGAGGGAAGACGGAGGACGGCGTTCCAGTCAGCCACGACGGTGCAGATAGCCGAATCCCTACAAATGACCAGTCAGAAACTCTCCGGCAAGCCAGAACCACCCAGCGTGGACCTAAAACGGCCCAATTGGCAGGCACATGGACCGTGCAATCGGAGGAGGAAGTGTTTACCAGGAGTATGTCATGTAACGCCGAGACACCCGTCGATACTTCCACCCTGAAGAAGAGTACCAAATGAGAGATGATATGAAATGATAATGGAACTGAAATGGAAGGACAGAGAATTTGGGGAATGTATTTAACCTACCGATCATTCGCCTGACGTGCCGGGAAAACCCCCCGAATACTTATAAATCAGTTAATCCATTTAGGGGAATTGAACCGGTACCTCCTGAATGCAGAATAGGTAGCTTGAACTTTAGGGACAGCAAGTATGAATGAGAATATAAATTTATATATGGCTCGATGTTTCATTCCAAAAGAAGTAAAGCATTTCAAAGTTAACGTCCATCTATAATGAGTCAATGCATTGCTCCCGATCACTTGATGTAAAGGCAAAAGCCGATGTATTACTTGAACTGCTGTATGTGCCATTACGAAAGAACATCACAGGTTATCAAAAATAATATGGAAGGAGCTTTTTTGATTTTTGCGTATTGCTTTCCAGCATCATAAATAACAATCGTGTATTTTTATAACCATCAGCATTCACCGCTATAATGGAAGGAGTAATGTGCAAATATTGGTCTCAAGCATTGAATAGAAGTACGCATCCTGCATGTTTATTTCTTCAAAATTTCTTAAAAGTTTTAGTAATGTGATGGGATACCACTAATCCTATACCACTTTTATTTTTTCTCAAAATCACGTTGGATTGTAAGTGTTTTAGCCGTATGAATTGCAGTGGCATTGCCAGCATTTATTGTTTGGATTCAAAAGTAATTGCAATTCCAATAATAAATTACGCTCGCTCGCTGGTGCTGGCTGGCTGTATACAGCCAGAAGGTTTTTGCTGCGTGCTTACCCATTAAGGGTTTTACCGCAGGTAGGATTTTTATTGAATGATGTAGGATGGAGGTGATGTAGGTTTTTTTGATTGGTAGTTAATTTGGGGTTACCAAAGTACCTTCGGGTTGAAGGGGAGAATGCAGTACTTAGCACACAGTTTTTTGTTTGTTTTAATTTTTGGATTTTAGTTGGGTAGAAATTTAGATGCCAAACAGCTTGGAATAATTATGAGTAGCTCAGCTTTAGCTGTTGATAGGGTTGGCTCCTGGGTTATCTAGGTTGCTCGCATGCCATACGGGGGACCCGATGCAGTCTAGATCGGCGTCTAGTGGGGTCATAATTTCCCAATGATCTGACAAGGGCGCTTCTATGAGATGGTAAACTTGTGTATAATTTTGAAGCCCGGCGCCTAATTTCATCCTCCACGTATGGAAGTCCCGATGCTTCGTGGAGCAACCTGGTAGGGAAATAACGTCCCACAGAATAGATAGACCGCAGTTCTCTATTCTGTGCACGTTGAAGGCATGCTAAACAGCTGTCTGCTGCCATGCCACAGACCTTGCAGGCATATAGCATCACCAATAAATTACGAAGGCAGCTAGGAACTATATGTACTCCCAATAAAGAACTTCCTTACCTGATAGGTACTACCATTTCGATCTTTATTCTCTTTATGTACATCTTATGTCCCTTGGTTTTTCACAGAAGAAAAAGCAGCTACTTTGAAGCTATATCCAAAGCACATAATTAAAATTGGTTTGAAAACATCGTAAATAATAACAAATATTTACTATGCGTAATGATTTTACAGGTAGAGATATCTATTGACCGCGAGATATTTCATTACCGGTGAAATCAGTTTGTCGCCTAGCGGGAAATAAATATACTAACACATCGTCTCGCATACGATACCACGGCCAGCATTGTGATATCGTCGCTTTTAACTTTGATTTTATTTCTTACACTACGTTGGCTGTTCGCCAGAGAAGTAAACCTAGCACTAAATATGTAAAATGGTTTCGAAAGTGGTATCTACACGACCAAACATGCACCGTATCTGTTAAGATGGTGCCAATGAAAAGTTCTTTTTCCGTTATAGCTTAAGCCAAAAATTGAAAAATTCATTTATATGAGCTCGTCCACTCGCTCTCTGTTAATAATTATAATTGTCCATAAAATTATTGTGGTTCTAACAACTTCATGATAATCCAACCACAACCACAGATCCTCCATCATGTTTAACAGTGGCTGTGATATTTTTTAGTTCCAATTCCCAATTTTGCAGCCACCATATCTCTTCCTTTTGATGCAGATATTCTAAGTTTACTTCCATCGGTATAAACTTACATTTTACCAAAAGCCGTAATCATCATTTATGTGAGTTTTGGTATATGCCAGTCCCAGTTCTGTTAACCTATGTTATTTAAGGTTTTCTATGAGATATTCAGTTATATTCAACCTCGTGAAGAATATTTCTTATTTTCTGCATATGTACAAGTTTTACTATACCTTTTCCACTTCTGAACCAATCTTTGTAGCACCCAGTTTAGGATCTTTTTTCACATAGGCACTATCTGACATTTTTCAGCTTGAGTCATAACTGAAGGCCGACCTTTTCTTGTTTTGTTTTTGTGTGATTGTATCTGTACATGATAACCTTAACAGTAGCAATTGCCACATTAAATATTTCAGCTATTTCTTTGAATATTTTACCATTTTGAAGCACCCTAGTGCAACTTGCCCTTCTTTCTCTGCTTCAGATTCAGATTTCGATTTATTCTGCCATCTGTAACATTGTTTACAAAGCATCGTCAAAAAATAACACTAAACTACATTTTTACAGTTATAAAATAAAAACAAGTAAATCTATTTACATATTACTAGCAGTTCTAGATATAAAAAATAGATTCATAACAAATTTTAATAAGCTAAGTCACTCTTCCATTTTTGTATTCGTCAATTGAGTAGAAAGCGTTTTTCACTAGGTAAGTCTTTATTGCGGAAATTTTCTTTACTTCTTCATTTATTGCCCTCGATGGAGTGAGGTAAATGATTGTTTAAATTCTTTTTGTGGTACTTTCAATACTTTTGGCAGCTAATGTTCCCCTGAATCTATTTCTAAAGTAGTTCTGTTTTTTTATTGTATTATGTTCACGAATGTTTCTATTTTTTCCTTCTAAGTAGTTTCTTATCACATATTTCAGACGTTCAAAAATATATAAGCAGGGTAATGGGAGTATGTTAAGGTTTTTAAACCTACTTTTACATGATTGTCTCCTAGGGATTTTTTCCATTATTCTTATTGCTCTTTTTCTTTGTCTCAATGTTTTTTAACATATTTGTCTGACCTGCTGCTCCCCATCAAATTATCCCATAACTTAGGTGTGCATGTATAAATGCGTAATAAACCTTTAGTGCACTGACTTCATCCCTAATTTGTTTTGTATGATTTAATACATATATGCCCTTGTTTATTTCCTTGTTGATCTGTTCTATATGTTTGTGCCATTTTAAACTACTCTCTGTAACTAATCCTAAAAAGTTTGTCTGTGCTACTTGGCTAATTTGCTTATTTTGTACTGTTAATTTGATGTCACATTTTGTTCTACTACTGAGTTCAATTTGCATCCATTCGGTTTTGTTTGTGTTTACTACCATTCCCAGTGCTTCTAATTGATTCTAATAAGGAGTTTGAGAGGATGAATTCATCTGCATATCCAATGGCTAATCCTCCTTCATCCTGCATTATTTTAAATAAATAATTTATATGTAGGATAAATAGATATTTGTTTCCTTATTTTTTGGTCCAATGCTTTCTGTTCTGTTGCTTATAGCTTTGAGGCATAAAACACTCTGACCTAAGCATACAAAGGAGGGAAAATCATCTAATGGAGCAGTTCTGTTGCGGCTTAGTTCGCCAGAGGAATACTTGTTTGATCTCCGAGCAGAACGTGCTATAACATTTTGTGTCAAATTTAAGAGAGTATATGCCAATTTTAAGCTTGATCATTAAAGGGCAGCGAATAACATTTTATTAACTGTAGACGTTGGCAGTGAACTGGTTTTGATTTAAAAGTAAAATGTACATTAGTGTGTACCTGAGAGGATGAATTCTTTTTGAGGCACAATAAAATGATAATATGCATCCTGGAAGCCCTAGTTACTGAATATGATGATAACTAACAAAAGTTATACACCAAGTTAACAGATTTCTTACAACCTCAAAGCCATTCGTGCATGTTACATACATCAATGTGAGAATCATTTACAATTGTTATCGTAAGCGGACAAAACAAATTAGATGTGTTATAGGTATTGTTCTGTGTTATGTATCAAATTATTTACACTTGTATACTTTTGACACTATGTACTTTTTCATTAGAAAATGTTTCAAGGAAATATCGTCAAGTCACCAGGTATTGCTATATAGTAACTGAGTATTTCAGGAATGCTAATTTTAAATTTATTTGATACATATACCAGAAATAATCTTTAAACCGAAAACCAAACTATAAAATCAGGTACACCATGCACAAAAGCTTAGCATGCTATTTGGTACACAACCGACAGTTGAAATGGCAACCATCCATACAGTCTTGTAGAAAATAGAACTGGATAGGAGAGGAAATTAAAGGAAAAGAGGGGATAGCTTCAATGTATGCATAGGCTAAACCTTTCTTTGCATTTTCTGAGCAACCATACACAATTAAAGCAAACCATTACATCATTACATAAGCTGCTTCGATGAACTGCAATGTGCAATATTTGTTTTGAGGTTAAGAGGACCTGTGTGTTAAACAATTACTGCAAAATAGTTCGTCTAACCATCTCTAGGTTATTTGTTGTGTAATTGACGCTTTTTCAAGTTAAACTTCTGTGGTGCCTACAACATGGTTGGCCACGACGTGGCTCAGTGGTTAGTCCGCTTGTCTCTCACCAAGGCGGCTCGGAATCGATCTCAGGCGACCGCAAAGTGAGATTTGTGGTGGACAACACGGCGATGGGGCGGGTTTTCTCCGGGACCTCCGGTTTCCCCCGCCATCTCATTCCACCGGTGCTGCATCTTCATCTCATGCATCATCAGTGTCACCGCCTGCGGTGCTGTATGTGGTGGAAGCGGGCGTTAAACACTACACATTTCATTTTACAACATGTTTCTTAAAAGTGGACGAGAAACATTGCTACTCAAAAATGGAAAAACAGGTTTGCTCACATCATTGTTATAATAATATATTAAAAGATGTAATAAGCATCAGTTGCTTTTGAACCAGAAGTTTTAAAAGAAACAAGTCAGAGGCAGGCCTTACACTGTTAAATAAGAGAACAGTGAGTGATTTAGTTTTTGTATAGGTCTATATATGGAAAGTAATTTCCAGTTTAAGATAATGCAAAAGTAACTTTCCTAAATTACAGGTATTCTGTAACTCACGTTTGTTTTTACTACATTCGGATACAACAACATAAGCCAAACTAAAACAAAATGTATGAGTTATACACATATGGCTGTCTATATTTTGCTGCAAACTATTGTTACCAATGCTTATTTCTGTAGCTGATTCCTGTTAATCAAGATAAAGTTTGTCTTACTGCTTACTTTGTCTTTTCAGTAGACCTTATGTGAAACATGCTTAAACCCTGGCTGCTATGTGCTTAATTTGAAATTCTTTGCTCTTTGTATGATGAACGGATAAAGAAAATTGAGTAACAACTTCGTATTTAAGAAAAGTTGATGCTTTAGAAAAGTGAAAAGAGCAACATGGACCATCTAGTGATTTAATTTAACATTTCTTATCCTTAAAAGTACTTGAACTTAAAGAACCAAATTTGTTAATTCACTGACTTTTACTTTTCAAGTTGTACTGTTTACCCGCACAAACTGATCGTTCTCTACTACTGACTTTTCATTATTCACAATGTCTTGATGGTGTATTTGGTATCAAATAGTTAATTGAATAATAATACTTATATAATAAGTAAATAATAATATATAATAAATAATACTTCCGCTGCTTAAAACACTAAGACAAGTATGAAAATGTGTATATCGTATACAGATTTTTCTAATATAACATTATTGGCAAATTCTGCCTGTTATTGTTTGTTCACTTTTAGTTAGAGGGTTAGGAAGGCGTGTCTATCGGTGACACATTACTTGTGCAGGAGGAAGAGCGGGGGTACACAGCATGCGCAACCCATGCAATACAGTGAAATACAATCATCAGCGTTGCAAGACTTAACTGAGAGTCAGATGATGACAATCCTATCATCCGTTCTGGGGAATTGAACCCGTACCTCCTGAATGCAGGATAGAAAGCTTGAACTTTAGGGTTTGCAAGTATGAATAAGAATATACATTTATACCTGACTCAATGTTTCATTCCAAAAGACGTAGAGCATTTCAAAGTTAACGTCCATCTTAATATGAGTCAATGCATTGCTCCCAATCACTTGATCTAAAGGCAAAAGCTGATACATTACTTGAAGTGCTATATGTGCCATTACGAAAGAACATCACAGGTTATCAAAAATAATATGGAATATGGCTTTTTTAATGTTGACATATTGCTTCCCAGCATCATAAATAACAATCGTGTATTTTTATAACCTTCAGCATTCAGCGTTATAATGGAAGGGGTAATGTGCAAATATTGGTTTCAAGCATTGAAAAAGAACTAGGCATCCTACTTGTTAATTTCTTCAAAATTTCCAAAAGTTTAGTAATGTGATGGGATACAAAAAGTAGCAAACGGAATGCCTAATATGCCTCCATAAGTTGCATATATAGTGGATTCTGCTCCAAAGTCCTGGTGACTTACCAAGACTCCACTCCTTCATTGCCTCAAGTTATAGGTGAACTATAACAATGCAACCAATTCACCTGTTTCCATAAATATTAAAGCCATTCAAACATTTATATCCAACAATTCATGAATAACTGTTAAAAGCAATAACAGTAAGTAGAAAAAGAGAAGTACGTGCATTATAAGCATTGCCTGTATGCATAATTATTTGTGCATATATTCCTGATACCCTGAGCTCAGATTTATGCAGACATTGCTTCAAAAAAGCTTCTAGTACAAAGATTTTTTCCATAGTTCTGAGTATTTCGTGAATGTTAATTTTGTCATTCTTTTATAGCTACATAACTAAATAATACACTCAACCTGAAGGCCAAACAATAAAAGGAAAAAAAAAAAAACAATGGCCAGTGTTTTGCATAATGCCAGCAGATATAATGTACCTTTCCATACAGTGCTGAAGAAAGTACGAAAAAGAAAGCAATTCAAAGGTTGCATATACGCAGGGGCTAACAATTTATTGCGTTTTCATTGCCAACATGTACAACTAAAGCAAAGAACATGATTATTAAATAACTCCATTCAACGAACAGCACTGTGCAATTACTGTTTTGTGGTTTAGAGGTCCAGTGTGTGGAAATAAGCAACAGAAGGATTTAACTAGACCGAGTTTTTGAACTGATTACTGACGGTGAATTGCACAATTATGCTGTAATATAATGATTTCTTCATAATAAATAATGTTATCCCAACATGGCATATTTCTCCAAAATTGGAGGACAAGTTCACTCAAATCATGAATGTAGGAGCAATATAACATTCATAAAAATAAACTCTTGCTTTCACAACACAATTCTTCAACGAAAGAAATCAATGATAAACCTTATATATATAAGCTCGAATAACATACGTCACATAGCACACATAGGGTAACAGTGGTTTTCCTTCTTTGTTTTCTTTTATTAACTCAAATGGGATTAAAAAGTAAACCGAAAATTAAACAGAATTTGTTGCATGAATTTGTTTCAGCAATTTATAGTTGATAGAGTCTACATAAAAAATTCAATTCCATTAGCTGGATTTGAACCACGGATCTACTGGTTTCCGTCCAGTAACTCTGAACCATTCCGCTACCATGGCCAATTTGCCGTACTAACATTGAATTCTCCAACTGAGTCCTATATTTCCCGGTAAAACTCTAGGGGCTCTCGTATCCGAGATACACCTTTTGTGGTGACTTATTATTGTAAGTACTTGAGTCCCACATTTTATCACTTAGCTCTTATTGTTTAAGTTAATTGATAGAAATGAATCACTTCTTTACACTAGCATATATAGGCAAATGCTTTTCATAGAGTCATAATGAAAATTTCAATGTCATGGTAGGGAGGGCACGTTGGCAATGGTAGCACAATGGGCAAGAGCGACTTTATGGAAACCATGAGATCTGTCGTTCAAATCCCGGCCGTGGCATTGAATTTTTCATGTTGACTATCTATCAAAAACCTTAGCCTATATATGGCTGGTTGTAGAAATGATTAATTTCCGTCAGCTAACTTATATCTGTAGAGCCGTAGAATGAGCCGTATTTTGAATATTCTTTTAAAATACAAGGTCAAAGGGCGATAGTAATTTATTGAGTTGAAATATGCTGTTAAAGATCCAAAAAAACCTTCAGGTTATTATTGTAGATTAATAGAAATCTGAAAGTTTTATACCTTTCTAAATCAAAAGGGATATAAAAACTTCTTTTACCCTCTCTGTCATCCACTGTACCCACCATATCCCAGGAGATTACATACTGATATGTATAGAAGATGTTGAAGCTATGGAAATGCCTTCAGAAACGAGGGAGCAAACAATTACTAAAAGTTGTATCATATTAAAACATCTTATAATGAATAATTCTTGATAAAAATACTTAGAAATACAGATATGTGTAACAGCAGTTGTTTTCTAACTTTGAATTTGTATTTTTGATACGTTCCGTAAATGAGGTTAAATATTTTCTTTGTTTCTCAATTTTGTTAATGTTGGTTAAGTGCCAGTTGTATTTAAATTTTTCTCATGCATTTTAAATTCTTTATGATTCAACATTTGTTTAGACAATATTTAAGACATAAAACAATATAATATAAACTGTTCTTTCAAATAGTATACTTAACACTCTTAAGCAGAAAACCTATACTTAATCAGAAAACAGCTGTAAAGTGTTGTTGATGTTGTAACGTGAGCTGACAACTGTTTGTTATTGTCATCGACTTTGGTGTTGTACGTTGTAATATGTGATGTCATTCTGCTGCTACGCAGTGTGAGAACATTTAGAATTTCGGCAAATTGAACTTTAAATTCCACGAACCCACAAAGTCACAATATTGTAGTTAACGTTATCTACGTTAGAAAACTTGGTCTTTAGGGCTTCTGCAAATTTAGAACCAAGTTTGTTGTTGTGCTCTGATCGTATAACACTTTTATTTCTTCTCAAAATCACGTTGGGTTTTAAGTGATTTAGCCGTATGAACTGCAGTATCATTGCCAGATTTTATTGTTTGGATAACACGTTTCAACAAAAAGAATGTGGGACTACATTCCTATTCCAATAATAAATTACGAAAGAAACTAGGCTCTATATGTACTCCAAATAAAAGGCTTCCTTTCCTGAAAACTAATACTCTTTCGATCTTTACTCTCTTTATATACATCTTATGTCCCTTGGTTTTACACAGAAGAAAAAGCAGCTACTTTTAAGTTATATCCAAAGCACATAATTAAAATTAGTTTGAAAACATCGTAAATAATTACAAATTCTTACTGTGCGTAAAGATTTTACAGGTAGAGACATCTATTGACCGCGAGACATTTCATTACCGGTGAATTCAGTTTGTCGCCTAGCGGGAAATAAATATACTAACACATCGTCTCGCATACGATACCATGGCCAGCATGGTGATGTGGTCGCTTTTAACTTTGATTTTATTTCTTACACTACGTTTGCTGTTCGCCAGAGAAGTAAACCTAGCACTAAATATGTAAAATGGTTTCGAAAGTGATATCCACAGGACCAAACATGCACCGTATCTGTTAAGATGGCGCCAATCAAAGGTTTTTTTCCTTTATAGCTAAAGCCAAAAATTGACAAATTCATTTATATGAGCTCCTCCACTCGCTCTCTGGTAATAATTATAATTGTCCCTAAAACTATTGTGGTTCTATCAACTTCATGATAATCGGGATAAACGTTTGTAGTAATCGTTTAGTTACAGATTTGTTTGTAGATACGATCGGAATAAAACAGCATAGAAGGCTTAAAAGATTGTGGAAATATTTAAGAGTTGGTGGCTAGGTGATCCGTTTCAAATTTCTTTCTTTTAGCATAGACAGGATATTAAAAAGTATTCCTATTTGAAAAAGGTATAATCGTTTGGAAATTCAAATGGGTAACAAAGAATATCTGAAAAGTGATATTTTAAAAAAAATGTTTTACATAAACTGTGTGGTTTAACGTCATCTCTTCTTTTATGCTGGGAAATTTTTTAAATCTCTTAGGTTAGCTAATTGGCCAATCGTAATGTTTAGTTCAGTTCATTGGTTATAAATATTCCAATCACACATATTTGAGACTGTTCCTGTTTTATTTTTAATTTGAAAACGCGTATTCCTGTTTAAACCTCAACGCCAAATTTATGCGAGTTAAGTGTCATGCCATCTCTCCCAATTTGGTACGTGCTAGACAAAGTAAAAGCAACTGAATTTGGCATATATTCGGTTAATCAGGAAATGCTGTTCTTTAAGGCAAGGCTACACTGAAAATTCCAAACTCTATAATAATAAACCTGTCATTATGAAAATTTAGCCACACAGTTAGAGCTTCACTTTAAACTTGCATGAAAATATTTATGTTGCTACACCAAATAATTCATTAATTATTAATTATTTTTTGTGAAAATATTGTAAAAAAGTTAAAATTTTCTACGCGTCAGAAAATTTGAGATTTTAAGTTGAATCTTTGTTTTTGGCTAGCACAGAGCAATTTTAAAATACCTACATTCTTATTTTTTGGAATAGACCTGTAGCATTCGTTCTAAAATATTTTCCACGTATCAGCTCTTAAAATTTTGAAAATATTATCTTATTTTATTACTTAGCAACATATCATTTTCAAACTTGAGCATTAACAAAAAAGCGGAATGTGGGGTTTCTTACTTACATATTCTGAACCTATCCTGGAAGTTTCACCAAGTTAAATGGAACACGTTGACCCGTGGGGTATTTTGTATACTGAAAAGTGTTTAAAAACGTTTCTCAGAAAATTAAATTTAAAGTCATGATTGTTAAAGGTCTCTTTAAATTGTTACGTGATGGCCTAAAGTGGTGCAAATGATAAAAATAGCATGCCATCTATTACTACAAACCCTAAGCTACTAAGATGCAAAAAAAGAAAATTCCATGACTTTTCAGGCGATGACACTGATGATACATGAGATGAAGATGGAGCACCGGTGGAATGAGATGGCGGGGGAAACCGGGGATCCCGGAGAAAACCCTCCCCAGCGCCGTGTTGTCCACCACAAAGGGTTACCTGATGCATCTACGAATATCTCTCAGGATTAACGTTAAAACGATGAATGAAAACATGCTTAAGAATATTGTGCATAAAACTGAGTACTGAAGGGCAGTAAGTAAAGAATTTTTAAATGTTGCACTACTTGAACCGATGATGAAAGCTGATCTTAGTATTTTACCTTCACCTTTAAGAAACGAAATTTTGAATTTTAGGTTGTTTGGTCAGCAATTTCTAGGAGGTCCATTATGCTTAACATGGATATATTCAGGTACTTTTTTTCTAAGTTTTTCTTACATACAACGGTCCGTTGTCATGATGAAACATGATTTTGAATTTTTAGGGTTTTGCACGTGCATATCTATAAGTATGCCATGAACAGAGTTTTGTGTAAAATCGGCCGAAATCCTGTCCTGGGACCTTATATATAAAACAAGATTGTAGAGAAAAAATTCTTAGCAACGACATTTATATTAGCCTCCTTAACTCTATATGTAACTATTGGTGAATTAATTAGGTCATCTAATTTACCGCAAACGAGTTCTTCTGAACAAGCTATTTTGGAAATGCTTATAAACTTATCGCTCAAACGCCAAAGAGTACTAAAGGAGCAGAGCCAACGAGACCTGGGTGCGGAGATCGGCAATCCAATTATACAATATAAATTATAAATTTAAATGCACGCAAATGTTATATGATGTACAATAGCAGTTTTGCCTTTTAGTTACGATGGAGTACGTTGATTCCAAAGTGAAGAGGAAATAACACGTTGGATGGGGTATGCAGTTTGCGTTACTCCCTGGACTTATACCAAACTTTAAAGGATGCAGTGATCCAACTGAATCCATCTCTAATGCATACCAGTTACTATATACAAATATTCAGATTTTGCCAAAACTGATCCAGGAGGAAGTTGGAGGGTAATGTGTTTAAAATGAGAGTTACACCCCATATCATTTAGCTCAAATAAATGAAGTACCAATATATTATCACAATAAATCGCGACTTAAACCAAGCAATGAACATCATCACTGGTTAGCATGTATGCGTATACGCATATTAGTAATTACTCAGAAATTAAATGCAAACGTTTGAATGACGTGATAGAAGTCCAATTGTTTGTTAAATTGGAGAAAGAACAAAGAGTATATATACTTCCTGCTGGCCCGGCAGAACGTGCATCGTCAGAATATATGTTTCTTTATGAATGGTTCGTAATTTCTATTTACTCTAGAGGGTTCAAAGCAATAATATTCAGTTGTTATTCCGTTATAAAGCCAAAGAAAATTGTATCAGTTGGATGAATTTGAAATTAAAATGAGACACGAGGGTATTTGCCACCCCCTTATCACTGCCTGTGCAAAAAATTGAGTTAATGTAGGCTGAAATTACACTGCAAACAGACATAATAATTTTAAACTGACTGACGTTCAATAACTTATAAACGAAAAATTGACAAGGTAACATAAGACTGGGAGAGCTGTGTGAGACACTCACATAACATCCAGGACGACGACTTTTGGAAAGAAATAGTACGTGACGAGATTTTAGAGCCTATCACCATAAATTTGCAATACTCGGACGATGAAGACATTGACAATGGCGAACTGTCTCTTGACGTACCTATGTCACATTCACGGGTATATGGATGATACAATGGTAGTTCCGTTGGATTAGAAATATAGGCAATTTATAATCTATAATTACAATTATAGCATTAATGCATGTACATAGTATACGAAAAGTCATGTTGCGAATGTGATTTCCACCACTACATTATTATAAGGTTATTTCTTTTACACATGTTTGGCCTTCGGGCAGAACCCTTTTGGCCATTGAAGAGAATCTATTTTCTCTAGTGGTAAACATAAACACGATACATATACTCATTTTGGCCTTTGGGAAGAACCCTTTTGGCCATCGAAGAGAATCTATTTTCTCTAGTGGTAAACATATACACGATACATATACCCATTTTGGCCTTTGGGAAGCGCCCTTTTGGCCATCGAAGAGAATCTATTTTCTCTAGTGGTCAACACATACACGATACACATACACATTTTGGGCCTTCGGGAAGAACCCTTTTCGCCATCGAAGAGAATCTATTTTCTCTAGTGGTCAAGACATACACGATACACATACACATTTTGGGCCTTCGGGAAGAACCCTTTTGGCCATCGAAGAGAATCTATTTTCTCTAGTGGTAAACATATACACGATACATACACACATTTTGGGCCTTCGGGAAGAACCCTTTTGGCCATCGAAGAGAATCTATTTTCTCTAGTGGTAAACATATACAAGATACCCATACACATTTTGTGCCTTCGGAAATAACCCTTTTGGCCATCGAAGGGAATCTATTTTCTCTAGTGGTCAACACATACACGATACACATACACATTTTGGGCCATCGGGAAGAACTCTTTTGGCCACCGAAGAGAATCTATTTTCTCTAGTGGTAAACACATACACGATACACATACACATTTTGCGCCTTCGGGAAAAACCCTTTTTGCCATCAAAGAGAATCTATTTTCTCTAGTGGTCAACACATACACGATACACATACACATTTTGGGCCATCGGGAAGAACCCTTTTGGCCATCGAAGAGAATCTATTTTCTCTAGTGGTAAACATATACACGATACATACACACATTTTGGGCCTTCGGGAAGAACCCTTTTGGCCATCGAAGAGAATCCATTTTCTCTAGTGGTAAACATATACACGATACATACACACATTTTGGGCCTTCGGGAAGAACCCTTTTCGCCATCGAAGAGAATCTATTTTCTCTAGCGGTAAACATATACACGATACATACACACATTTTGGGCCTTCGGGAAAAATCCTTTTGGCCTTCGAAGACAATCTATTTTCTCTAGCGGTAAACATATACACGATACACATACACATTTTGGGCCTTCGGGAAAAACCCTTTTGGCCATGGAAGAGAATCTATTTTCTCTAGTGGTAAACATATACAAGATATGCATACCCATTTTGGGCCTTCGGGAAAAATCCTTTTGGCCATCGAAGAGAATCTATTTTCTCTAGTTTTAAACATATACACGATACATATACACATTTTGGGCCTTCAGGAAAAACCCTTTTGGCCATCGAAGAGAATCTATTTTCTCTAGTGGTAAACATATACCCGATACATACACACATTTTGGGCCTTCGGGAAGAACCCTTTTGGCCATCGAAGAGAATCCATTTTCTCTAGTGGTAAACATATACACGATACATACACACATTTTGGGCCTTCGGGAAGAACCCTTTTCGCCATCGAAGAGAATCTATTTTCTCTAGCGGTAAACATATACACGATACATACACACATTTTGGGCCTTCGGGAAAAATCCTTTTGGCCTTCGAAGAGAATCTATTTTCTCTAGCGGTAAACATATACACGATACACATACACATTTTGGGCCTTCGGGAAAAACCCTTTTGGCCATGGAAGAGAATCTATTTTCTCTAGTGGTAAACATATACAAGATATGCATACCCATTTTGGGCCTTCGGGAAAAACCCTTTTGGCCATCGAAGAGAATCTATTTTCTCTAGTTTTAAACATATACACGATACATATACACATTTTGGGCCTTCGGGAAAAACCCTTTTGGCCATCGAAGAGAATCTGTTTTCTCTAGTGGTAAACATATACACGATACATATACACATTTTGGGCCTACGGGAAAAACCCTTTTGGCCATCGAAGAGAATCTATTTTCTCTAGTGGTCAACACATACACGATACACATACACATTTTGGGCCATCGGGAAGAACCCTTTTGGCCATCGAAGAGAATCTATTTTCTCTAGTGGTAAACATATACACGATACATACACACATTTTGGGCCTTCGGGAAGAACCCTTTTGGCCATCGAAGAGAATCCATTTTCTCTAGTGGTAAACATATACACGATACATACACACATTTTGGGCCTTCGGGAAGAACCCTTTTCGCCATCGAAGAGAATCTATTTTCTCTAGCGGTAAACATATACACGATACATACACACATTTTGGGCCTTCGGGAAAAATTCTTTTGGCCTTCGAAGAGAATCTATTTTCTCTAGCGGTAAACATATACACGATACACATACACATTTTGGGCCTTCGGGAAAAACCCTTTTGGCCATGGAAGAGAATCTATTTTCTCTAGTGGTAAACATATACAAGATATGCATACCCATTTTGGGCCTTCGGGAAAAACCCTTTTGGCCATCGAAGAGAATCTATTTTCTCTAGTTTTAAACATATACACGATACATATACACATTTTGGGCCTTCGGGAAAAACCCTTTTGGCCATCGAAGAGAATCTATTTTCTCTAGTGGTAAACATATACCCGATACATACACACATTTTGGGCCTTCGGGAAGAACCCTTTTGGCCATCGAAGAGAATCCATTTTCTCTAGTGGTAAACATATACACGATACATACACACATTTTGGGCCTTCGGGAAGAACCCTTTTCGCCATCGAAGAGAATCTATTTTCTCTAGCGGTAAACATATACACGATACATACACACATTTTGGGCCTTCGGGAAAAATCCTTTTGGCCTTCGAAGAGAATCTATTTTCTCTAGCGGTAAACATATACACGATACACATACACATTTTGGGCCTTCGGGAAAAACCCTTTTGGCCATGGAAGAGAATCTATTTTCTCTAGTGGTAAACATATACAAGATATGCATACCCATTTTGGGCCTTCGGGAAAAACCCTTTTGGCCATCGAAGAGAATCTATTTTCTCTAGTTTTAAACATATACACGATACATATACACATTTTGGGCCTTCGGGAAAAACCCTTTTGGCCATCGAAGAGAATCTATTTTCTCTAGTGGTAAACATATACACGATACATATACACATTTTGGGCCTACGGGAAAAACCCTTTTGGCCATCGAAGAGAATCTATTTTCTCTAGTGGTCAACACATACACGATACACATACACATTTTGGGCCTTCGGGAAAAACCCTTTTGGCCATCGAAGAGAATCTATTTTCTCTAGTGGTAAACATATACACGATACATATACACATTATTGGCCTTTGGGAAGCGCCCTTTTGGCCATCGAAGAGAATCTATTTTCTCTAGTGGTCAACACATACACGATACACATACACATTTTGGGCCTTCGGGAAGAACCCTTTTGGCCATCGAAGAGAATCTATTTTCTCTAGTGGTCAACACATACACGATACACATACACATTTTGGGCCTTCGGGAAGAACCCTTTTGGCCATCGAAGAGAATCTATTTTCTCAACGGTAAACATATACACGATACATACACACATTTTGGGCCTTCGGTAAGAACCCTTTTGGCCATCGAAGAGAATCTATTTTCTCTAGTGGTAAACATATACAAGATACCCATACACATTTTGTGCCTTCGGAAATAACCCTTTTGGCCATCGAAGAGAATCTATTTTCTCTAGTGGTCAACACATACACGATACACATACACATTTTGGGCCATCGGGAAGAACTCTTTTGGCCATCGAAGAGAATCTATTTTCTCTAGTGGTAAACACATACACGATACACATACACATTTTGCGCCTTCGGGAAAAACCCTTTTTGCCATCAAAGAGAATCTATTTTCTCTAGTGGTCAACACATACACGATACACATACACATTTTGGGCCATCGGGAAGAACCCTTTTGGCCATCGAAGAGAATCTATTTTCTCTAGTGGTAAACATATACACGATACATACACACATTTTGGGCCTTCGGGAAGAACCCTTTTCGCCATCGAAGAGAATCTATTTTCTCTAGCGGTAAACATATACACGATACATACACACATTTTGGGCCTTCGGGAAAAATCCTTTTGGCCATCGAAGAGAATCTATTTTCTCTAGCGGTAAACATATACACGATACACATACACATTTTGGGCCTTCGGGAAAAACCCTTTTGGCCATGGAAGAGAATCTATTTTCTCTAGTGGTAAACATATACACGATACATATACACATTTTGGGCCTTCGGGAAAAACCCTTTTGGCCATCGAAGATAATCTATTTACTCTAGTGGTAAACATATACACGATACATATACACATTTTGGGCCTTCGGGAAAAACCCTTTTGGCCATCGAAGAGAATCTATTTTCTCTAGTGGTAAACATATACACGATACACATACCCATTTCGGGCCTTCGGGAAAAACCGTTTTGGCCATCGAAGAGAATCTATTTTCTCTAGCGTTAAACATATACACGATACATACACACATTTTGGGCCTTTGGGAAAAACCCTTTTGGCCATCGTAGAGAGTCTATTTTCTCAAGCGGTAAATATATACACGATAGACATACACATTTTGGGCCTTCGGGAAAAACCCTTTTGGCCATCGAAGAGAATCTATTTTCTCTAGTGGTAAACATATACAAGATATGCATACCCATTTTGGGCCTTCGATAAGAACCCTTTTGGCCATCGAAGAGAATCTATTTTCTCTAGCGGTAAACATATACACGATACTGTGACTTTTTGGGTTCGTGAAATAAAAAGTCCAATTACACCACTCCAAAATGTGCTTTATTTCCACCGACTTACAGTTTAACACTTGCCAATTACACAGAATTACTTGCTGCACACAGATACAATTCACCAGTTCGTCCGTTACAATTTCCTTGTACTCGCGTTTACGTAAACTCCGATGCACGCACAGTCTTCTCGTTCATTAACACGTCCTTCGCTAGCACGTCAAACACTGACTGCCTTCTTACACCAAGACCTGTCCTCACTCCACACTAACCAACCAACTGATTGACCAACAACTCAACTCCGTCTGTCTGTAACCTTATTTATATAGGAATATCGCCGGTTTCTAGTGACCAGGAGAATGTTCCAGTAACAGAAAGATCGAGAAACAGGTGTAGAGAAAACCGGCGACACAGTCATGTTTTTTCCCTGACCACAGTCTGTCACCACCACAAGACAAACGAGGAGGAGGTGTGGCTAACCGAACCTCCCCTGCCCTTCCGCTGCCAGCTGCCTTCACAGGGTGTTTCAGCGGTCCCGTTACAATACATATACACATTTTGGGCCTTCGGGAAAAACCCTTTTGGCCATCGAAGAGAATCTATTTTCTCTAGCGGTAAACATATACACGATACACATACACATTTTGGGCCTTCGGGAAGAACCCTTTTGACCATTGAAAGGAACCTATGTTCTCTAATGGCGCACATATATACGATACACATATACACCCATGTCCGAGGGGGGACTCGAACTCGCGACCCTCTACGCGACGGAACGCTAAAGATCTCTAACTCTCTAACGATCATGACTACGAGGGCCGGCTTTATAAAGGTTTGGCAAATTCCACTTGCGTTCCCTTACCTCTAGCGCCAAGAAGACTCGTATGTGTGCGAGAGAGAGGGAAATACTTATATAAAGGAGCAGGGGTAACGAGTGGCAGCGCTGAGCGCGATAACTCATCTGATTTGCCAGCGACTAGAACTCTTACCGTTTGAAACACATAATAGGTACAATGGCGATTTTACATTGCGCTTACCTAAATCCGCGCTACCTGCTTTTGGTTGTCGGATTGCTGAATCTCGCAGCTGGGTTGCAGTTTTCATGAGGTCGTCGGCGACGGAGATCAATATACTTTTGAATTGGCACTGAACGTATAGTGCTTGAAAACTAAGAAAACATGTTCGCTATGGCTCTTAATTCCCAGGATCTGATTGAATCCTCAGCCACTTTCGCGTCTAGATTTTTGTGAAATGCTAGTTGACCGTGCCACCTGACACGGTGATGGCCGCATTGAAGACGGAAATATTAAACTATTATCCTCCTTATTTCTTATCTGTCGTGATGGAGACAGATGAGCCAGAAATGAAGATAGCCGCAAGAAATAAATTGGTGTATGGAAGGCGGTTTTTGCGCATAACAGTTATAACTGTCGTAGTTCACGAAGTAACAACTGATGACTGTATTATTGACGATTTTTGTACTGTTACCTGCTACTCGTAAATAGTTATGCATCCCTGTTACAGTAAGTTTTTGTTAAATTATAGTATATAAAATTACAGGAACCAATTATAATTGCGAGGTAAATTATGTTCAAGTAGGATACCTCCTTCTAAAAGGTGAACATTTAAATTAGACGCGTCGTACAGTCGACATTAGTGATGCGACAATGCACCGATATAATCTGTATTCTCATAAATAAACATTTTTCACACTTGTTTTAAATAATACAGCATGTAGGTTGTTTTCATGCTCTTAATTGTTTTGGTATTCATTATGCGATAAATGCTTGGAATGGAAGAGAGGAGTCAAATTAGCTAAAGGAAATCTAAAGTTTATATTGGCACCTGCAATTGCAGTGACTGATAGTAGCGATGTCGCCAGATAGCACAACAGAACGGTAGTGCCTTAACATGAATATATCTGCAAAACATTAATTTGAAAATTTATCATATGGTTCAATGTAACATGTACTTTTCTCCTATATCTAAATTAGACGTAAACACAAAAATAGGGAAATGATACGAATTGTCCCTGTAAACGGCAATGATACATGAGTTTTCAATGTGCATTATTTGGATGATGCACCTTAATTTTAAGAGATATTATGTATATGATATGAATGTAGTTAAAAGTGAAATACCACTGTACTCACACCACTACGCACCCAAACATTTGACGATACAATGCCTGCGCTATGTACACCATGTGCACCAAAAATCAGCTGCAGCCGAGGATCACAACGCCCAAAAGTGAAGACTGGGAAGTATCACTTGCATGTAGCTACTGGACATCCCTCGTCAGCTCTGTAACGAGTGTGGGTATGCGCGCTCCTTACATATGTCATAAGTAAACCGCTGCACGTCTGGGGTAAATGCTATATTGTTATACCTATATGTTGCTAGGTATTCTGGGCACATTTTTGGGTACTTCCAGCTATAGTCCGCACCCGATTTTTGGCACACTGGTTCCACATAGAGAAGAGATGACGCCATCAAACTCTCAAGCGTGTACAGATCTGAGTATAGTTATAATTTCCTTGTAAGTGATGCCCCTACAAGTTACTTTTGTATTTATTAATTTTACTTATTAGTAAATGGGTAGTAGGCTACTGTACATATGCGTTACCTCGGTCCGCTTCTCAGAAACTAGTTACATTGTGTCCCAGTATATTTCGTAGCTATTACAATACAATCTTTGCAAAGCAATTCACCTTAATTATCTTATGATCCTTAAGTGTGTGGTGAGAAGGAACTCTCGTTGCGAGGTAGTTCACCCTACAATGAGTAAAGGTCGACCTGATGAGAAATTTGGTACTGTCTCTAAGAGACCTCTATGATCTTGCGTGTCCGGAGTAGGCTTAGGATGATGGAATTATCGGGCACGGCTGAATGGCTGCTAGGGAAAACATGCGGTAAGCGTACTTATGGACTCCGAAGCCGCTGAAACAATCATGAGAAATGACGTGGTGAAGTAATACACTGAAGGAAACCATATCAACCTTAAGAGCTTCTGATAGCATCAGACATTGTTTAACGCGCGGAAGATATTTTGCAGGAGTTGAAAATATTAATAAACGAAGTCTCTTACGGTTGAATCTATGATGGAATGACATTATTTAATCCCCGTTGGTCATAAAGAAGTTACAGAGCCCAGCGAACATAAAATTGCCTTTAACTTAGCGATGATACAAGAGAAGATGTCGCAGGCTCAATAGATGTGTGCAGCAAATACAAACAACATATGTATTGGAATTTTCTGGGAAAGGTCTCAGAAGTTCTTTGTTTTCTATACAAATTTTGTAAGATTTTATCTCACTTGGAGCTCAATATATATAGCCAAAATCTTGTTGCATCATGTACTTTTAAACAGTGTAATTTATTTATTCCGTTAATGTTTTTATTTCAGATGTTCTTTGATTTTAGATTCAGCTTTCCAATACCCTCATATTTTAAACACGCTAGTCCCAATTCATGTTTCACAGGCGATTTCATAGGAAGAGCATGGTGTCTGAAATTCTGCTTGTGCTTATTAATTTTTTAAGGTCATGTGACTTTGTCACTGTGGTATGTACGACGAAACGGTCTATGAAACTACACCTGTAAACGTGTATGCTACATTTTGAACGATTGGACAGATAAGACATTGTGGAAAAACAGGATGAGAATGTAGTGTGATTGTAATAGCTTCAGTTACTATAGTAAACATTCCTTACACACGGGCCAGTATTTTAGTTATACAGTTTCTCAATCAGCTTTTTTCAGAAGCAATGACAGGTCAAAACAACCGCTCGTTGCTGTCTAGTCTAAGCTTTGTAGACCCTGGGTTCATTTGAGTATCATTTCACACATTCCATTCATCGTCCGATATGACTTAACGTTGGAGGGCGTAAATTACAAGAGAGAGAGAGAGAGACAGAGAGAGAGAGATGGCTGCATTATGAATCATACCGTGTAAAATATTGTATTTCGTGTAGCGGAAACAAGATTAATCTAAAGAAAACTTTAAATTGCTGTTTTCGACAATTTCTGTCCCTGCACTGCACCTAAAAGGTCTAAGCTTTATGCAATTGTGCTCTGAGAGGAAATTAAGGCACTCACTTCTGTAAAAATCGTTAAAATTTCCTTTACAAACCTTCTACAAACATTCTGTTATATCGCTTGTTGTAAGAATTGCATTGACCCATACTTAAGCTGAGCAAAAGGTGCAGATATATAACCGCTTTAGAATGCTTCCGTTCTCGAACACAATTATTTGTTTAGTTAGATATTGCAGCTGTGTACATCCTAGCTACTCTTCGTTTACTCTTAATAAAACGAACTTAAAGCTATTCTACCCATCAGTAAAATTATAACATACGCTTGAGAAATTAAGTAAATAGTTGCAGTTATTCTTTGTCGGTATAAGATGTTACAGGTGGAGCCATCTGTGGGCATAACCAAGAGTACTTGATTTAGCTTCTGAGCTAAAATGCTTTTCCCTGGCGGATAATAAGTGTAACTAAAATATTGTTTACGTGTGTAACGTATGTTTATAATAGTAAATTGAGGTGCTACAATCACACCACATTCTCAACTCACTCATTCAGAGCTATTTATCTCTCCTTCTATGCAAATTTGAAGATATACGTTTCCAAAAGTACTTTCATAGGCCATTTCATGATAGATATGACTAGGATTAAGTCTAATATGCTTATACATTTGGTCAATACAAATCGCCTTTCTAATTGTACTGTGATCCTATGAAACCAACAGACAAACACGAATGTACGGACAAAGATTTTAAAATATAAAAATATGATCAAATTGAAACTAAAGGCAAAGAACATCTCGAAAATCATTAATGGGATACAAAAGTTGACATAAATTACACTATTAAAGTAGATCTACGTTAACAAGATTTTGTCTACATTAGCGAGTTAGAAGTGACAGAAGTGCTTACAAACGTTATTCAGAATGAGGAGGACTTCTGAGACATTTCCCAGAAAACTCGAGCTATACATTTTGTTGCGCAAAAACATTGAACTTGCGGCACCTTGATTAAATGGTTCAGCGATGTATGTACCAAAAAAAATAGAAAAATAAAAATAGAAAGAAAAAATAAAAAACTTGCGTTCTTTGAGAATAAATCATTGCAACTTATGAGTGTTTTTCAACACTTATTGTATATTTGTGCAATGTTTTGTCCATATGGTTTCAAGTTTACTTAAAGATAAGAGCTTTGTATGGACAGAAGGGAGCTTACTTGAATCTGAGCCAATAAACTTGTCTTTTTCTTTAACCTTCCTACTTGGACCACTAACGTGCTGGTAGAGGTTTCTTGTTCCTCTATGCCTTGTAAGGTCGGACCTGGGAAACAGAAGCTTTGGATCCCATAGAGAACTAGGATAGCTGATCAGCCCAATGCCTGGTATGAAGGTGATGGAAGAGGAGGATATATCAGAAGGCGAGAAGAGTGATAGTAAATTTGATGGAGCAACTGGCTGAATGCTGCCTTGGGAAACCAGATGATCCGTAGAACTACCATCCAGTGCCATGTTGTCCACCACTTATCTCCTTTTACGTTCGCGTGGGATCGAACCCGAGCATCTTGGTGAGTGCCAAGCGGTCTAAACACTTCCAATAAGCTTGTCCTGGAGTATAATAGCCATTGCTGAACTATATGCGCTGCCTAACATTAGCATTTAATAATAAACTAGTGTTACAATCGCAGTACATTCTCAACCCACTCGTCCAAAACGACGTATCATTCCATCTTTTCTAAATTCGCATATGCATTTACCCAATTAGTTTCGTAATCCATTTGGGTATAGTTGGTCAAATCATGTCATGCTTCAAGTTCCATGATATTCCTACGAAATTACGAGGAAAGAGAGGAATGGTGCTAGAGGTAAGGGAAATCGATATTTGGAAATTATATCTAAAGGCAAACAACAGCCCGAATAATATTGATGATATAATATAATTTGACGTAAATGACACTCATTCAATAAGAAATATGCCAATAAGAAAATTTTGTCTATTCCTTACGAGTAGCACGTGATGGTAACTATTACCAAATTCAATGAGAATGTAAAGTACTTTTTATATCTTTCCCAGTAAATTGAAGCTGCACATATTGCTTCGTTTGCAAATATAATGAGCATTGGGAATCTTCCACAAATCTTTGGAGATCTTGTATAACAATATAAGTTTATCTCTCTAGAGGTGAAAAGCTGCTTCCGATGAATTTCTCTAAAGCCTTATGTATGAATGTGCAGTATTTTGATCATATAGCTTAATGTTCCATTACCTGCAGTTGGTAGAGGAAATCCTATACTCAGGCCAAGAATGAGACCCAGACATTTGAGCAGAAGGACATGTTTCGAAGCCCCATGAATAAAATAAAAATAAAAACCAATATACTATCACAATTTGCTTGTGAGAGTGTCAGTGGGGTAAATTTGTGTGAAGTCCGAGCAGCAAAACTGAAAAATAAAAAAAATCAGGGTATATAGGTATAGCATCTCTCGAGGACGCAAAAAAAATGTTTTGCAAAACTCGTATTTTGAAATAAGTGGCGCTAACGAGTTTGAATGACATTCCAGAAGTTTAAAGTATTTTCGTGATAAATGAAACATTTTCATGAACCATTACGAAATGTCACTGTGTATCCGTTTTGAGTGAGTGCAAAACGGTAATATACACCGAAGGTTTTACTCCCGTTAAATACTTAATTTAGGGTAAATACATTCCCTGACAGGACACATTTCACAGATATCACATGTCTTTTGTTGTAATATAAGCTTTTCTAGTATATAAAGCTTTTAATCTCGCGGCTACGCTATCAAAGCATAACTTACAAGCCATCACGTAGCGACCAGCACTATAAAGATTTAAAGTCCGCTCTACGCCTCTGCATTCCGATATTCTCGTTTCAACCTTTAAGAAATGTGTAATACATACATACAAACGTTTATCTTATTAATATGAGCTGTTTCAAGGAAACGTAGTAATTATGAATATTGTGTAGATGACTCAGTAGAGAAGGTCATGTACGTAAACGTCCTTTAAAACCTTCCACTACTTGATCTGATGACGGAAGCCCACTCCACGTACATTATTTTACCTTTTGTAAATAAATTTGCCTGCCAAGTCTCTAGGTCAGCAACTCGTAAATTGTTCATTGTACTGCTCATTACATTTATCATGCTACTCAAAAGATAACCATGGCGACATCAAAGAATGCGTTAAGATACACATATTCTTTGACGCAGAGAGATGACGCACGCTCGCTGAGAGAGCAACGTCGTCCTTTGTTCTCCAATTTATGTCCGCAGTGCAAGCATAGACAATTATTTGTTAGAATATTTACCAAATGATCAATCAGATTAATAACCGCACCGTCGCCGAGTGTTTGGAACGCCTGACTTCCACCTAGGCGGCCCAGGTTCGATCGTAGACGACTGAAAAGCGATAACTGTGGTTGGTAACGTAACGCTGGGTTTTTTCCGCGACCTACGGTTTCCCCCACCATCATTCCATCAACTGCTCCATCATCCAGCAGCCTGAGGACTTCATGACCACTATCTATTGTCATTTCGTCCATTACTTACACTTCCTATCTATTGTCTTCTCCAATTTTCACTAAAACACGGCTTTTATGGCAACTGGACTGGCTAACTCTAAATTATGGCTTTTTCCATGTACCTACAGCGTTCATTTAAAACCTAACGCAGCTCACGGCGTTTCGCTTCGCCTAGCTTACTGTATGTCAGCTTTCTAATATTTCACTCCTGTTATCGCCCAGATAAAACTCGATAAGGGACGATTGCAGTGCTGATCACTTGAAGGTCGATACGTCTCAGCTCTCTGTCGAGTAATATCTCCCTAGTTCTTCATATTATTACGAATTTCATAAGTTTACATTATTATTGTACACTGTTGACATATATCGTAGTTATATTCATGACTTTTTTCCAGAATGAGCTTAATAAAACAACCAAGTGTAGGTTATACACCAAACATCTCACTTATTGGTAAATACATATACTACAAATTTGCAATTATGTTTACACTAAACTTCTGATTTTGGAAGAAACCTTTTTCGGTAAAATGCTTATTTCGCCAAAGGTGGAGGACATTGGCAACATCTTCTATCTGGTACGCGTGTTATACAAGCTTAACGCGCGGGGGAGCTGTGTAGAAGCAAAGTCTGCTATGAGACTCCCAATCTCGTACAGGCGATATGCTGTGCGCCTGTGTGGTTTTCAATGAGGATCCCCATAATACTTGCAGTACGTCATGTGGATCGATTACATTTCAGTTCTGAGTAACAGGCATATGTACACACATACATACCTATCAATGATAACTGTCATTACAGAACGTAAGTAGAGATGTCGTTATATTAGTACTTTATCCATTTGTATTATGCATACTATTTCAGTTAAATATATGGAGTATAGATGGTTGAATTAGAAATATCATTTTTTACATTTCCCATGAAATACTTCACAAAATTTGGATTATTATGATAGCGCATTTAGTATTTATTGGATATGGATTCACTTGCAGCATGCCACACTCTGCTCACGGGACGTACAGTATGTCAACACCTCAGGAGGCCTAAAAATGGCGCTAGCGATTTTGATTAACATACCAGAAGTATCGGATGTGTACGTAAAAAGCGAAATATATATTTTTTTAGTTTATCTGGAATCTCATTGTCTACTTGTTTAGAACAACCAGTAAATCGAGAGACTTGAAAATCCTAATGCAGAAAAAAGATGATTCCGACTAGTGTGAAATTTGAGTGAAATTCATTTTTTGTGGCAGGAATCATCTCAGCTATTTCTGTTAACTTCAGAACCCTTTGAAATCAAAGCTTAATTTAAGGACCATCCCTCAGAGAATAACACAGCAAAAATCATTCAAAACCTACTTTATTTCGAATTTCTACTACCGCATTTTGGGAAATACAAAAAACATATCTGAACTGTTATTTGTCTACATTAACATTAACGTAACTAAAGGACCAGGTCATATGTCATACCAAGCTTTTTAAGTTAGTCATTCTTCTTCCCCGGTATAAGATATTACAAGTAGAGCCATCTATGGTGAGCAGCAAGAGGTCGTTTAGAGCGTACGATACTTCTAAATTAAAAACGTTTTTTGTTGGAGTAACGCTACAACTGAAAGATTTTTGCGTGCGTATTGCATGGTTTTTGTAGTATTTTGAGTATTATAATCAAACCATATTTTAAGCCCATCTCCAGAACATCATTTATTTCTATATTTTCGAAATGACATATATCTGTATTAAGAAGTAATTTCGTGCAAATTTTGGTATAGTTTATCAAATAATGCCAAGTTTGAGACTCCATGGCATCCTATGAGATATAAGAAATAGAAATATCGATTATCGCGTTTAAGATATATCGATATTGGAAAATTTAAGCCAAACTAAGGAAGAAATAAGTAATCGTTAGCGGGTAAAATAAGTTTATGTATTCCAAGCTTCTTTACAAAATCTGTTTTATGAAGAACTTTTCCATTTATTATAAGCTACAAGGTGGGAAAAGTCTTACAAAAATCGCTCAAAATTCAAAGAATTTTTTGTAGCCCTCCCTGAAATTCACAATGCAAATTTTTGTTTCATGCAAATGTATTAAGCATACGGCATACGAAGTATGTATGTTTAGAAATAAAACGTGATATCCTATGATGTTCTTTAACTCCTAATGTATGCCCGTGCAATATTTTGAAGATACGATTTAAATATTACTTTCCTGAACTTAGTAGAGAAATTACAGTTTTACAGCGAAAAAATGGAATTGGAGATGTCACTATAATTTTTTATTCTTTGAGACACTGAACAATTAAAAAAATATTTTGGCATAAGTTCGTTTCGTGTGTGAATCTCTCTATGCCAATGCGCGTGAGGCAAGAACCACGGAAATCAACAAATAAAGATAACTGGTTATTCAACGCCTACACGTTCTAGTCAACGACACGGAGGTTTTTCAGTCGCTCTGAGTAGAACAAAGTTCGCTGGCGCGCCTCAACTGCGATTTACTGGTTTTGCCGCGTTAAACACGACAACTGTTTTACCGCACCAAGGGAAATCTACTCAGATAAAAGGCGGTGTATGTGGGTCACCTGGTGTATTTACAGATATCTGCATAGATTAACGTTGATAAGATAAATGAAAACACGTTTAAGAATATTGTGTACAACACTGAGTACAGAAAGGCAGTAAGTAAAGAGTTATCGTGTGTTGCACACCTTGAACTAATTATGAAAGCTTATCCCAGGAATACATATTTATCTTTTGGAAACAAAATTTTGAATATCAGGTTACCTGGTTAGGAATTGTTAGAAGGTCCCTTATGCTTAACGTTGATATATTTATGTATGTTCTAAGTTTTTCTTACATGCAACGGTCCGTTGCCGCAATGAAACATGACTTTGAATATCGACGACTTTGCACGTTCTTTTTATAGTTATGCCAAGAACATACGTTTGTGTAAAATCGGCCGAAATCCTATCGACTGATCTTATAATAGATATATGAACCGATTTGTAGCGAAAAAATCTTAGCAACCAACTTTAACATAGCCTCCTTAATTGTACATGACATTATCAGTGAATTATATCACCTGATTTATGGTAAACGTGTTCTTCTGAAACAAGATATTTTGGAAATGCTCATAAACTTATCGCACAAACGCCAAATAGTACTAAAGTAACCTGGATACCCCATCAAAATTCAATTTTCTTTGTACTTTACAATCTTCGCTCTCCATCATAACTAAAAGGGAAGATTGCTATTGGACATCATTCAAAATTTATTTAATCTAATATTATGTATAATTGGATTCAAATTCCAACCAACGAAAAGTAGAGAACTCTAACAGCCTATGAACCAAGGTGGCGAAGTCCGTCAATATATACTAGTGTCTGGGTACTTCCTTTCTCATACAAATTTAATTTTTCTTTTGTTATTGTGTCTGTATACATCCTAAATGTCCATTCTTTTCTAGTAATAAAGCACACTTGAATCTAAGCTAAACCAATAGGATTTACCCATATGACAAACAAAGTTGTGTATTAAATTGCCATTCCTTATCTTCGATATAAGATATTACAGGTAGAGCCATCTATGTACAGCGCCGAACACTTTTTGAAATTGATGTTGCCTCTAAGCCAGTAAGGGTTTGTGAAATAAAATTGGTACAACCAAAACATATCCCCTGCAATAATAAAATATATCATTTAAATAATGACTGGGAGTGCTATTATCACACTACTTTCTCGAGCCACTCCTCCAAAAACGCATATCCTTCCATTATTCCCAAATTTTATGTATATGTTTACAGAAGTGGATCCGTAGCCCATTTCGATTATTTTGGTCAAATCTTGCCGTGTTTCACACCTCCAGCTATTTCTGTGAAATCGCCTGAGGGACAGGAACGGTGAGTAGAAGATTTCAGATATATCGATCTTGAAAAATGGAATCGAAAACAAAAAAATACTCCAAATCCTTCAATGGGGTATGGCATGTTGTAATAATTTACCCTCTTTTAACAAGAACCACTTTAACAACGTTTTGCTTATTTATTATAATTTGCCACTTGGAGATAGACTTTTCAAAATATTTTGAAAAAATAAAGCACGTCCGAGGTCTGTGCAAAAATATTCAGGCTTCAAATTGTATTTGTTGATGAACGTCGAAGTCACCTGTATCCCAGAGCAGATGTGCACCAATACATAAATTATTGAATTTGTAACCGAGGCTTTTATTAAACTGTTATTTAGCATACTTTTGCAAAATTTTCAAAGATATCCACTGACACATTGATAACATGTGCTCATGAAACGTGATCTGGTTGATTTCTTGGCCATAATATATATTCGATTCAGAGCATTTCCATTTTCACACAGTTATATGTTATTTTGAAATTACGTTAGCATAAAATTAACATACACTTCCCTTTTACGTAGCAAGGAAAACATAAATCTATGCTAAACCTAAAGAAGTTAATCACATGTCCTACAAAGGTTTATAAGTTATTGTGCTTCTTCTTCCACTGTATAAAATGTTAAAGATAAGAGCTTTCTATGGACAGAAGGGAGATGTTTCTTGGAGCTTTCCTTGATTCTGAGCCAATAAACCTGTCTTCTTCTTTAACCTTCCTACTTGGACCACTAACGTGCTGTTAGAGTTTTCTTGTTCCTCTATCCCTTGTAAGGTCAGACCTGGGAAACAGAAGGTTTGGATCGCATAGAGAACTAGGATAGCTGATCAGCCCAATGCCTGGTATGAAGGTGATGGAAGAGGAAGACATATAAGAAGGCGAGAAGAATGATAGTAAAGATGATGGAGCAACTGGCTGAATGCTGCCGTGGGAAACCGGATGATACGGAGAACTACCATCCCAGTGCCATGTTGTCCACCACAATTCTCCTTTAACTGTCGCCTGGGATCCAACCCGGGCCTCTTGTTCAGAGCCAAGCGGTCTAAGCCACCGGGCCATGCTCTAAGCAGTGAAATAAAGTATCTATTTATCTATCTATCTATCTATAAGCTAATCCTGGAGTAAAATAGCCATTGCTAAAGTATGTTCGTTGCGTAACATTAGTTTGTAATAATAAGCTAAAATGTTACAATCATAGTATATTCTCAACCCACTCATCCAAAACGACGTATCATTCCAACCTTTCTAAAGTCGCATATGCATTTACACAATTAGTTTCGTAATCCATTTGGGTATAGCTGGTCAAATCATTTCATGCTTCAAGTTCCATGATATTCCTACGAAATTACGAGGATAAAGAGTAATGGTGCAAGAGTTAATAGAAATCGATATTTGGAAATTATATCTAAAGACAAACAACAGCCTGGAAAACATTGATAGTATAATATAACTTCACATAAATTACACTCTTAAATAAGAAATATTTCAATGAGAAGATTTTGTCTATTCCTTACGAGTAGCACGTGAGAGGAACTCTTACAAAATGCAATGAGAATGTAAAGTGCTTATGATATCTTTCCCAGAAAATTCAAGTTGCACGTATTGTTTCGTTTGCAAATTTAATGAGCTCTGGGAATCTTGAACAAATCTTTGGAGATATTGTATAACTAATTAGAAAACGGTAAGGTTTATCTCTCTAGAGGGGAAAAGTTGCTTCCGATGACTTTCTGTAAAGCCTAATGTATGAATGTGCAATATTTTGATCATATAGCTTAATGTTCCCTTACGTGCAGTTGGTAGAGGAATTCCTGTATTCAGGCCAAGAATGAGAACCAGAGATTTGAGCAGAAGGACATGTTTCACAGCCCCACGAATAAAATAAAAATAAAAACTCATTTACTATCACAATTTTCTTGTGAGAGTGTCAGTGAGGTGAATTTGGGTGAAGTCCGAGCAGCAAAACTGAAAAATAAAGAAAAATCAGGGTATATACCTAAGTTTAACATCTTTCGAGAACGCAACAGACATGTTTTGCAAAACTCGTAATTTGTCATAAGTGGCGCTAGCGAGTTTGAATGACATTCTAGAAGTTTAAAGTAGTTTCGTAATAAATGAAACATTTTCATGAAGCTTTACGAAATGTCACTATGTATCGATTTTGAGTAAGTGCAAACTCTAATATATACCGAATGTCTTACTCCCGATAAATACTTAAATTAGGGGAAATACATTCTCTGACAGGACACATTTCACAGATATGACATGGCATTTGTTGTAATACAAGCTTTTCTCGAATATAAAGCTTTTAATCTCGCGGCTACGCTATCAAAACGTAACTTACAAGCCATCACTTAGCGACCAGCACTATAAAGATTTAAAGACCGCTCTACGCCTCTGCATTCCGATATTCTCCTTTCAACTTTTAAGAACTGTGTAATATATACATACAAACATTTATCTTATTAACATTAGCCTGTTAGAAGGAAACGTAGTAATTATGAATATAGTGTACATGACTCAGTAGAGAAGGTCATGTACGTAAACGTCCTTTAAAACCTTCCGGTACTTGATCTGATGACGGAAGCCTATTCCACGCAGATTATTTTACCCTTTGGAAATTAATTTGCCTGTAAAGTCGCAGATCAGCAACTCGTAAATTGTCCGTTGTACTGATCGTTACATTTACATGCTACTCAAAAGATAACCATGGCGACATCAAAGGATGCGTTGAGATACAGGTATTCTGTGAAGCAGAGGGACGTCTGGGTACGCTCGCTATTGAGAGAGCAACCTCATCGCGTTTTGTCCAAGTTATGTCCGCATTGCAAGCATAAACAACTATTTATTAGAATATTTTCCAAGTGAAAATAAGACTAATGGCCGCGCCGAGTGTCTCGAACGCCTGACTGCCACCAAGGCGGCCCGGGTTCGATCGCAGGCAACCGCGAAACGAAAACGTTGGTTGGCAACGCGGCGCAAGGGCGGATCGTTTTGCGGGACCTACGGATTTCCTCGCCATCATTCCATCCATTGCTTCATCATCCACGAGCCTGAGAACTTCATGATCACTATATATTGCCGTTTCGTCTATTACATACATTATCTTTATATTTACCTCCCGAATTGTCTCTAAAGCACGACCTTTATAGGAACTGGAATGGGTAATTGTGAATTATGGCTTGTTCAAGGTACAGGGTTGTACATTGAAAACCAAACAGAGCATACGGCGTTTCGCTTCTCTTCGCAAATTAGCTGGTTACCCCTATACCGGCTGCCGTTTTGCGTAAAGCCTGGCGGTGTGCCCTCCACCCGGCATTACTCTTTGATCGATAAGACGTTACGAAACGGATGTTTCAGCCAGTCTTGAATGAATATCCCTCATTTTCAACATCTCCTATTCATTTGTTTCTTTCAGTGGCACGTCTCTTTTTACTTATTTCCCCAGCATTTTAAATTGTTTAATTATCACGAATTTCACAAGTTTACATTATTACTGTACACCGTTGACATATTTCGTAGTTATAGTGATGAAAGTTTTCTGGAATGTGCCTAATTAAACATCCGGGCGCACATTATATGCAACATAACTCACATATTGTTAAATACATGAACTGCGAGTTTGCGTTTATGATAAACATATGATTTCTATCCACATAAATGGAAGGAACATTTTTCGGTAAATGCTGGTTTAGCCGAAGGTGGAGGACATTTGCAGCATCGTGGCGTAGTTCTGTACAAGCAAACCAAGCTATGTGACACCCAATTTCGCCAGTTAGGTTTCCAATGAGAAAACATTTGCCCTGAATATAGGAATTCGTCTACCAACTGCAGTTAAGGAAACGTTAAATTATATTATCTAAACATTGCAGATTCATACAATAGGCATTATAGAAGTTCAACGCAAGCAACTTCCCACCTCCACAGAGAAAAGCTTTAGCGTTTTCTAATTAGTTACACAATATCTTTAAAGATTTGTTCATCATTTCCAATCATCAATTCATTTGTAAGCGAAACAAAATGAGCAGCTTGAATTTTCTAAGTAAGGCATCAAATGCTCTTTAGATTCTCATTACATTTAGTAAGAGTTCCGCTAACGTGCTACTCGTAAGGAATACACTAAATCTTGTTAAAGTCGTTCTTATTGAAAGAGTGTAATTTATGTCAAATTATATTATACCATCAATATTTCCCGGGTTGTTGTTTGTCTTTAGATATAATTTCCCAATAGCGATTTATCTAAACTTTAGCACCATTCCTCTTTTTCCTCGTAATTTCTTAGGAACATCATGGAACTTGAAGCATGACATGATTTGACAAATTATACCCATATGGGTTACGAAACTAATTGTGTAAATGCACATGCGAATTTAGAAAATATGGAATAATACGTACTGTTACAAACTGTTACGCACATAATATAGTTTAGCAATGGTTATTTTACTCCAGGATAAGCTTACTGGAAGTGTTTCGACCGCATGTCTCTCACTAAGGCGGCCCGAGTTCGATGCCAGGTGACCACAGATGGAGACTTGTGGTGGGCAATATGGCGCTGGGACGGGTTTTGTCCGGGTCATCCTGTTTCCCACGGCAGTATTCCACCAGTTTCTGCATCATCTTTTCTATTATTAATTTGCCTTCTTATATATATATATATATATATATATTCCACTTTGGTCATCTTCATATCAGGCATTGGGCTGATCACCTATCCTGGTTCTCTATCGGATCCAAAGTTATGGTTTCTTCATGAGGAAACGAAGAATTGGGGAGCAGAAGTAGAAAGGAAGAAATGGACTATGCTACCTAGTTAAAATTTAAATAAAATTTTGTTAAGTATAAATTCAACAAATAATTAATTGGAAATTCGTAGTTTTACAGAAAATACTTTTACTGATTGACAGTGAAGAAGAACGTACCTGTTGTTGGCATTCTAATTATACACAGCAGTGATTTTCTGTACTTTCATGATTAGGACTAGGATTAGGATTTCACTATGGAGGGGATTCGGTACGTAGGCCGCGTCCCCAAGTGGGGCACCTCCGAGAGGAAGAATGAGGCGAGAGGAGGAGGGTACCACGCTAGTACAGTTAACTTAGAGTTTTCCCCCGACAGGCCAGTACAGCGGACACGCTTCCGTAGAGCGGGAAGGCAACAAGCCCAGCAGCCGAGCTCCAACTCTCCTTGGCTGGCGGTCCCGAAATGGTCCCAGAAGAGGTCCGGAAACCGGAGGAGGAAGTAGTTTACCTCAGAGCATATTGTCCCGCTATGCATCACCGAGAATCCCGTAGACACTTCTACCCTGAAAGAGACCACCAGTTGAGGGATGATGTGAAATGATAATGGAGATAAAATTTAGGGACAGGAAACTCGGGGAATGTAATTAACCTACCCAGCATTCGTGTAGCGACATGGGAAAACACCCGAAGAAGCCCATGGGTCAGCTAGGTCGGCCACGGAAATCGAACCCATCCCTCTCTATATCTGCCCTATACTTGTCGGTTTGCCAGTTAAACAAATTACTTGGAATGAAGAAGAATTCTAATGATGTCCCCAGGTAATTCAAAATATACATTCCTTTACCCAGAAACATACCTTGACATGTAGTTCTTTAACAAAACATAAGAGACATTTACGTGAACATAAAGTTGTCGAAAGAAAGCTCCATGCAATGGCTAGCCTGAAGAATGGGCATTTTCATGAAACGTTTATGTACTAAATATAAGTACCAGATTTGTGGTAAATGATGTAATATTTTCGAATTAGGCTGCTCTAACACATGCATACGAGAACCTTTTTGTTAAATCTTTTCTGATATATGGGACCCTAAAACGTATACTTCAAGTGAAACTTCGTTTTGAATTTTTGGGTAGAATGCAATGCCTTGTCCAACTACTATGGTGTGGTAGACAAAAGAGCAATTTAGATGCGTTCGCTCACGCGTGTTTACTCTTGTAAACATATTGTAACAAACGTTACCTTTTCTTCTATGGATTTCAGGTCACTCGATATTAATATCTGTTTACATTCCAGTATTGCTAATTATTTTAAGTGCAAAGTGAAAATCATAATACAGGATCCTTTAAGCGATAGTCAAATCCTTAAAGGGCTGGTCCCAGTAAAACTGCTTCGAAATTTCTTTCTCTTTGCATTGCACAGAGATAAAATGGATTGGATAAAAACTTCCGATTTGAGAAGAATAAGTACAAGACATAAAAATGTAGGCATACAACAAGAAATACCTCTGAAATGATTTACTGCACAAAATGGAAACTCACACACACCTACACTACCTAACACACACTCTCAATACATAAAAATACCTGTGTAATTCCAGGAGAACCACCAGCTTGTATTTCTACTGAACTCTCGGAATCGGATTGAGTACAATGCAATATATTTTATAAATAATATGTACTACTACCCTTCATAAATTAACCCTTTGTCCTTTCGCTAAAATGCTCTTACAACCAAGCAAGACTGAACAACATATGCTCCATTAACTACTCAAACAGAACAACAATTACGCGGGTTAAAGCCAAAATGTATTTAAGTTAAAATTATTCATAACGTACTAATTTTGGGTCACTAACCACGAAAATGTCCATCAGTTTTGTAGATTGGTTCTCATTTCTACAATACCAAGTTCAGGCTGTTGCGTCAGGCTTCGATTTACTAATAGAAGTTAGTTTGAGTACATATTTTTGAAACAGACTGTAACGAAATTTTGAGGGTTGATATAAGACTAGCAGGTGGAGTCCAACGCTCAGCTGGCTATTCCTTTAGCAACTGAGTTCACTGTTTAGTTTGTAAGTGCGCCAAACTGTCTTTTAATGCCTTTAAAATAACACACATTTCGAGAAAATTACAAAATGCCGCGTAAGTGCGTTACTAACCCAATTAATTTTTGCATTTAAATCGCAAAAGGTACCGTTAACTCCCATGGTAAATAAGGCACTCGATCTTTATTTTGGCTGCAAAGTAATGATCAGGACAAACTGTATGCACCCGTATTTTTGTCGCAGTTGTTCCACAAATCTACCTGAATGTCTAAATGGAAAAGTGTGATCCATAAATGTCGCTATACCAATGATTGTGAGGGAGCAAAGCAATCATATAACTGGCTGCTACTTCTGTATGGCGCCTTCCGTTATTGGTATGAATAGTAACACGCTTTGGCTTACCCAAATATCTCCTCAGCCATCCGCCCTGTGCCACGCAGCCACGAATTATCGACAACTGTTCCCCCAGCCTCAATTGAAAATAAATATTGAAATAAAATGTTGAAAATAGTTCATCAATTAATGCTCTATAAAAAGTTGTATTCATGATTGTATGCTACAGATATTAACATGCTGAGTATCTTGGAAATGCCATATTAATTTTTCTGTTTATGTTATTGGACAATATCAATCTAATGTGTTAATTGCGGAGAATAAGATCTGACATAATATGAACTGCATTTTGGTGTGTTCCTCATGTGATAGTTCACAGGCTTTATTTAGAGATTAAAGAATAATGAAATAAATTAAAATGTTTTATTTTGTTTTGTATCTTCCATTGTCATTAACATGTGTTTAAACTGTAAGGAGTTGCTTCTCATTACAAAGATGAACAACATATTACAATAGGGGAAGCGAGCTGATTATTGGATAGTTTCCCAATATCGGACACAATGATTTCCTAATCTTGAAACTGATGAACTCTGTTGCAGAATGCATGAAATGCTTTAACTTTCCCTCCTCTGCAGTCATTTTGTGTTCGCTTGCAGGAAGAGAAACGTGTGCTAAATTAATCACAAGTTTTACGAAATGGCAGTTGCGTAATATTTTGTAGCGTTCAGTGTACTGAACACTAGGCTAAATTTAAGTAATAATTCAAGATAACTTTAAAGATAACTAGAAATCGTCATGGTGTAGATTTTGGAATATACAGGAAGCCCACACACATATATAAGTACATAAAGAAGAATGAATAAAACCCAGTTTCACATCAACTAGCTGCCTTTAGAAGTCTAATTCATTGGGTATACAACATCCCACTGAGTAAGGAGGAATTTTTGAAAGAACAACAACACATAAAAGAGATAGCGGTATTAAATGGATGCAACCCTGCCATCCTAAGGAACATGATGAATAAAATGGAAAATCTGATTATAATATAAAAAATACCACTCTCACAACACTTAAAAACACAAATTAGCAATATAGAAAATTCACCTACCATTCATGGGCCTTTAGAGAATTTGAACGAATGTTCAAAAAACTAAACTCAAAAACTAGCACCCCAAAACAAATTCAGTCTGAAGAACCTGCTAAATAAACCACTAAAAAATTCAATCCCCAACAATTTGAAATCAGGAGTAAATCAGATAAATTGTGAAACCTGTGAAAAAAACTACATAGGAAAAACTAAGAGAAACTTGTACACCCATAGAATTGGATATTTGGGAAAAAATATTCATAACCAGAAAGCGTGATAAAGTTATAAATTTAAGAATAGGTATGTTCGTTTAGTCACCAAACAGCTGAGGATGAGATTGAATGATCTTGTAAACATTTCAAATATACAAGTAAGTTAAGTTATTAAAATATTCATATTTAAAACATCTCTGTGAGAAAGGAGTGAGTGTGCTGCCTCCTTTAAGTACAGAAAACTATTAACAAGTGTGCCCATAATAATTGATTACAAGTACCCTCAAAAGTTTGAAAGTAAGTTAAATATCCAATGCACACAGTTCTCAAATCTCAGGAAGTATAAATGCTGCAGCAGGAATCATCTCTGCCAAACAATTATTTGCTTGTTCCCTACTGTCCCAGTTTTCACTATAGCTGCTAGTAATTTTCAGGCTGAACAAAAGCATGTCATAATCAGGAACTGCTGAAAATCATAATTACAATTTCTTAACAGATTCTTTAAATATTAATACAATACATTCACAGCGATACAGATCACTGGCAGTGCCATCTCTCGGCACTAAGGCGTACTCCGTAAAGGATCGATTCTTAGTTGTCATCATTTCACCTCTGGCGGACAGTCAGTGAACTATAACAGCTACTCTTATAAAATATATGTTTAAAATAAAGTCAATGTACCCTTACTATTTTCGCAACGTACTCCTAAGCAACAACATATCTTTCTATCTGCTCCAGGTTCCAATAACAGTTTAGAAGAAATTGTATCAGTTTATTTTTGGTTGCGAATACAAGATGCGTACAACAGAGCAAGTGATAAATAATGTTTGAAATGTGGCTAGCCGTATGCTGCCATTTAAATTGTATGCCATTCTAATCAATAAAAGAGGAACCACACCATTGCTGGGTATTGCAGTTAGAATGAATGGGAATTGAAACTCGGAACACAAACATAAAATAAATTACTTTCCAGAAGAACCCAAAATATTAGGTACTTCGAAATACTCAGAAACGTTCAGGCAAATTCTAGGGCAGGTTTTTTAAAATTCGAATGATATTTGTCGCATTTATGACACAGGAAAAGGAGATTCCTAAGATGTTGAACGTCATAACTGGATACAACTGTCAATAATATTGTCCTCCACAATATTTATCTAATCAACCACAACAACAAAATAATTTCTTCAACTTCAGCTTTCTTCAACTGGACTATGCTAAAGAGGTGCGAAATTGGACTATTGTACCTAAGTCCGCAAGTGGAACACTCCTGGGAAGGATGAGGCGAGGAAACACGGAGGACGACGTTCCAGTCAGCCACGACGGTGCAGATAGCCGAATCCCTACAACTGACCAGTCAGAAACTCCCCGGTAGGCCAGTCCCACCCAAGGTGGTCCTAAAACAAAGATTAGTACAAAGTACAAAGGCTATTACAAAGATTTTGTTCCTTAGTATTGAGTATTTCTTGAATGCTAATTTTGTCATTCTTTTACAGCTACATAACAAAACAATACACACAACCTGAAGACCAAATAACAAAAGGAAATAAACAATGGCCAGTGCTTTGCATAATGCCAGAAGGTATAACGTACCTTTCCATACAGTTTTGAAGAAAGTATGACAAAGAAAGCAATTCAAAGGTTGGATATACGCAGGAGCTCAACGCCTCCGTAGCGAGGATGGTAGCATATCTGCCTCACGTTTAAGAGTTCCCGAGTTCAAATCTCGGTCAGGGTGAGTCACCTAGAGAGGTTTTTTCCGGGGTTTTCCCTTACCCTTCAAGACGAATTGCGGGAATCTCTAAGCTCCTTGTATCCTGGACTCATTTGAGCATCATTTCACCTAATTCATTCACTGTCCGATATACTTTAACTTTGGTGCGGACGTTAATTAATAAAAAGAAAAATACGCAAGGCCTAAGGCTTTTTCTTGCGTTTTCATTGCCAACATGTACATCAAAAGCAAGGAACATGATGATTAAACAACTCCATTCAACGAACAGCACTGTGCAAATACTGTTATGTGGTTTAGAGGCCCAGTGTGTGGAAATAAGCAACAGAACTCTTTGTGAAAGCAGTGAGTGTGCTGCCTCTTTTGAGAAATGATAACTATTATAAAGTGTACTAATTATAATTGATTGCAAGTACCATCAAAAAATGTACAAAAGAAGTTAAATGATCAATACACACATTTCGCAACTCTTAGGAGGTATATAATTGCTGCAGGAGGAGTCATCTCTGCCAAACAATTATTTGCCCTTTCTCTACTGTCCCAGTTTTCACTATAGCTGCTAGTAATTTTCAGGTTCCAGAGAGGCATGTAATTATCAGCATCTGGTAAATATCGTAATTCCAGTTTCTTAACAGATTCTTTAAATATTAATACAATACCTTCACAGCGATTCAGAGCACTGGCAGTGCCATCTCTTGGCACCAAGGCACATTCCGTAAAGCTTCCATTCTTAGTTGCGAAACATTTCTCCTCTGGCGGACAGTCAGTGAACTATACCAGCTACTCTTATATAATATCTGTTTATAATAAAGTCAACGTACCCATACTATTTTCGTAACGTGCTCCTAAACAACAGCATATTTTTCTATCTGCTCCAAGTTCCAATAACAGTTTAGAAGAAATTGTATCAGTTTATTTTTGGTTGCGTATACAAGATGTGTAAAACAGAGTAAGTGATACATAATGTTTGAAATTTGGCTAGCTGTATGCTGCCATTTAAATTGTTTGCCATTCTAATCAATAAAAGAGGAACAACACCATTGATGGGTATTGCAGTTAGAATGAATGGGAATTGGAACTCGAAACACAAACATAAAATAAGTTAGTTTTCAGAACCCAATATATTAGGTACTTCGAAATACTCAGAAACGTTCACGCAAATTCTAGAGCGGATTTTTAAATTCGAATGCCATTTGTCGCATTTATGACACAGGAAAAGGAGATTCCTAAGATGTTGAACGTCATAACTGGATACAACTGCCAATAATATTCTCCTCCACAATATTTATCTAAGCAACCACAACAACACCATAATTTCTTCAACTTCAGCTTTCTTCAACTGGACCATGCAAAGGAGGTGCGAAATTGGACTATTGTACCTAAGTCCGCAAGTGCAGCACTCCTGGGAACGATGAGGCGAGGAAACACGGAGGACGACGTTCCAGTCAGCCACGACGGTGCAGATAGCCGAGTCCCTACAACTGACCAGTCAGAAACTCCCCGGTAGGCCAGTCCTACCCAGCGTGGTCCTAAAACAAGGATTAGTACAAAGTACAAAGTCTAGTACCAAGATTTTGTTCCTTAGTTCTGAGTATTCCTTAAATGCTAATTTTGTCATTCTTTTACAGCTACATAACAAAACAATACACACAACCAGAAGGGCAAAAAACAAAAGGAAATAAAAAATTGCCAGTGCTTTGCATAATGCCAGCAGATATAACGTACCTTTCCATACGGTTTTGAAAAAAGGACGACAAAGAAAGCAATTCAAAGGTTGGATATACGCAGGAGCTCATCGCCTCCGTAGCGAGTATGCTAGCATATCTGCCTCACGTTTAAGAGTTCCCGAGTTCAAATCTCGGTCAGGGTGAGTCACCCAGATAAGGTTTTTTCCCGGGTTTTCCCTTACCCTTCATGACGAATTGCGGGTAGCCCTAAGCTCCTTGGATCCTGGACTCATTTGAGCACCATTTCACCTAATTCATTCACCGTCCGATTTAACTTAACGTTGGGGCGGACGTGAATTAAAAAAAAAGAAAAATACGCAGGGTATAAGGCTTTTTTTTTTTGCGTTTTCAGTGCCAGAATGTACAACTAAAGCAACGAACATGATGATTAAACAACTCCATTCAACGAACAGCACTGTGCAATTACTGTTATGGGGCTTAGAGGCCCAGTGTGTTGAAATAAGGAACAAATCTGTTTGTGGAAGCAGTGACTGTGCTGCCTCCTTTGAGAACAGATAACTATTATCAAGTGTACTCATTATAATTGATTGCAAGTACCATCAAAATATTTACAAAGGAAGTTAAATGACCAATGCACACAGTTCATTCATTCATTCATTCAAGTAGCTGGCGGCTGACTGAGGGTCAGCACCGTGTGTGTCATTCGTGTACCTGTCCTACACGGACTTAACCACTTAATGACAGGAAATGTGGGGTTTTGCAGGTTGGTGGTTTAAGATAATGTAGAAGAAAAGAAGGGAGGTAGCCGTAGCTCCTCTTGGTAGCCAAATCGGGTGCAACGCTATGTTAGCACCGCAGTTCTCAAATCTCAGGATGTATATACGTGCTGCCGGAGGAATCATCTCTGCCAAATAATTATTTGCTCGTTTCCTACAGTCACAGTTTTCACTTTAGCTGCTAGTAATTTTTAGGTTCAAGAAAAGCATGTAATTATCAGCAATTGCTGAAAATCATAATTACAATTTCCTAACAGATTCTTAAAATATTCATACAATAACCTCACAGCGATACAGATCACTGGCAGTGCCATCTCTCGGCACAAAGGCGCACTCCGTAAAGGATCCTTTCTTAGTTGTTAAACATTTCTCCTCTGGCGGACAGTCAGTGAACTATAACAGCTACTCTTATATAATATCTGTTTATAATAAAGTCAATGTATCCATACTATTTTCGCAACGTACTCCTAAACAATAACACACATTTCTATCTGCTTCAAGTTCCAATAACAGTTTAGAAGAAATTGTATCAGTTTATTTTTGGTTGTGGAAACAAAATGTGTACAACAGAGTAAGTGATAAATAATGTTTGAAATATGACTAGCTGTATGCTGCCATTTAAATTATATGCCATTGTAATCAAGAAAAGAGGAACCACACCATTGATGGGTATTGCAGTTAGATAGAATGGGAATTAAAACTCGGAACACAAACATAAAATAAATTAGTTTTCAGAAGAACACAATATACTAGGTACTTTGAAAAGCTCAGTAACGTTCACGCAAATTCTAGGGCGGGTTTTTAAATTCGAATGCCATTTGTCGCATTTATGACACAGGAAAAGGAGATTCCTAAGGTGTTGAACGACATAACTGGGTACAACTGCCAATAATATTCTCCTCCACAATATTTATCTAATCAACCAAAACAACACCATAATTTCTTCAACTTCAGCTTTCTTCAACTGGACTACGCTAAATAGGTGCGAAATTGGCCTATTGTACCTAAGTCCGCAAGTGCAGCACTCCTGGGAAGGATGAGGGGAGGAAACACGGAGGACGACGTTCCAGTCAGTCTCGACGGTGCAGATAGCCGAATCACTACAAATGACCATTCAGAAACACCACGGGAGGCCAGTCCCAGCCAACGTGGTCCTAAAAGAAAGATTAGTACAAATTACAAAGGCTAGTACAAAGATTTTGTTCATTAGTTCTGAGTATTTCTTGAATGCTAATTTTGTCATTCTTTTACAGCTACATAACAAAACAATACACACAACCTGAAGGCCAAACAACAAAAGGAAATAAACAATGGCCAGTGCTTTGCATATTGCCAGAAGATATAACGTACCTTTCCATACAGTTTTGAAGAAAGTATGACAAAGCAAGCAATTCAAAAGTTGGATATACGCAGGAGCTCATCGCCTCCGTTGAGAGGATGGTAGCATACCTGGCTCACTTTTAAGAGTTCCCGAGTTCAAATCTCGGTCAGGGTGAGTCACTTAGTTGGGGTTTTTTTCCGGGTTTTTTTCCTTATCCTTCAGGACGAATTCTGGTAGCTCTAAGCTCCATTGATCCTGGACTCATTTGAGCATCATTTCACCTAATTCATTCACCGTCCGAAATAACTTAACGTTGGGGTGGACGTGAATTAAAAAAAAAAAGAAAAATACCCAGGGTCTAGGGGTTTTTTTTGCGTTTTCATTGCCAACATGTACAACTAAAGTAAAGAACATGATTAAACAGCTCCATTCAACGAACAGCACTGTGCAATTACTGTTATGTGGTTTAGAGGCCCAGTGTGTTGAAATAAGCAACAGATGTCTGTGTGAAAGCAGTGAGTGTGCTGCCTCCTTAGAGAACAGATAACTATTAACAACTGTACTCATTATAATTGATTACAAGTACCATCAAAAATAGTACAAAGGAAATTAAATGACCAATGCACACAGCTCTCAAATCTCAGGAGGTATACGTGTTGCAGGAGGAATTCATCTCTGCCAAACAATTATTTGCTCGTTCCCTACTGTCCCAGTTTTCACTTTAGCTGCCAGTAGTTTTCAGGTTCAAGATAAGCATGTAATTATCAGCAACTGCTGAAAATCATTATAACAATTTCTTAACAGATTCTTTAAATATTAATACAATACCCTCACAGCGATACAGATCATTGGCAGTGCCATCTCTCGGCACAAAGGCGCACTCGGTAAAGGATCGTTTCTTCGTTGTTAAACATTTATCCTCTGGCGTACAGTCAGTGAACTATAACAGCTACTCTTATATAATATCTGTTTATAATAAGGTCAATGTACCCATACTATTTGCGCAACGTACTCCTAAGCAACAACATACATTTCTATCTGCTCCAAGTGTCAATAACAGTTTAGAAGAAATTGTATCAGTTTATTTTTGGTTGTGTAAACAAGATGTGTACAACAGTGCAAGTGATAAATAATGTTTGAAATGTGCCTAGCTGTATGCTGCCATTTAAATTATATGCCATTCTAATCAATAAAAGAGAAACCACACCATTGATGGGTATTGCAGTTAGAATGAATGGGAATTAAATCTCGGAACACAAACATAAAATAAATTAGTTTTCAGAAGAACACAAAATATTAGGTACTTCGAATATTAGGCAAATCCTAGGGCGGGCTTTTAAATTCGAATGCCATTTGTCGCATTTATGACACAGGAAAAGGAGATTCCTAAGGTGTTGAACGTCATAACTGGATACAACTGTCAATAATATTCTCCTCCCCAATATTTATCTAATCAACCACAACAACAAAATAATTTCTTCAACTTCAGCTTTCTTCAACTGGACTATGCTAAGGAGGTGCGAAATTGGACTATTGTACCTAAGTCCGCAAGTGGAACACTCCTGGGAAGGATGAGGCGAGGAAACACGGAGGACGACGTTCCAGTCAGCCACGACGGTGCAGATAGCCGAATCCCTACAACTGAAAAGTCAGAAACTCCCCGGTAGGCCAGTACCACCCAACGTGGTCCTGAAACAAAGATTAGTACAAAGTACAAAGGCTAGTACAAAGATTTTTTTCCTTAGTTCTGAGTATTTCTTGAATGCTAATTTTGTCATTCTTTTACAGCTACATAACAAAACAATGCACACATCCTGAAGGCCAAAAAACAAAAGGAAATAAACAATGGCCAGTGTTTTGCATAATGCCAGCAGATATAACGTACCTTTCCATACGGTTTTGAAGAAAGGACGACAAAGAAAGCAATTCAAAGGTTGGATATACGCAGGAGCTCATCGCCTCCGTAGCGAGTATGCTAGCATATCTGCCTCACGTTTAAGAGTTCCCGAGTTCAAATCTCGGTCAGGGTGAGTCACCTAGATAAGGTTTTTTCCCGGGTTTTCCCTTACCCTTCATGACGAATTGCGGGTAGTCCTAAGCTCCTTGGATCCTGGACTTATTTGAGCACCATTTCACCTAATTCATTCACTGTCCGATATACTTTAACGTTGGTGCGGAGGTGAATTAATAAATACAAAAATACGCAGGGCCTAAGGCTTTTTCTTGCGTTTTCATTGCCAACATGTACAACTAAAGCAAAGAACATGATGATTAAACAACTCCATTCAACGGACAGCACTGTGCAATTACTGTTAAATGGTTTAGAGACCCAGTGTTTGGAAATAAGCAACAGAACTCTTTGTGAAAGCAATGAGTGTGCTGCCTCTTTTGAGAACAGATAACTATTATCAAGTGTACTAATTATAATTGATTGCAAGTACCATCACAGCGATTCAGAGCACTGGCAGTGCCATCTCTCGGCACCAAGGCGCACTAAGTAAAGTATTCATTCTTAGTGGCGAAACAATTCTCCTCTGGCGGACAGTCAGTGAACTATAACAGCTACTTTTATATAATATCTGTTTATAATAAAGTCAATGTACCCATACTATTTTCGTAACGTACTCCTAAACAACAGCATATTTTTCTATCTGCTCCAAGTTCCCATAAATGTTCCGAAGAAATTGTATCAGTTTATTTTTGGTTGCGTATACAAGATGTGCACAACAGTGCAAGTAATAAATAATGTTTGAAATGTGGCTAGCTGTATGCTGCCATTTAAATTATATGCCATTCTAATCAATAAAAGTGGAACCACACCATTGATGGGTATTGCAGTTAGAATGAATGGGAATTAAAACTCGGAACACAAACATAAAATAAATTAGTTTTCAGAAGAACACAAAATATTAGGTACTTCGAGATACTCAGAAACGTTCACGCAAATTCTAGGGCGGATTTTTAAATTCGAATGCCATTTGTCGCATTTATGACACAGGAAAAGGAGATTCCTAAGATGTTGAACGACATAACTGGATACAACTGCCAATAATATTCTCCTCCACAATATTTATCTAAGCAACCACAACAACACCATAATTTCTTCAACTTCAGCTTTCTTCAACTGGACCATGCAAAGGAGGTGCGAAATTGGACTATTGTACCTAAGTCCGCAAGTGCAGCACTCCTGGGAAGGATGAAGCGAGGAAACACGGAGGACGACGTTCCAGTCAGCCACGACGGTGCAGATAGCCGAATCCCAACAACTGCCAGTCAGAAACTCCCCGGTAGGCCAGTCCCACCCAAGGTGGTCCTAAAACAAAGATTAGTAAAAAGTACAAAGGCTAGTACAAAGATTTTGTTCCTTAGTTCTGAGTATTCCTTAAATGCTAATTTTGTCATTCTTTTAGAGCTACATAACAAAACAATACACACAACCAGAAGGGCAAACAACAAAAGGAAATAAAAAATTGCCAGTGCTTTGCATAATGCCATAAAATATAACGTACCTTTCCATACAGTTTTGAAGAAAGTACGACAAAGAAAGCAATTCAAAGGTTGGATATACGCAGGAGCTCATCGCCTCCGTAGCGAGGATGGTAGCATCTGCCTCACGTTTAAGAGTTCCCGAGTTCATATCTCGGTCAGGGTGAGTCACCTACTTGAGGTCTTTTCCGGGGTTTTCCCTTGCCCTTCAAGACGAATGTCGGCTAGCTCTAAGGTCCATGGATCCTGGACTCATTTGAGCATCATTTCACCTAATTCATTCACCGTCCGATTTAACTTAACGTTGGGGTGGACGTGAATTAAAAAAAAGAAAAATACGCAGGGCCTAAGGCTTTTTTTTGCGTTTTCATTGCCAGAATGTACAACTAAAGCAACGAACATGATGATTAAACAACTCCATTCAACGAACAGCACTGTGCAATTACTGTTATGGGGCTTAGAGGCCCAGTGTGTTGAAATAAGCAACAGATCTCTGTGTGAAAGCAGTGAGTGTGCTGCCTCCTTTGAGAACAGATAACTATTATCAAGTGTACTGATTATAATAGGTTACAAGTACCAACAGAAATAGTTCAAAGGAAATTAAATGACCAATGCACACAGCAGCAGCAGCAGCAGCAGCACAAATCTGGCAGGCTGTTTGGAACAGCCCGAAGGGTGGTCAAATGGTGTACCTGCTCTGGGAAGAGCTTAACCACGTAGTGGCGGGATGTGGATGTTGCAGAATGACGGGTGTAATTTAAGTGGGGTTAGTGTAGGGAGGTAGCCTTTTGCTCCTCAGGGAATGATGAACCGGGTGCTACGGACAGCGAGCACCGCTGGTGGGTAAGTTAATAAACTAGGAAGAAGGTATGTATAATTTTGAATATTCCATAATAACAAATTTGGAGTAGCTGAAATTTAATTTAGGCTGGAATGGAGATCATGTGGTTACCGGTAGTGACCGCAAGACATGCGGGGTAACCGGTATCGCTTATAGCGATGCTCACGAGGAACATAATCCCCAAGGGATCTGACTAGGGCGCTCTGATGTTGGGGCAAACCCTCGAAAAATTTTGTCACCCGGCGTCTAATTTCATCCTCCACATATCGGAGGGATGAAGCCTCATGAAGTAATCTCACGGGGAACCTTGTGCAAACAGAATAAATAATCCGAAGACATTTATTCTGTGCACGTTGGAGCAGAACTAGATGTGAGCCTGCGGCCATACCCCAGACTTCGCACGAATAGAGCATGATAGGGAGGACCAGAGCCATAAAGAGGCGCAACTTTAGGGGAACAGACATCGCAGACCGAAGCACAGGGTATAGTGATGCCACGGCACCACACGACCGATGAGCTTGCTCCTGGATGTGCTCCCGAAAAGTTAGGCCCTTGTCCAGCTTCACTCCCAAGTACTTGATTGAATTCTCCCATCTGATCCCTTGCCCGAAGTAGGTAAATTGGGGGAAGTTGGCGGGAAAGCGGCGCTTGGTGAACAATATTGCTTGGCTTTTCTCCGTATTAATGGACAATCGCCAAAGCGTGCACCATTCCTGGAGGAGGATTAGATATCTTTGGATGGGGTTGAAGGTTCTACGTGGGTGTCTGTTTGTTGAGAATAGCAGCACGTCGTCAGCATACTGTGCTATGTTGACGTGCTGTTCAGTGGGAAGGTCAGCCACATAGACGCTATACAGCGTCGGGGATAACACAGAACCTTCGGGGACTCCGCCGCGGATAGACCTTCGTGTAGATGTTTTTCCCGCCACTGTGACAGTGAAGAATCTATGTTTTAGGAAAGAGTGAAGAAGGTGTATGACTTGAGTGGGCAGCTCCAGTTGGATGAGTTTGTACAGAAGACCCGCGTGCCAGGTCGTAGAGAAAGCCTTTTCCACGTCCAGAGAAACCGCCGAAGTGAATGCCTTGTCCTGGAAACCCAGGGCTGCAGCCTCCAACACGCGCAGCAACTGCTGTGACGTGGAATGCCCAGGACAAAAGCCAAACTGGTGAGGAGGGATAGCTTGTATGTCACCCAGAAGGGGGGACATGCGGGCTAAGAAAAGTCTCTCGAAAACTTTCGAGAGAACAGAAAGGAGGCTGATGGAGCGGTAGTTGGCAGGATTAACCGGGTCTTTCCCTGGCTTCAAGATGCATATCACCCGAGCCTCTCTCCAACTACGTGGAAAGTGACTCAGAGAGAGACACATTTTGAAGACTTTGGTTAGAAATAACACGGCCCTGAAGGGAAGGTGGCGGAGCATGAGTGGCGTTATGCCATCAGGTCCCGCTGCCTTTTTTGGTTTGAGGCGCCGGAGTACGCCCTGAAGTTCACTGGGCCTTATGACTGGGAGTCTGTCCGCCTCAGCCGGGGGTCGCCGAAAGTATCGACGTACCTCCTGCCTAACGCGGTCAGAGAAGGCAGGGTCCTGGGGGTCTTCTCTAGGCCTCATGGTCCTCCGAAGGTAGTCAGCGAACACCGTAGCCTTGGCCTGTGGTTCGTAGGACAGGCCTTGGATGCCCTGGAGTGGGGAGTTTAGTGTCCCTTGGCGGTTCCGAAGTCTTTTAATGACCCTCCACACGTCACCATCCTCGAGGCTCATACGAGACATCGTGTCCTCCCACGCGCGCACTCTGTGCTCGCGGAGGCGGGCACGAAGCTCTCGGCACAGTCGCCGATGTAGTCCTCGATTATGAGGCGTGCGGTGTGTTTGGTAGAGCCGCCTTGCTGCCCAAGAACGGCGAATGAGAAGTAGGATGTCTAGGAATGCACACAGCTCTCAAATCTCAGGTGGTATACGTGCTGCAGGAGGAATCATCTCTGCCAAACAATTATTTGCTCGTTTCCTACTGTCCCAGTTTTCACTTTAGCTGCCAGTAGCTCTCAGGTTCAAGAAAAGCATGTAATTATCCGCAACTGCTGAAAATCATTATAACAATTTCTTTAGAGATTCTTTAAATATTAATACAATACCCTCACAGCGATACAGATCATTGGCAGTGCCATCTCTCGGCACAAAGGCGCACTCCGTAAAGGATCGTTTCTTCGTTGTTAAACATTTCTCCTCTGGCGGACAGTCACTGAACTATAACAGCTACTCTTATATAATATCTGTTTATAATAAAGTCAATGTACCCATACCATTTTTGAAACGTACTCCTAAAAACAACACACATTTCTATCTGCTTCAAAGTCCAATAACAGTTTAGAAGGAATTGTATCAGATTATTTTTGGTTGCGTTTACAAGATGCGTACAACAGAGTAAATGATAAATAATGATTGAAATGTGGCTAGCTGTATGCTGCCATTTAAATTATATGCCATTCTAATCAATAAAAGAGGAACCACACCATTGATGGGCATTGCTAGTTAGAATGAATGGGAATTAAAAGTCGGAACACAAACATAAAATAAATTAGTTTTCAGAAGAACACAAAATATTAGGTACTTCGAAATACTCAGATACGTTCAGGCAAATTCTAGGCCGGATTTTTAAATTCGAATGCCATTTGTCGCATTTATGACACAGGAAAAGGAGATTCCTAAGATGTTTATCGTCATAACTGGATACAACTGCCAATAATATTCTCCTCCACAATATTTATCTAAGCAACCACAACAACACCATAATTTCTTCAACTTCAGCTTTCTTCAACTGGACCATGCCAAGGAGGTGCGAAATTGGACTGTTGTACCTAAGTCCGCAAGTGCAGCACTCCTGGGAAGGATGAGGCGAGGAAACACGGAGGACGACGTTCCAGTCAGCCACGACGGTGCAGATAGCCGAATCCCAAAAACTGCCAGCCAGAAACTCCCCGGTAGGCCAGTCCCACCCAAGGTGGTCCTAAAACAAAGGTTAGTACAAAGTACAAAGTCTAGTACCAAGATTTTGTTCCTTAGTTCTGAGTATTTCTTGAATGCTAATTTTGTCGTTCTTTTACAGCTACATAACAAAACAATACACACAACCTGAAGGCCAAACAACAAAAGGAAATAAACAATGTCCAGTGCTTTGCATAATGCCAGAAGATATAACGTACCTTTCCATACAGTTTTGAAGAAAGTATGACAAAGAAAGCAATTCAAAGGTTGGATATACGCAGGAGCTCATCGCCTCCGCAGCGAGCATGGTAGCATATCTGCCTCACGTTTAAGAGTTCCCGAGATCAAATCTCGGTCAGGGTGAGTCACCTAGATGAGGTTTTGTCCGGGGTTTTCCCTTACCCTTCAAGACGAATTGCTGGTAGCTCTAAGCTCCTTGGATCCTGGACTCATTTGAGCATCATTTCACCTAATTCATTCACCGTCCGATAAACTTTAACTTTGGTGCGGACGTTAATTAATAAAAAGAAAAATACGCAAGGCCTAAGGCTTTTTCTTGCGTTTTCATTGCCAACATGTACAAAAAAAGCAAGGAACATGAAGATTAAACAACTCCATTCGACGAACAGCACTGTGCAATTACTGTTATGTGGTTTAGAGGTCCAGTGTGTGGAAATAAGCAACAGAACCCTTTGTGCAAGCAATGAGTGTGCTGCCTCTTTTGAGAACAGATAACTATTATCAAGTGTACTAATTATAATTGATTGCAAGTACCATCAAAAAATGTACAAAAGAAGTTAAATGATCAATACACACATTTCGCAAATGTCAGGAGGTATATAATTGCTGCAGGAGGAGTCATCTCTGCCAAAGAATTATTTGCCCTTTCTCTACTGTCCCAGTTTTCACTATAGCTGCTAGTAATTTTCAGGTTCCAGAAAGGCATGTAATTATCAGCAACTGGTAAATATCGTAATTCCAGTTTCTTAACAAATTCTTTAAATATTAATACAATACCTTCACAGCGATTCAGAGCACTGGCAGTGCCATCTCTTGGCACCAAGGCACACTCCGTAAAGCTTCCATTCTTAGTTGCGAAACATTTCTCCTCTGGCGGACAGTCAGTGAACTATAACAGCTACTCTTATATAATATCTGTTTATAATAAAGTCAATGTACCCAAACTATTTTCGCAACGTACTCATAAACAATAACACACATTTCTATCTGCTTCAAGTTCCTATAACAGTTTAGAAGAAATTGTATCAGTTTATTTTTGGTTGCGTATACAAGATGTGTACAACAGTGCAAGAGATAAATAATGTTTGAAATGTGGCTCGCTGTATGCTGCCATTTAAATTATATGCCATTCTAATCAATAAAACAGGAACCACAGCATTGATGGGTATAGCAGTTAGAATGAATGGGAATTAAAACTCGGAACACAAACATAAAATAAATTAGTTTTCAGAAGAACACAAAATATTAGGTACTTCGAGATACTCAGAAACTTTCACGCAAATTCTAGGACGGGTTTTTAAATTCGAATGCCATTTGACGCATTTATGACACAGGAAAAGGAGATTCCTAAGATGTTGAACGTCATAACTGGATACAACTGCCAATAATATTCTCCTCCATAATATTTATCTAATCAACCACAACAACACCAGAATTTCTTCAACTTCAGCTTTCTTCAACTTGACTATGCTAAGGAGGTGCGAAATTGGTCTATTGTACCCAAGTCCGCAAGTGCAACACTCCCGGGAAGGATGAGGCGAAGAAACACGGAGGACGACGTTCCAGTCAGCCACGACGGTGCAGATAGCCGAATCCCTACAACTGACCAGTCAGAAACTCACCGGTAGGCCAGTCCCACCGAACGTGGTCCTAAAACAAAGATTAGTACAAAGTACAAAGTCTAGTACAAAGATTTTGTTCCTTAGTGCTGAGTATTTCTTGAATGCTAATTTTGTCATTTTTTACAGCTACATAACAAAACAATACACACATCCTGAAGGCCAAAAAACAAAAGGAAATGAACAATGGCCAGTGTTTTGCATAATGCCAGCAGATATAACGTACCTTTCCATACAGTTTTGAAGAAAGTACGACAAAGAAAGCAATTCAAAGGTTGGATATACGCAGGAGCTCATCGCCTTCGTTGCGAGGATGGTGGTATATCTGCCTCACGTTTAAGAGTTCCCGAGTTCAAATCTCGGTCAGGGTGAGTCACCTAGATGAGGTTTTTTCCGGGGTTTTCCCTTACCCTTCAAGACGAATTGCGGGTAGCTCTAAGCTCCATGGATCCTGGATTCATTTGAGAATCATTTCACATCATTCATTCACCGTCCGATATAACTTGACAGTAGTTGATTTGTGGGGATTCAAAAACACCTGCGTTAGCTGTTTTTGAAACCCCCTTGTTAAAACTCGACGCGAAATCCGCCTGTCCAAATATCGAAGAGGTTGTGTGTTGGTTGTGTTAGAATCCCCATGTTAAAATATCGAAGGGTTGGTTGTGTAGTAACACGTGTGTCACGTGTTAATGAAATCCGAGCCTTGAAAGTCGAGTAGAAATCTGTGTTTAAAAAAAAAATATATATTGGTGTGCTGGCGTTCGTGTGCCACCCCCCCTCCCCCTCCAGGAGCTTGACGACGACGACGTCGACGACGACGACGACGACGACAACGACGCATCTCTCCCAAGCCTGCAAGGGCAATCGTGTCGTTTTGTTGTATGTATGTGAAATGTAATTAACTGATGAATGTAATTACTGAAAAAAAATGTGAATGGATTTCAGTATTCACACACACACACACACACACACACACACACACACACACACACACACGCACACACCGCTCCGTCCCTCCCGGCACGCATGCAAATCGAATGGAAAAACTGTATTTATTCACGTAACTAAGTATACATTATTAATTAATTTATTTGTTTATTTAAGTATTTATTGAGTTATCCATCACAGTTATTGGGCTCCTGAGGAATCTGACACTCTATATGTGCTAAAAAGCGATCCTTTCCCTCTGTTCAAAATATAAATGCATATGCAGTGAAATGTTAAGAGAGTCAAGTAAAGATTTAGCGAGGATGAATGTTTATTGCTACAGCTGTAGCCACCCCAACGGAACAGCGAATCCATATAACTTACTTGGGGTGAAATATTACACACACCTGCGCTAGGAATCAATTAACGCAGCTGGATTCTAAAAATTCACTCAAGCGTAAAGGAGACAAGCCAACGAGATATCTATGCAATGAAATAAATAATGTAATAAGAATAATTGTAATGATATAAATCAGCTTAGTAGAAAGATGCCAAAACGTCGAAAAGCCATGCAAAGTCAGCTATAACAATCCTAGTGCTTCTTAAAACGTCTGTACACCAAATAGGCGTATAACTACGAGAAAAATGTTTCTAAATAAATCTAATGAAATGCAGTAATCGCTCGAGGCGTTAGACTTAACGAATTGAAGTTAAAAAAGGATTCTAAAATAGGATTCGCAAAAATAAAACATTAAAACCAATTTTACTTAGAGATAATGACAGTAGTCCGCTAGGCTTAACGAGTCGAATATAGCATATATAAGTAACTAAGAATGCAAATACGAATTGGACAGTATCAAACTTTTAATAATACATCAAATGTTGTAAGACTATGCCGTCTCTGTCCCATCGTCGACGTTTTCAAAAGGGCAGCGCAGGTAGGAACGTCGAACTGAAAACTTGTATTTATTTAGCTACCTATTTATTATTTATCTGTTAATGTATTCAGTTATTGGGAGCCCGATGAATCATACTCCATGGAAATGTGTGGTAAAACCGAGCCATTCCCTCTGTTAAAAATAATGCGCATGCAGTGAAATGTTAGGAAAGGTAGGTAAAGATTTATTGAGAAATAATGTTGTTTGCTGCAGCTAAAACCACCCCAACGGAAGAGAGAACCGTATAACTTACTTGGGGTGAAAAAATTACGTACACGTGCGGGTAGGAATCAATTAACGCTGCTGGGTTCTAAAAATTCACTCGAGCGTAAAGGAGACAAGTAAACGAGATATCTATGCAAACGTAATAAATAATGTATTAAGGATAATTGTAATGATATAAATCAGCTGAGTAGAAACATGCCAAAACGTTGAAAAGCTATGCAAAGTCTGCTATAATAATGCCAGTGCCTCTTAAAACGTCTGTACATCGATTTGGTGAATAACTACGAGAGACACGCTTCTGAATAAATCTGATACGAGAGACTAATCCGTTCGAGGCGTTAGGCTTACCGAATTGAAGCAAAATATCACTGGAAGGAATAAAAACATAAATTATCTAACGGTCACACTCAAACGGTCCTTCGGAATAATACAGTTGCATTAAGTAGCAATACAAACTCGAAATACAGCTTGCAATAATTAAAATGCAATAAAAGGTTATACTCATATTATAGATGGCATTATGATATTATTAGTTTGCTGCAATACAAATTTGAAATATTGTTCAATGAGGTAATTACCATGAATGCACTAAGGTGAACAGTGGGTGTGACATATTCCACTTCATCCAAGCTAGCCAATCAGGGTGCAGGTAGCAGTATCGTAATAAAGGGTATAAACGACCAATCGCCACACGAGTGCGTGCGCAACGTAAAAGGGGTGGAAACTTTCTAAAGAGTATATATATACTTACAGTTAATAGCTATAGATCTTATATTATTTAATTTTTAGTTACTAGATACATAAGATGACAGGTTAAAACTCTACTCTAAGTTTAATAGTTTATAGCGAAGGAAGCAGAAGCATAAACTTAAGGATGTGTGCAAACAGGTTACAGCCAGAATGGAAATTTTGGGAGGGGGTGCTGAGGTAACAAAACAGTGAACCGAGCGAATAAAACAGCACATCAACAACTGAAACGTAGCAGACAGCATCAACATGAATGAAGGTAAGCAATATGCATATGTCTATGTACAGTAATTTCCACGTAATGAATCGAAGCGTTGAATAATATGCGTGAATTTATAATTCCAGAATCGATTCTTCACGATTTAAATCAGCTTGCGGAAGGAGGTTCCTATCTCCCGACGAAGAAGTTACGAGAGATTCCCCGAGACGTGCCACAAGCCATACACGATGTCAAAATCGTGAAGACGAGATACGGTGATAGAGTCGTACTTAAGCTGCAAGAATGCCAGGTTTTTTTGCCCGAGAGATTTAAGAAGATGACAGCAGCTCAAGTGGATGCTGTTAATCAGGGTGGTTGGAGTTTCGTGTATTCCGGTGAAGAAACTCTGGAAAATGGATTCAAGAAGCACAAATTAACTTTTTTAAACAGTCGGGAGTAACCAGTGAAGGTAAGACTTTACAAAAAAACTGAAATCGTGCTGCACTACTGCTATGAAGTGTCAATCTCTTGATGTCAAATATTTCAGTGTAAGTTAAAGTAATTAGCGTTATTCTGTTAATATTTGTGAATGGAATACCTAACGAATTAGTCATTCTATATAAAAGGCAAATCGATAAGAGTAATAATGCAAGCAAATTTAACGTTTTAAAAGTCATTAATGCATATCTGCAGCCAATCGACGGGAAGTTGAGGAATTCAATTAACTAATTAAACAGCCAGTAGCCATATACAAATGAGTATATTGTGATGATGCATTATGTATAATGTTTTTTTTTTTCAGGGAAACATGTTACGTGTATAATCTTATTTCTTTTCCAGAAAACATGTTACGTAAGTCAGGTTAAAATTTCAATAAAATACAGAGGTGCGGTTTAAAAAAAAATTCAATAAAAGACAGAGGTGCAATTTAAAAAAAAATCCATATTAGGGAATGCAGTACTCTGAATGTTCTAAATCTTTGTTATTCAAAAGATACAGTTATCATTTAATTCCACTGCAAATAACATGCAACTTATTTCTTTTAAGGAAAACATGTTATGTAAATCAAATTCAAAGTTCAGCAATGTTAATAAAGTAATCATTTTAAAGCTTAAAAATATAGCATTGCCATGAGTGTTCAAATGTTTATTATTTTAAAAGTGTAATTATTCGTGTTTTCTGACATGTTTAATCCATAATTTCAGGAGGTGTAACGAGTCGCAAGAGACCGGGCATGCAAGATATTCAAGCAAGTAGTGCAAAGCAGGCGAAACGCAACGACAAAACATTGGAATGCATTACTGTAGAATCAGCGTTCCAGCACAGGATCTTCACAGGTACAATAAAAAATTCTATACACGAGCTAGATCCATCAACGTTCTTGAACTTGTGCAAACCCCTTGTTACCAGTGAAATCCAGAAGGCCATAAGAACTTACAAATCAGGAATTAAATTAGCCGGTACTTTAACATGTCAATATATAATAACTTCACCCGAAAATGAAACAGTTGAATCGATTAATTTTAACAGTAAGATGGATGCTATATTGCAATCGACAAACAAATCTGAATGGTATGAAATTAAACTGAAACAGCCTATAATCACCCATCTAGAAAATTTTGAAACAAAAGCCAGGTCGAAAGCGCTTTACAGGATAGATTCGCTAACTTTATACGCATGTCAGTACGATCCGTTAAACGCAGGTTGCTTTAAGCCGCTGCCATCGTGGATAAAATCAAAGAGAGCTGTCGTGAATATTCGGAATACTGACTATAAATGTTTTGCATATTGTATGCTGGCAGCAAAATATCCAGCTCGCCAGAACAGGCATAGAGCTAGCACGTACAGTAAATATGATATATATCGCGAATTCAATTTTAAAGGAATAAACTTCCCCGTCGCCCTTCATGACATTGAATTATTCGAAAAGCAAAATCATGATATCTCGGTGAACATATACGGGTTAGAGAGAGAATCCATTATCATCTTATATCAGACGAGGGAGCAAAAGATAAACCATGTGAATCTTCTAATGATCAATTCGCATTATTCTCTCATAACCGATATGTCGCGTCTAGTAAGTAAGCAGATATCCAAACATAAAAGTAAAAAATTTGTGTGTGAATCTTGTAATGCATGGTTTTCGACTGAAGTTATTCTGAAGAAACATAAACTGAGATGTATGTAATGTCAAATTATTAGCATGCCTCGCGAAGGAATAAATGATGTTATCGAGTTTCAGGCTTACTCAAAATGCGTTAAAGTCCCTTTTGTGATATACGCTGATATCGAGACTATGTTAATAAAAGTGCCATCGTGTCAGCCCGATGCGATGCATAGTTGGACACGTGATTTGCACGTGCACGAGGCGATATCCGTTTCGTTGCACCTGGTCTGCAGTTATGACGAGACACTAACAAAATTCAAAATATTTAGAGGTTCGCATGCAGTTGAAGAGTTTCTTAGAGAATTAACTGTGATTGCCGAGGATATGCTTTGGATATACGGTGATGTGACAGAGATGCATATGAGTGATGAGGATGAATTAAATTTCAGAAATGCAGTCCAGTGTCACGTATGCAAAAAGGATTTCGATTCTGACTCGATTAGGGTGCGTGACCACGATCATCAGACCGGATTATATATAGGGGCTGCTCATAAATCATGCAACCTCAATAGAAAAACGCCAAACTTTATCCCGATATTTTTTCATTGCCTATCAAAGTATGATTCGCATTTCATAGTAAAAAAGTTATCGTATGACAATGAACCCATTACATGTATTTCGCAAACATCGGAGAATTATCTGTCATTTAGTAAAAGATACACATCTAATGGTAAATCAATATTCCTCAGATTTCTTGATAGCTACCGCTTTCTGGATTCTAAACTGAGCGATCTTTCTGATATGCTAGAACCTCAAGATTTTCGGTACACAAATAAGATGTACGTTGATCCTAAGCAACGTTTGTTAATGCAACGGAAAGGTATTTTCCCATATACATATTTAGATTGCAAGGAAAAATTAAATGATTCCAAATTACCTCCTCAAGAGTGTTTTGATAATATAAGCAATGATGATTACATGCACGCATGCGCGGTATGGAGAGAATTTGGTATACAAAATCTCGGTGAATACTCTGATCTTTATCTCAAGACGGATACGATCTTATTAACAGACATCTATGAAAAATTCCGAAGTTTAAGTATCGATATGTATGGCTTAGATCCTTGTCATTACTATACAGCTCCTGGCCTATCATATGACGCAATGTTACGAACGAGTCGCGTGCAAATATCGCTGATTACCGATCAAAATATGCTGGAATTTTTCGAATCTGCGATTAGAGGCGGTATCTGCACTGTATCAAAACGTTATTCCAAAGCAAATAATAAATACATATCTGCTTACAATGAAGCGGAATCGATTATATACCTATCATACTTGGATTGCAACGGACTTTATTCACACATTATGACTGGGAACGCTTTACCGTATGCTCAATTGAGATGGTTAAACGATAACGAAATTAATTCTATAGATTTTTTGAGCATCAGACATGATTCAGATACAGGTTATGTTTTAGAAGTAGACCTGGAATATCCGGAGAACCTTCACGAGTTGCATAACAACTTGCCATTATGTCCGCAGAGTGAGATAGCTCCGGGTGATAATTACAAAAAGTTACTTGCAACGTTGAATCATAAGGAAAAATATATATTACATTACAGAAACTTGCAGCAGTGTGTAGAGCTCGGTTTGAAAATGAAGCGTATACATCGAGCGGTATCCTACAAACAATCCTTTTGGCTTAAGACGTACATTGATTTAAATGCTGCTAAACGTATTGATGATAAAACAAAATTCGGTCAAAATTTATGGAAGAAAATGAATAATTGCGTATATGGTAAATTTATTGAGAACGTCAGACGTTACAATTCCTTTCACCTAGCGAGCAATTGGAAACAGGCAAGAAAGTTAATATCACGACAGACATTCATACGATACGTAATTTTTGACGAGAACCTTATAGGACTCGAACTGGTAAGGGAAGAAATTAAGATGACGAAACCGATTTATATAGGACAGGCCATTCTAGATCTTTCAAAACACTTGATGTATAATTTTTATTATAATATTTTGAAGAAACAGTTAAAAGATGTTATGTTGAATTATACGGATACCGATGCATTTCTGTTTGAAACCAGTAGTGACATTTATGAATTTATTAAATCTAATATACATCTCTTCGATACATCTAATTACCCGATCGATAATGTATACGGTATTCCGTTGATGAATAAAAAAGTCGCTGGTCTATTTAAAGATGAATTATCGGGTAAAGTTATGACAGAATACGTAGGTTTACGTTCAAAATTGTATTCATATCGATACGATGGCAAAACGGTCAAGAAATCTAAAGGCGTTACGAGTGATGGCATGCGGTGCATAACGTTTGAGGATTATCTATCCTGTGTAAATGATATGACAGCCGTACGTCATGCTAAACAGACGTGCTTTAGAAGTTATAAGCACGTTGTTCGAACCATCGAGAGTAATAAAGTTGCTCTTAGAGGATTCGACACGAAGCGATTTATACAGAAAAATTCACATGAAACCTTGGCCTGGGGTCATCATTCTGTACCATTGGATAAGTAATCGTATAAAAAATATGTGAAAAAATCTTGTAAAAAAGTTGACAATGTATTTTAAAGCTAGCAAAAACATGTGAAATAATTTGCTTTTTAATGATTTGACACAAATATTTAATTTTTCAACATGTGTACATGCAGCAGTGCAAGCGTGATTGAAGTAATGCTTTTTGTGATTTGAGATAAATCTTTACACTTTATAAAACTTATGTACATGAGTCATGATGTCATTTTAAGCAAGTCTTGAAATACGTTGTCAAGTTTTGGTGCTCATTCATTGCTTTGAGTTGCTGATGGTATGTATAAATACCTTTGGAGGACTATAATCCCGCTTATGTATGGGGATATAATATGATATATAATATGAGATTATTGCATCTCTCAATTCCTTAAAAGAGGTAACAATTAATTTTAAACTTATGTTTAAGGACTTTAACGTGCATAATACTTAATTTGTTTTATGTATACATGCATATTGGGATAAAGCTATAATTTGGACAGGTGTTTACTATTCTATTGATGCGTAGTTAATTTCTTTTTTTTTAAAAAAAGTAACCATTAATTTGAACTTAGATTTAAGGATTTTTCAAGTGTAAGACACTCAATTTGTGTTTATGTATGCACGCGCATTGAAACTTTTTAAAATGTAAGCATCATTAACCATTAACTTTACCGGATATTGATTGGATAATATTATAATTACGGTGCTGGGGACTACATTTTCGCTAGTACGCATCTTTAAAATGTAAGCATCTATTTGAACTTGGATGTAAGGAGTTTTAACATGTGAAAATACCTAATGTGTTTATGTATGCATGTGTACTGAAGCTCATTTTATAAAGAATGTGAGCATTATTCTCTATTAAATTGAAGTTAATTTAGGGGGTTTTAACCTGTTGTGGATGCATTATCTCTACAGGATTTATTTAGAATAAAAGTATGGTTTCTTGGGATGGGTTACAATTCTGCTTATATATGTATGTTTTAAGAAAATATATACATTATTCACTATGAACTTTGAACTTAGGTGTAAGGAGTTTTAACCTGTTGTCGATGTATTATATATAGAGGATTTAGTTGGGGTACACATATAATTTTGGGGGGACTGCATTTCTGATTATGTTTGTAGGTATATTGAAATTCTTTTGAAGATTAAACATTAATTTGCACTAATATTAAAAGAATTTAACATGTAAAACACTTTACTTTTATTTATATGCACATGTATTGAAGCTGTTTAAAACACAGTGTAAGCATTATTTTTAGAGGATTTAGTTGTGATGTTCTACTGAAAAATTTCTGTTTATGTAGCCACGTATACTGAAACTATTTAAAAAATATAACCATTATGTTTAGAGGATTTAGCTGGAAGGGAATTCTAAAATAAAAACACTAAATTTTTGGGAAAATATCTTGTGTATTTATTTATTTATTTATCAATAAAACATACATTCCTTTTTACACAATATCCTTAACATCGATCCATTCCTTTGTAGGAAAACCCAGCCACTTAACGTACGCACGATTACCACGTCGGCGTATCACTCTCTCAACAAGGTATACATTAAGATGGAGTGCTTTTAGTAGTTCGTGACCATAAAAACCGCCCTGTATTTCATTTCCTTCTGCATCCTCCAGAAAATAGACAACTGGGTTAGTATTCCTTGTACGAACAATCCGAAAGATCTCCATACTCCAATTGGCCGTGTAACCTTTCTCAAGTAGTCCCTTGTACCTGGAAATCCTTACACGATCACCGACATGAAAACTCCTTGCATTCCTTTTCTCTCGACGTTCACGCCCGCCATAACGATATACATTAAGGAGCAGATCGTTGTTGCTGACGTCACGGGGCTTCATGCGAATCGTCGTATGGTAGGTATTGTTGTATGAATCGATGATTCTAGGTAGCATTTGTAACCACTGATGCGAACCCTGAATCAGGAATTCTCTATGCATGTTCATTTTAATGGTTCTAATCAACCTTTCCACTGCTGCAGCCTTGATGCTACTGAAAGTACTGTAATGATTGATTCCATTCCTAAGCATTAATTGCCTGAAATGGCGATTGTAAAACTCCTTTCCATTATCACTTTGAACGTTCTTAGGAGGTGAATTCAACTCTGATAGGATACCGTGCATAGCTCTTGTCACGCTAATGCCACTTTTATCTTTCAATGCTCGTGCATAAGCCATTTTAGAATAGAAATTAATAGCAATAAGAATATACTTATAATTTCTATTTTCTTTTGCATAAGGTATCATTTCAATAAGATCTATTTGTAGTAGATCATTAAGACCTTTACTTATTATTTTACGGCGTAAGAAGCGCCTTCTTGCCGGCGAGTGTAATTCGCTTGCTATGACACGTTTAATCATGCTATGATTTTCGAGTTTTTTAATTCTGTGATTATTTCCTGAATCTCTGCTGAATGGTTAAAGTTACCCGCATCCCTCGATGCAATGAGTAATCTCAATCTGTCTATTAGAACGTTGGGATCGGTCCAATAGATGTAATCCAGTTTTCTGCCGGGTACGTGCTCCTTCCAGTAGAGAGCCGAGCCCGTGCGACTGGAAACAAGATCTCGAATAATATTGCGATACTTGTAACCGCGGCTTGCTCTTATACGCCCGCTCCTAGCGTATCCCTGCCTGTAAACCTGAGTATTCTGCAATATCTGCGAATAGGCGTCCAGATCCTCTTCGGTATATGATGAATTGAGCGGCGATCGCTTGAAGAGCAATTCGTACAATCCAGGACTTGCATCGTAGCTCTCTTGCCCTATCTGAATACCGCCATCGGTGAAATCGATAGTTTTATTCCCTAGTTTATATTCTCCATCTTCATACCGCACGCCGTAGGTGGCATCCATGTCGCTGGAGCTAGCGGTTCGAACCTTCTTCAGGTACTCTGCAAGTAGATCATCCTCCTCCTCATGCCCATCCTCTTCTGCATCGCTAACGACTGTTTTTGACTTGTCACGATCCCTGTCGGCTATAACCTTCAAGGGCTCGGTTACAGGCTGGAGAACCTCGGACATGACGCGGTGAGTTTCGAACTTGAGACCTTTCAGGGAGCGTAACTTTTCTCGTATTGCCCTACTGTGACGAGCGATTGATTGTTTGAGACTTATAGCTTCGGCATCCATATTGTACTGAATGTATAATTAACCTACTGCAGATATTTTATATGAAATTATAATTTCTATACTTAACATGTGACCATCCTTAGCACGTTCCACTGGTGCTGTGAAAGTGAGTAAATCACCAGTTCGAATAGGGACAGGATACCTTTCAACTAATTTATCGTTTATTGCAAACATTGTGTCATGCGCCGTATGAGGGTGTATTGATGAAAGCATAGAACAAGAAATTACATTCCCATTTCCTGGAGACTTGTAGAATTCGAGACCCGAGGATAACGTATACCTTAACGAGGGACCTCTAAAGGGTCGTGTATGCAGTGAAATGATGAGCTGACCTTTCAGTTGTTGTAACATGTCGTTTACGATATGTCTCGTCTGTATTTTCATGTTGTCAATATCGTTCACTGCACTGGTTAGATTCTTATCCAGTTCCGTCTGTCGCTCGGTTATATCTTTCACGGCCTTTTCCACCGCTGTAGATATAGTTTCGGCAACGGTTGTTATCGTTCTAGTTAAACCGGTTTGCAGTTCATTCTGTTTCTGTATATAGAACCGATTAACATATTTCATGGTTGCAGCATCGTTATCCTGTGCAGGATCGGCTATATCCTTTAATCGTTTGATTCGAAATGATAGATTAGCATCAGACTCTAGAATTGGCATTCTGGCATCTATATACTTTTTATTGATAACATCGTGATCGTCAATGGGATCCAATAGAACTTTCATCCTTATAGCATCCAGAATGACATTGTTATCCGAATCACGTTTAAATGCATATTTTGTTAAATATTCCATTAGATGTTCATATTGGAGGTCGAGGGATTTTTGTATGTGATTCCTAAGCATAGCTTCAAACTGGCCCATGCGTTGATATGAAGCCTGTTCGCTGAAGATCTGCATTCGACTCTCGACATCACTCGTACACGCGTCCACATAGCTCTTAGTTGACGCGTCATCACTTTCCTCAGGATCGTGAACGTTGCGCAATCGCTTTCCCTTGAATTGATAGTTTCCCGATCCATCTCTACTTATGGTATACCGGTTAATCACGCCCCGGGAGGGTATGACTCTCCGAGATCCGAACCTATCGATACTCATGACTACAATGAAGGATGCGCGTTATTTATTCACTCTGATAAAGATGTCGAAACCGTGACGGTAGCGTCCTTCGTTCAAAGGGAACTCGGGTACTATGACAACGAAAGGTCGCGAGTTCGATCCGTCATTACTCTCCCAAACTTGTTTACACATGTCCTTAAATTCCGCATACGTCATATCTGTGTTTACGTAATCATCATATATATGCTTTAAGTTGAGGTTATCCTGTCTGAAGAGCACGATCATATTTGCATTATCTCTAATTAAATGTTTAGGCACCTTCGCATATGACTGTGCTAAGTATACGGCATCGACATTGCGATGTCTACCCATGCTGTAATATGATGCTATTTTTCCATGCTTCTCATTTATGACATCATCGAATACGAATATGGAGTTTCCTCGGGCTTCGGATGGTTGAACCACCTTCTCGCCATCCTCGAACGTGAAAACTCCAATATCGGGTATGGTTTTTAGCACCTTGAGCAAATACTGGTATTTCGGTTGGTGCAACGATTTTGAATATATGTAGAGATTCTCGAACCTAAGACCATTTTCATGGATGAGCAAGTTCAGTAGAACGTTCGTCTTTCCAGCATTCGAACTACCCAAGAGGAGTGCTCTGACGTTGCACGGGAAGAGCGCGCCGTGTCGTCCTTTGCGTATGTCGTTGTCGAAATCGAGCACCTGTATAGGCAACTTGCACTTTTGCTTCACTACTTCCATATCGCAACTAAACATATAAATCATAACGTTTGCTTTTTTATTTCATAGTAAGCCATGAACTCTGCAGGCGTAAAGAAGGGATCCGGAATCCTTAATTCGCTAATTAATTCTCTTCCGTTTGAGGCTCATTTACCAGGGTACCGATTCTGTGGACCTGGAACGAAACTACATAAGCGTCTGCAGAGAGGGGATTCTCCCAGAAACGCTTTGGACTCAGCCTGCCTCGCTCACGATCTCGCTTACGCCACTCATCAGGACGCAGATTCGCGACGTTTGGCCGATAAGGAACTCGTTGAAAAGGCTTGGAGTCGAGTAAAGTCTGCTGACGCATCTTTCGGCGAGCGACTTGCAGCCCGACTTGTAACAGCCATCATGAAGGGGAAAGTTGCCATGGGCGCCGGAATGCGTAAGCGACGCAAGAGGATCATACCGAGCCCTCGAGGCGGTTTTTTACCTCTGATCCCGCTTTTGGCGGCTTTGGGCGCTGCAGGTAGCCTAGCCGGTGGCGCTGCTCAGATCGCCACGGCTGTGAATAAGAAACGTTCCGCGGAAAGACAGCTTGCAGAGTTGAGTCGTCACAATCAGAGCATGGAGGGTTTAGCTAGGGGTAAAGGCATTCGACGTAAGAAGCGCAAGGGCAAAGGATTGCATCTTCGTGCAAAAAACTCGGGGCGAGACCTGTATTTATCCCGGAAAAAGCCCTAAGTGCTGCAGAGATCGATGCCTATGCACGACGACTGCGCATTCCTCATTTTAGAGGTGTGTACATGATAGACAACTTACCTTCACGTCCTCGACATGTAGAAAGGATTATCGTAAATTTGGATATCTCGCGTAACCCGGGAACACACTGGGTTGCGATACGCAAGGATGGAGATGTTGCATTCTACTTTGATAGCTTCGGTAATCTAAGACCACCGAAACAGATTGAGTCCTACCTCGAGGGTGTTAAACTCATGTACAACACCAAGAGGTTTCAGAATTTTGGATCTGTGATTTGCGGTCATCTGTGCCTGCAGTTTCTCTTATAAAACGGATTTACCGACTTGAATGTTTGATCAAAATGAGTTACACAATCACCGTGAGCGGTTCGAATGCCAGCTTCTCTAGCTTTCTCAACCCGCCTCTTCATCTGGATCCGAATGGACTTTACGAAATAGCTCTATTGAATTTCGAAACCTTTTATTCCATTCCTAATGTGGATGAGAGCAACAACTTATTCCATTTCGCTCGTAATGACAAGAACGAGAGTATCGAGATTCCTCCTGGAACTTACGAATTAGATGATATCGCGCATTTTCTCAAGGGAGCCCTCGACGTCGAAGACGGGTTTATCTTACGTGCTAATAATACCATGAAGTCTGAGATAAAATGCCCATATACTATCGACTTTACTCAAGACAGATCAATTGGCTCTCTTCTCGGATTCAAAGCACAGCGTTTGATTCGACCGAACGTGATGACTGAGTCTGATGATTTGGTGAACATCTTCAAAGTTAGCATCATACGCATCGAGTGCAGCCTAGCCACGGGATCCTTCATTGACGGTAAACACGGTCATTCTCTGTACGAGTTTTTCCCGTCGGTTCCTCCCGGTTACCACATTTCGCAAGAACCATCTAGCCCTATATATCTACCAATCATCGATACGAATCTCATTGATCATCTCGACATTAGAGTGGTAGATCAGAACGGTGACGTGCTCGACTTCAGGAACGAAACCATAACCGTACGATTACACATACGTCGCAATGGGAATAAATTTTAAGCATCGTTCCTATATTAAGAAGCCTCTTTCGAGATTGGGCTATACTCGCTCATTGACAGGGCGTCCGATCACGTCGTCTAATCGAAGGTTCCTCGAGGCTTTGGGATTCAAAGTGCTATAATGGATGTCCTCGATGTAACAGGAGTACCGACCTTTGATGATAAGATTAGTAAAGAGGAGGAGCACGTCTTCCTGCCATACAATACATCGGCTCTTGTCGCGAACGATGAAATTAGAATACCGTGTCAAGCAGAAGATTTGTACACCCTTCCTAGTAGAAGTTATCTCTACATAGAGGGCTCTCTCACCAAACAAGTGGCGGACCCTCCTCCTCAAAGCTGACCAACAATGCCATGGCATTTCTGTTTGACGAAATTCGTCTAGATATGAACGCCATTACTATAGACAGAACCAGGAATCCGGGCATTTCTTCAACGATGCGCAACTATGCATCTCTGAATGCACTGGAATCCGATCGAATGCAGAATGCCGGATGGACCTATCCGGGAGTTGACGTCGACATCGTGAATTCAAAGAATGGTGTCTTCAATGCTGTAGTTCCTCTTTCGATGCTGCTGGGCTTTGCAGACGATCACAAGGAAGTCATTCTCAATAGCAAATTTGAACTGGTTCTCATTAGATCTAAAGATTCTAATAATTGTATATCGGGCAACGAACCAGCTATTATTCAACTAACTAGACTCGAATGGAGGATGCCCGTTCTTCGACTTTCAGATGGAGAGCGAGTCGAAAAGCTTAAACTCGTCAAATCCGATAAGCCACTGCACGTAGCCTTTCGAACCTTGGACCTTCACACTCAACCTGCGGTACCGCAAACTAAGGCCTTCACCTGGAACATTGCAACTACAACGAAACTTGAGAAACCTCGCTTCGTCATAGTCGGTGCACAAACCGACAGACTGAATAAGCTTAGTAAGGATTGCTCACTCTTTGATCACTGCAACATCACCAATCTGAAGCTTTATCTCAACAGCGGGTGTTATCCTTATCACGATATGAACTTGGATTTTGGAAACTCTAAATTTGCATCTCTGTATGATCAGTATTCGAAATTTCAATCATCCTATTATGGAAAAGAAAATTACCCACTTTTGAAGAGAAGTGACTTTCTGAATTATGCACCGCTCTTTGTCATCGACTGCTCGCATCAGCCTGAGGAGACCGTGACCGGGGCCGTGAATGTGAGACTGGAAGTTCAAGCCTCATCCAACTTTCCTGCACATACATCATTATATTGCCTGATTATTCATGATAAATTGTTCACCTATAAACCACTAACGCATGTTGTTCAATCTATCATATAAGGATGTAATTTTGTGGAAATAAAAAAGAAAACGAAACTCAAATTTATGTTATCTTTTTATTGATTTTAACATACATTTCCTTAACCTTTTCCCTGTCGCTCCTACTTTTTGCATCGTATGAACACATTGATTTATATATGTCATGTAATTGAAATAAGTTTCTTTCAATATATGGGATTAGTCTCTTAAGTCCTCTTATGGCAATGCTATTTAGATTTATGCTGTTTAAGTTTAAGCACGTATTCACAAACGTTACTTCATTCACTTTATTCATGCACAGTAATATATTGTACGCATATATTATATTCTCACTGTATGACACTTTTGGATGCTTACCATCTTTCAAGTAAGTTTCCAACGCATCCATATTTTGCTTTATTATTAGCCAGTCTTTCTTTGCGATGTATACAAAAGTTTCATCTGTAGCTCTGATATAGAGGGATGGGAGTTCATGGTATAAGCCTATGTTCACACGGTGCCCGGAGTTGATGGGGATGTCGTCTACCATGAACACACTATTCGCCATCACTCTTTGTCACCTCTTCAGGAGCGGGGGCCATGGGTTCGAACATCATTATTATAAAGCTGTCCTTGTCGAAGATCCTCTTCTTCTTGAGCACCCTCGGCTTACAGCTCTTCTTCTCTGCTTTCTTGTCGGACCTGCGAACATGCACGGCTATGAGGATACGAATTATTACACGCTTTTATATTAAGTGTGACGTTTTCTTTTTACTCACTTTTCTTTATCTAGTTCTTTGGACGGGCCGGCTTGTTTCTCGTCACGGATTGGAGGTGTTATGTCTTCACCTTCCAAGCTTCTGTAATTACACAATGAGAGAAATCTTTTTTACCCGTACACAAAACACTATAGCTCACTAATTTCCAGTGCTTTTTCTTTCCACTTACCTGAGATATACCTTGCACTGCATCCCACACTTGCCGTATGAAGTGACTTTGTCATGATGTGCAGGATTCTTGCAGACGGTTTGATGAGTCTTTCCATCACACATTTCCAAGTGATGATCCATCCAGTGTTGCTGCATGCTCTCGTAATCTTGCAGATGTTCCCAGAAGTTGATATCGCTCTCCACTCTACTTGTTTCGCTGCTCATCTTGCTGAGTGTTAGATGACAACTGACAGATGGAAGTGATCGATCGCGCACCCTCCCTGCAGTACATTGGTGCACTGCTACGGATTCATCTGCTCACGGAATAGGTTTGCATTCCTTATTGCGTCGTGTAGGAGGGGAGGATCCATAGAGTGTTTGATTCCTACTGCTCCCGATAATAAAATCAATACTTACTGATTTAAATAACTACACTCGACGCGTTCCTTTTTGCAAATGTCGACAAAGGTGAAGGCGATTGACAATTCAGTCTTACAGCATTCACATATAAATAACATGCATCACCCCTATTGCAGGAGTGCCGGGGGGACGGAGCGGTGTGTGTGCGTGTGTGTGTGTGTGTGTGTGTGTGAATACTGAAATCCATTCACATTTTTTTTCAGTAATTACATTCATCAGTTAATTACATTTCACATACATACAACAAAATGACACGATTGCCATTGCAGGCTTGGGAGAGATGCGTCGTTGTCGTCGTCGTCGTCGTCAAGCTCCTGGAGGGGGATGGGGGTGGCACACGAACGCCAGCACACCAATATATATATTTTTTTTAAACACAGATTTCTACTCGACTTTCAAGGCTCGGATTTCATTAACACGTGACACACGTGTTACTACACAACCAACCCTTCGATATTTTAACATGGGGATTCTAACACAACCAACACACAACCTCTTCGATATTTGGACAGGCGGATTTCGCGTCGAGTTTTAACAAGATGGTTTCAAAAACAGCTAACGCAGGTGTTTTTGAATCCCCACAAATCAACTACTACTCTTGACGTTGGGGCGGCCGTGAATTAAAAAAAAAAAAAGAAAAATACGCAGGGGCTAAGGTTTTCTTTTTTTGCGTTTTCATTGCCAACATGTACAACTAAAGCAAAGAACATGATGATTAAACAACTCCATTCAACGAACAGCACTGTGCAATTGCTATTATGTGGTTTAGAGGCCCAGTGTGTTGAAATAAGCAACAGATGGAATTAACTAAACCGAGTTTGTGAACTGATTACTGACCGTGAGTTGCACAATTGAAGTCCAGGTTGTTTTCTATAAAATAACTATGTTCTAATCACAACATGGCATTTAAACGCGGAGGACGAATATTGGATCCTTTTCTCCAAAATTGGAGAAGAAGTTCACTCAAATCATGAATGTAGGAGCAATATAACATTCATAAAAATGAACTCTTGCTTTCACAACGCAATTCTTCAGAGTAAGAAATCAAAGATAAATCTTAGACTCTGAAATAATTGGATCAATATATATGTAAGCTCAAATAACATTCGTCACATGGCACACATAGGGCAAATTGGTATTCCTTCTATATTCTGTGTTATTAACTACATGCGATTAAAGGGTAAACCGAAAATAAAACAGCATTTGTTGCATGAATTTGTTGCACCAATCTATAGTAGATAGAGTCCACATGAAAAGTTCAATGCCATTGCCAGGATTTGAAACACGGATCTACTGGTTTCTGACCAGTAACTCTCACCCATTGAGCTACCATGACCAATTTGCCGCACTGACATCAAATTCTCCAGTTGACTCGTGCATTTTCCGGTGAACCTCTAGGTGCTCTCGTTTCTGAGATACACCGTTTGTACTTGAGTCCCACATTTTATCACTTAATTCTTGTTATATAATTTAGTTGATAGAAATTAAACATTCCTTTACACTACACGTATATAGGCAAAGGCTTTTATAGATTGAGTCAGAATGAAAATTTCAATGCCATATCAGGGACGGCACTTTGGCAATGGTAGCTCAATGGGTAAGGGCGACTGAACGGAAACAATGAGATCCGTGGTTCAAATCCCTGCCATGGCACTGCATTTTTCATGTTGACTCTATCTATCAAAAACCTTAGCGTATATATGGCTAGTTGAAGAAATGATTAATTTCCATCAGCTAACCTAAATCTGTAGCAACTTACTATATGATATACAGTACATAATATCCATGGCACTCTGATCTGTCGATGACATACTAATATATTTGTACCAACACTGAAGAGGTGGGACATACTGTGACCCACGTACGATAGGTGTAGAATGAGCCGTATTTTAAATATTACTTAGAATAATACAATGTCAAGGGGTGATAGTAGTTTATTGAGTTGATATATGCTGTTATAGATAAAAAAAAAACTTTCAGGTCATTATTGTAGATTACATGAAAACTGTAAGGTTTATTTTTATCTAGAAACTTCCTTTCCAAATCAAAAGAGATTTGAAAACCTTTTTTATCCTCTCTGTCATCCACTATACCCTCCATATCCCAGGAGGTTACATACTGATAAGTAAAGAACATTTTGAAGCTATAAAAATGCTTTCAGAAAGGAGGAAACAAACATTTACTAAAAATTATATAATTGAAAAACATTTTTATAATGAATAGTTCTTCATAAAACTATTTAGAAATACAGATATGTGTAACAGCAGTTGTTTTCTAACTTTGAATTTGTGTATTTGAGAGTTTCAGTAAATAATGTTATACATTTCCTTTGTTTCTCAATTTTGTTAGGAAAATATTATAGTAACATGTTTATCAGCTGTAAACACAAATAAATCTATAACTTCTAAACAAAATAAATATAAAGTAGCCCAAGTAAATAAATTTAAGGACAATATAAGAAGTTTCAATCATAATATGGCAAAGGAAGTAAATGAAAATAGAGAGAATTCCTCAAAAGTAAGAAGAGATTTATTTGGTGGATTAAATTTAGGAAGTAAGTCATGGAGGAAAGCTTAAGAATTGCACAGATAAATGGGCAAAGAAGTAAATTTTTTATGGCGGAAATAAGAAAAATTGCAGAAGAATTAAAATTAGATATTATCTGTATTCAAGAACCGTATGTGGTAATTTCCAAACTTCCATATATGCCGTTAAGATCCCGACAAATCTTATCTCAGGAAAAGGCAATGGCAGCAATAGTAATTTTCAAGCAAGATTTGCAAATAGTAAATATAGCGCAATTTCTGGATACGCATGTTAATTGCATTGAAGTTATAACAAAGTATGGACGTTTTATATTGGCAAATTATTATTTTCAATATAGTTTGGATATTGAACCCTTTCTATATAAATTACAAAATATTCATAATAAATTCAGAAATAAAGAAGTCATGCATGTATGTGATTGTAATGCAAAATCAACTTGGTGGTTCAGTAAAAGACCAGATGAAAGAGGGGAGAAACTGGAAGAACATATCTCGGAATTAAATTTATATGTAATAAATAAATATGGTAATCCACCAACTTTTCAAAATAGAGCAGGTGCTGAAGAAAATATAGATATTACTTTAGCGTCAGCAACAGCGGAGAAGAAGATTAGAAATTGGTGGGTCACACAGGGTCAGACCACAAGTGATCATAATTTGATTTATTTTGATTATATATTGAATGGGGAAGTAATTCAAGAAGAACATGAAATAGAATTACGTTATAATTATAAAAGAGCAAATTGGGATAAGATGAAGCAAGTATTTAAGGATTTAAATTTACAGTATACAGGAATATCAGTGGATTTGGATGCAATAAATTTAACACAAGCAATAAAAGTAGCAGTATCAAAATCCGTTCCAAAGATAACAATTTCTAATAATAATGATAAAATAAAATGGACAGATAGATTGCAGAAGCTGAGATCGTTAGCAAGGAAATTAAGAAGAATATATCAAAAATCAAACATACATACGGAAAGAGAAGAGAACTTAAAGAATTATAGGGAGGCCAAACAAAAGTATAAACAATTATTAGAAGACACCAGAAAACAACATTGGGAACAGTTCGTTGAAAATAATTTAAAACAAGATGTCTGGGGACAACCGTATAAAATTATTATGGATAAAATTAAGAAGCCAGAAATCTTAACCACATTAGATAAGGGTAATGGAGAGATGACAGAAAGTGGGAAAGAATCGGTGGAATTGTTATTACATACGTTATTGCCAGTTGATAAAGAGGAAGAAGATGATGATATTCATGTTGAAAAAAGAAACCAGATGATGTTGCAGTATACAGGAAATCCTGTTTATCCCTTTGATATTACAGAAATAAAATTAATTCTGCAGAAGTTAAAAAAGAAGAAGGCAACTGGTCCAGATGGTATTATAAATGAAGTCTTGTATAATCTACGAGAAGAAATTGTCTTGTTTTTGTGTTTCTTGTTTAATGATTGTTTGGCAAGAGGGAGATTTCCAAACTTGTGGAAGGAGGCAAAGGTTGTAATTTTGTGCAAAGGAGCAGACCAGTATGTTTATTAAACGCTATTGGCAAGATCTTTGAACAGTTAGTTACTAACACTCCCCACATGGCAACCTTGGCCTTCGGGGTAACCTCACCCCACCAAGTGATGACCGGACCCATATCTCAGGTGGAGGCACCCAGAGGGCGCTGTTCATTACCTCCGATGATAGGGTGATAGTGAAGATGGCGTGGAGGTGAGAGGACCTACAGTTTTTACCGTGGACTCCGAACCACGTTGGGCATAGGGGATACTTCACGTGTGCTAGACAGAGGTGAAGGCGTGGATAGGGCCGACTTAAAATCGCCAACCCCAGAGCCGGGAATCGAACTCGGGACCCTTAGAACGGGAGCCGCGAACGAAACCACCGCGCTACCCCGGCGCCCGATCTTTGAACAGTTAATATATAAAAGAATAATGGAAAATAGGTTGATGCTGGGTATGAATAATAAACAATTTTGTTTCAGAAAGGGATATTCAACTGAGGATGCAATATTAAAAATTCAAGAAACAGTGTCAAAAAGCCAAAAGAATTATGTAATTGGATTATTTGTGGACATATCGGGCGCTTTTGATAATTTATGGTGGCCGTATTTTTTCGGCATTTTAAAAGACAAGAAATATTCAAGTACTATTTATAATTTATTAAAGGATTATTGTTCCAATAGAGAAGTATTCATTGGTGGATCAAATTTTGAAACTAGGAAGAAGATAACCAAGGGTTGCCCTCAGGGTTCTATCTTGGGGCCCCTTTTTTGGGATATTTTATCAGAAGATTTATTAGAACTACTGGAAAGAGATCATAAGGTTTTGGATGTAATAGCGTATGCTGATGACATAGTCATAATGATGGATGGACAGAGCAGACTAGAGCTAGAAAATAAAGCAAGAGAAGTTACAAATACATTATCAAAGTGGTGTTTCAGAACAAAACTAAAAATTGCACCAAACAAGTCAAATTATGTGCTTTTTAAGGGAAATTTAAAGCGGGATCCTACAGTGAAGATAAATAATCAGAACATTAAACGGGAAAAAGAGATGAGATATTTGGGTATCATGATAGATGAAAAATTTCATTTCAGAAAACACACGGAGTATATTAGGCAGAAAACAGAGAAAATAATGCTAAAGCTAGCAAGAATAACCAACTTAAATTTTGTACTTCCATTGCGTAACATACAGATATATCATAACACCATTTTTGCTTCAATTATGACGTATGCGGCAGCAGTTTGGGCAGAAAGGATGGATGATGTGCAAATAAGAAGATTGTTGAGAAGAACGCAAAGAAAAGTATTATTACGTCTGACAGGAGCTGTAAAAACAACACCAACTATGGCATTGCTAGTAACAACGGCCATTTGGCCGATTGATTTATTAATAAGATTGAAGGGCGCAAAATTTTGGGCGAAAAAAGGAAACTTAGAAAAAGTTTATAATATAACTGGAGTCAGAACAAACAAATCTTGGGTGATTAAAAATAGTTTAAAAGATAAATGGCAAAAAGAATGGACAGAAAGTCTAGAAGGTAGAAGAGTGTTTGAAATTTTTCAGAACGTCAAAGAGAGACTAAAATTGAATTTTATTCAACCAACAAAGGGATTTATACATTACATAACAGGACACGGACCTTATAAGACCTATTGGAAGAAAATCAATAAAATTGAAAATGATATATGTGAATTATGTAACAAACAAGATAATCCTGAACATGTAGTATTTGAATGTGGAAGATATGCAATTCACCAACAAGAAGAGAGGCATGCGCTAGCAGGATATATCTTATATGACATAATTCGAGATCAACAATTGGTAAATAAATTACAAGTTTTGACTAACTTTGTAAGTAAGAAAGCATGGGAGGTAAAAATATTCAAAGGAGAAAGAGTTGATAATAGGCGAAGAATAGTACAAGATCCAAGAAGGAGTTCTAGAATACAAAATAGGATAAGACGGGAAGAATTATCGAATAATCTAACAATGGAGTTGACTGCATGGGCGGCGGAGGGAGAGAGTGATGGCAGAGGCCATGGTGGACTACAGAATTAGTAGATTTAGATATAGATTTAGGAAATAAGGATTTTGTAATTTTCATAGTTGTTTTCTTTTGTTTTTTGCTTTTTTGTGTTTATTTCTGTTATTTTATTTCATTTTATTTTTGTAGAGTAGTTTTCTGAGAGATTTGTATAATTATAACACTTGTAAGGATTTTATGGAAAAATAAAGAGAAAATTTGGATATATGCCCCGGTATAGTTGTCTAGGTGCCGGGGTAGAATATTGAGATTTTATTTATTTATTTATTTATTTATTTATTTATTTATTTATTTATTTATTTATTTATTTATTTATTTATTTATTTATTTATTTATTTATTTATTTATTTATTTATTTATTTATTTATTTATTTATTTATTTATTTATTTATTTATTTATTTATTTATTTATTTATTTATTTATTTATTTATTTATTTATTTATTTATTTATTTATTTATTTATTTATTTATTTATTTATTTATTTATTTATTTATTTATTTATTTATTTATTTATTTATTTATTTATTTATTTATTTATTTATTTATTTATTTATTTATTTATTTATTTATTTATTTATTTATTTATTTATTTATTTATTTATTGGTCAAGTACCAGTTGTATTTACATTTTTCTCATGCATTTTAAATTATTTATGATTCAACATTTGTTTAGGAGGTATTTAAGACATTAAACAATCTAATAAAAATTATTCTTTCAAATAGTACACTTAACACTCTGTTTTATGAAACTTGCTCTCTTTTTTTAGCCACGTCCGGAAACTAACAAACTACGGATATTGGGAACCCTGCACTATGCTATCATGACTTCCAGGCGTCTTAGTATTTTCTCACCTCACCCGTTCCTCTAGAATATAGACATAAAATGTCGTCTTTAGTCACAATTCCTAAGCTCCCCTCCAAGCCTATTTGTAGAGACGTAATTTCGTGCATGATAGAGTCATGGCAAGGACGGCACGTTGGCAATGGTAGCTCAATGGGTAAGGGCGACTGAACGGAAACCATGGGATCCGTGGTTGATATCCGGCCATGGCATTGAATTTTTCATGTTGACTATCTATCAAAAACCTTAGCCTATATATGGCTAGTTGATGAAATGATTAATTTCCATCAGCTAACTTTCATCTGTAGAGCCGGAGAATGAGGCGTATTTTAAATATTCTTTTAAAATACAATTTCAAAGGATGATAGTAATTTATTGAGTTGAAATATGCTGTTATAGATCCAACAAAACTTTCAGGTTATTATTGTAGATTACATGAAAACTGAAAGGTTTATATTTATCTAGAAACTTCCTTTCTAAATCAAAAGGGATTTGAAAACCTCTTTTACCCTCTCTGTCATCCACTATACCTTCCATATCCCAGGAGTTTGCATACTGATAAGTACAGAAGATGTTGAAGCAATGGAAATGCCTTCAGAAACGAGGGAGCAAACAATTACTAAACATTGTGTCACTTTAAAACATCTTATAATGAATAGTTCTTGATAAAAAAAATCAGAAATACAGATATGTGTAAAGCAGTTGCTTTCTAACTTTGAATTTGTATTTTTATAGTTTTCGTAAACAAGGCTAAATATTTTCTTTGTTTCTCAATTTTGTTAATGTTGGTTAAGTGCCAGTTGTAATTAAATTATTCTCATGCATGTTATATTCTTTATGATTCAACATTTGTTTAGGCAGTAGTTGAGACATAAAACAATCTAATAAAAATTGTTCTTTCATCTTAAACAGAAAACTTATACTTAATCAGAAAACAGCTGTAAAGTGATGTTGTAACGAGAGCTGACCGCTGTTTGTTATTGTCCTCGACTTTGGTGTTGTAGATTGTGATACGTGATGTCATTCTGCTGCTACGCAGTGTGTTTCTACGGAAATAAGGAACATTTAGGATTTCGGCAAATCGGAGTTTTAATTCCACGAAAACACAAAGGCACAATATTGTAGTTAACGTTATCTGCGTTAGAAAACTTGGTCTTTAGGGCTTCTGCCATTTTAGAACCAAGTTTTTTGTTGTCCTCTAATCCTATAATACTTTGATTTATTCTCAAAATCATGTTGGATTGTACATGATTTAGCCGTATGAATTGCAGTGGCATTACCAGGTTTTATTATTTGGATAACACGTTTCAACAACTAGCTTTGTAAGTAATTGCAATTCTAATAATAAATTACGAAGGCAACTAGGCTGTATATGTACTCCCAATAAACGACTTCCTTTCCTGAAGAGTAATACCCTTTCGATCTTTACTCTCTTTATATACATCTTAAGTCCCATGGTTTTTCACACAAGAAAAAACAACTACTTTGAAGTTATATCCAAAACACTTAATTAAAATTGGTTTGAAAACTTCGTAAATAATTACATTTACTATGCTAAAAGATTTTACAGGTAGAGACATCTATTGACCGCGAGACATTTCATTGCTGGTGAAATAAGTTTGTCGCCTAGTGGGAAATAAATATACTAACACATCGTCTCGCATACGATACCATGGCCAGCATGGTGATGTGGTCGCTTTTAACTTTGATTTTATTTCTTACATTACGTTGGCTGTTCGCCAGAGAAGTAAACCTTGCACTAAATATGTAATTTGGTTTCGAAAGTGCTATCTACACGACCAAACGTGCACCGTATCTGTTAAGATGGCGCCAATCAAAAGTTCTTCTTCCGTTATAGCTAAAGCTAAAAATTGACAAATTCATTTATATGAGCTCCTCCACTCGCTCTCTGCTAATAATTATAATTGTCCCTAAAACTATTGTGGTTCTATCAATTTCGTGATAATCGGGATAAACGTTTGTGGTAATCGTTTAGTTACAGATTTGTTTGTAGATACGATCGGAATAAAACAGCATAGCAGACTTAAAAGATTGTGGAAATATTTTAGAGTTGGTGGCTAGGTGTTGCGTTTCAAATTTCTTTCTTTTAGCTTAGACAGGATATCAAAAAGAATTCCTATTTGAAAAAGGTATAATCATTTGAAAATTCCTGTTTGATCTCACAAGATTTTCTGTGGCTGCTCTTGTAATTTTCTTCCATTCCTTCATTTAAAACTTCTTAAAATCATTTTATTACAGAGCTTGTATTTTCGTGAATTTTCTTCAACAATAAGCCATACATTATCAATTGTGTTGATGTCTGGTGATTGTGGTGGTGTTTTCATCCATTGAATAATGTGTTATATTGCATCCAGAACGTTGCGTGGTTTGGGATCAGTATCCTGTCGCAAGATGTAGCCAACAATAAGGCCCATATTGCTAACATTCTGGAAGATGTGACTTCAATATATTAATATAAATTCTGTGGTCTATTTTCCCATCCATAAAACACAGACCCCCAACATCATTCGCATTCGTGCACCTCCAGACAACCACAGATCCTTCACCATGTTTAACAGTGGCTGTGACATTTTTTATTTCCAATTCCCAGTTTCGCAGCCACTATATCTCTTCCTTTTGATGCAGATATTCTGAATCTACTTTCATCGGTACAAACTTCCATTTTTGCGGAAGCCGCAATCATCATTTATGTGAGTTTTGGCATATGCCAGTCCCATACTTCCGTTAACCTTTGTTATTTAAGGTTTTCTATGCGATATTCAGTTATATTCAACCTCGGGAAGAATATTTCTTATTGTCTGCATATGTACAAGATTTATCATACCTTTTCCACTTCTGAACCAATCTTTGTAGCACCCAGTTTAGGATCTTATTTCACCTTTCTCACTATCTGACATTTTTCAGCTTGAGTCATGACCGAAGGCCGAACTTTTCTTGTTTTGTTTTTGTATGACTGTATCTGTATATGATACCCTTAACAGTAGCAATTGCTACATTAAATATTTCAGCATATTTAATATTTAATATTTATACCATTTTTGAAGCACCTTAGTGCAGTTTGCCCTTCTTTCTCTGCTTCAGATTCAGACTTAAATTTATTCTGCCATTTGTAACATTTTTTTTACAAAGCATCATCAAAAAATAACACTAAAACTACATTTTTATACTTATAAAATTAAAACTAGTAAATCTATTACCGATTATTAGCAGTTTTAGATACACAAAATAGATTCATAACAAATTTTAATAAACTAAGTCACTCTTCCATGTTTGTATTCATCAACTGAGTAGAAAGTGTTTTTCACTAGGGAAGTATTTATTGGGGAAATTTTCTTCACTTCTTCATTTATTGCCCTCGATAGAGTGAGGTAAATGATTGTTTAAACTGTTTTTGCGGTACTTTCAATTCTTTTGGCAGCTAATGTTCCCCTGAACCTATTTCTAAAGTAGTTCTGTTTTGTTCTTGTATTATATTCATAAATGTTTCTATTTTTTCCTTCTAAGTGGTTTCTTATTACCTGTTTGAGACATTCAAAAATATATAAGCGGGGAAATGTGAGTATTTTAAATTTTTAAAACGACTTTTTTACATGATTGTCTCCTAGGGATTTTTTCCATTATTCTTATTGCTCTTTTTCTTTGTCTCAATGTTTTAACATATTTTACTGACCTGCTGCTCCCCATCAAATTATCCATTAATTGAGGTGTGCATGTATAAATGCGTAATAAACCTTTAGTGCACTGACTTCATCCATAATTTGTGTTGTCTGTTTTAATACGTATATGCCCTTGTTTATTTCCTTTATGATCTTTTCTATCTGTTTGTGCCATTTTAAACTACTATCTGTAACTAATCCTAAAAAGTTTGTCTGTGCTACTTGGCTGATTAGCCTATTTTTTATTGTTAAATGTAAAATATTAAATGTTAAATGTTTTAATGTAAGACTAAACAGATGTATTTAAATGATACTAAACCACATGGCTACATTGCAAAACTTACTCTAAATACTGTTTGTATGTAGTGTCTTGTAAAGGGTATACATGTATAATTTTTTATGTTTTTTGTTTGTTTTTTTGTTCTTAATTTACGTCCTCCAACGTTAAGTCAAGCTTAAGTCAACAGTAAGCTTATGTATACTAACAGCGCTGGGCTACCTTTCACCCTGTCCAACAATATTTGCCCTTCATTTTTAAGTAAGTACTCCCTCTCACTAATAGCTCAGCCTATATTTGCTTTTGTGTGCGCCCCATCCCAGTAGATAATATTTCAGTGAACGAACAGCAGTTTGTTTATGATTTGTGGGATTTACATTAACCTTATATTTCAGATGTGTAATTTAATTTTGTGTATCAGTGTTTACAACGTGTTGCTAATAATTATATAGATGTTACATGATAGCTAAGTTGCTTTCTTAGATATGAGGTTGTGCAATTAGCTATCTTAACTGCTATGTACAGCAACCATCAAATTATCCATTAATTGAGGTGTGCATGTATAAATGCGTAATAAACCTTTAGTGCACTGACTTCATCCATAATTTGTGTTGTCTGTTTTAATACGTATATGCCCTTGTTTATTTCCTTGTTGATCTTTTCTATCTGTTTGTGCCATTTTAAACTACTATCTGTAACTAATCCTAAAAAGTTTGTCTGTGCTACTTGGCTGATTAGCCTATTTTTTATTGTTAAATGTAAAATATTAAATGTTAAATGTTTTAATGTAAGACTAAACAGATGTATTTAAATGATACTAAACCACATGGCTACATTGCAAAACTTACTCTAAATACTGTTTGTATGTAGTGTCTTGTAAAGGGTATACATGTATAATTTTTTATGTTTTTTGTTTGTTTTTTTGTTCTTAATTTACGTCCTCCAACGTTAAGTCAAGCTTAAGTCAACAGTAAGCTTATGTATACTAACAGCGCTGGGCTACCTTTCACCCTGTCCAACAATATTTGCCCTTCATTTTTAAGTAAGTACTCCCTCTCACTAATAGCTCAGCCTATATTTGCTTTTGTGTGCGCCCCATCCCAGTAGATAATATTTCAGTGAACGAACAGCAGTTTGTTTATGATTTGTGGGATTTACATTAACCTTATATTTCAGATGTGTAATTTAATTTTGTGTATCAGTGTTTACAACGTGTTGCTAATAATTATATAGATGTTACATGATAGCTAAGTTGCTTTCTTAGATATGAGGTTGTGCAATTAGCTATCTTAACTGCTATGTACAGCAAGTATAACGACTAATGGTACATGAAAATAGTTTTGAAAAATTTTGTTTCATCTAAAAACTGTGAATAATAGTAAGAGCTACATTTTTTTTTGTTTTCTATAATTTATTATATTATTTATTTTTTCAAAAATATTAAATTATATCAATATGTTTTTAAACAGGTTAAAATTAGTTTAACTACATAAGTGGCATGGAAATGTATTGTTGTAATGAAACACATTACTTAAATGGGGAAACTGAAGTCGTAGGGTATTGCAATTTACTTAACAGTTCAAAGTTTAGTAGGCTTTTGCTGTACATTAATAAAACATTTTAATCTGCCTGCTGTAGAAAGAAAGAACAGTTATGTATTTTGGTCATACAGAGTTAAACATTGCAAAACAAGACAGAAGAAGCCATGTATAATAATGGACTCAGAAATTATGGTTTTCCAGCTCATGTCTACCAAAAAGGTAGAAGGTTTGAAGGCGCTCTCATCTGAGCTATGTGATTATTTTGGGGGGATCAGCAGGGAGGAAACGTACTAAAAATATTAGGCTGCAGAAAAGAGGGATAAGAATTATTAAAAAAATATCCAAAGAGAAACACCCGCAGAACAGCCTTTAAGAAATTAGGTATAGTTACGCTGCCTAGTCTATATGTTATGAATGTCTAAAATATGTAACCTCACAGAAAGAAGACACAAATTCAAGAACATAAACAAGAACAAAGGAAAATTACTTTACAAATAGACTAAGACGCTCATTATCAAATAAATTTATTGAAAATAAGGCAAAAGATCTATACAATTATTTACCTCACTGGATTGAAGAAATAGGGAAAGAAAAAATAAAACTAAAACAAATTAAATCTTATCTAATTAAGAATGCTTTCTATACAGTAGAAGAATATAATATTGCAAAAACAAATAGATAATGTTTAAAAGTGTAGAGCCAAAATTGTAAATATTGTGACTTTGTGGGTTCGTGAAATAAAAAGTCCAATTACACCACTCAACAATGTTCTTTATTTCCACTGACTTACAGTTTAACACTTACCAATTACACAGAATTACTTGCTGCACACAGTTACAATTCACCAGTCCGTCCGTTACAATTTCACTGTACTCGCGGTTACGTAAGCTCCGGTACACATTCAAAGTTACGTACAGTCTTCCGTTGCACAATCCTTTCGTTCATTAACACGTCACTGACTAACTCTTACACCAAGAACTGCGACTGTCTCCTCACTCACTGACAAAACCAACTCACTGACTGACTAAACCAAAACCAACTCAACTCTGTCCGTCTGTAGCCCTCTTTATAGGCATCTCGCCGTTTTCTCGACGTTTCCAGATGATGAACGATCCCGTAATTTCTGGAACACAGGTGAAGGAGAAACAGACCGCACAATTATGCTTCTTTCCCCAGTCGTCCCTGTCACCACTATAAGACAAACGAGGCGAGGGCGTGGCTAACCGAACCTTCCCTGTCTCCCGCTTTCAGCTGCTTCACAGGGTGTTCCAGCGCTCCCGTTACAATATGGATAGTAGTACCTCTCCATTGTAACTAACTTTATGTATACTTCACATGACGAAACCTGGTAAAACTATTATAATTGGTGAATAAACAATCTCAATCTCAAAAATGACACATGAAGATTAATATTTTTGAATATTATGTTTCCAAAGTCAAACAGAAAATAATCTTTTACTTTCCATTTTTTCCATATGTGCTATATATTGACTGAATGAAATTAAATATTCTGATATATTTACTAGCATAGTAAATGGCTCTAAAGAATTTTAACACCCTCCGAGTAAAAATAAGAAATTGTGTGTCAGTACTTATCCTAAGGATTTTGGCAGAGTTTTGCAATGATAACAAGCAATAACTAATCACAAGTTAATTGTCAAGAAATTATGGTCCACAAGAGGCAATTAAAGAGTGTCAAAGTTTAATAAATATGCATCGAGTGATGCCAGTGGGAATGATATTTTGTTTAGGTTTTCTTACAATTTAATGCGGTTTTTAGTGTAATATTTTTTTTTTCCACTGAAGTTTTACTTTTCTTTTCAGCAAATAAGTTGCTGGATAATACTGTGTTGTTCTACACGCAATCAAATTTTGGTTCAAGTGAGGATGTATGTATTGGATCCACAAAATGCACATATCAGGTATTGTTGATAGGATTGTTGGAGCTATTATGGTCCAGGAGGTTTACTTACAAGCTTTTTATTTAACTTAATGTGACCTGGTGCCGGCACATGGGCACCGGCTTACAGGCTCTACAATATCATTTGATTACAATTTTGACTTTTCATGTTCATTGGGCGCTTCGAGAACAACCTTATAAAGTTCATTGTGTTTGTTCGTTTGTGTCCTGTGTTTACTTATTTACATATTACGCACACACACACGCACACACACATGGGCATATCATGTATACCCTGCACATTCATAGAAAGATAAGCGTAGCTTTACTTAGGTTATGTTGCCAAACACTACAACTTTTATTTAATTTTCGTCCTCCAATGTTAAGTCATATCGGACGATGGACAAAATTGGTTAAATTATGCTGAAATGAGCCCAGGGTCCATAGAGCTTTGAGTTACTAGACATTCATCTACAAGGGTAAGGGAAAATCTGGAAAAAGTTTCGAACTCTTTAACACCTGAAAGTTTGGCGGACACGCTACCTACGCTACAGAGGTGGGCAGTACTATATCGTAGAATATTTTACTTTTGCAAAGGTAGAGAAGGTCTAAACAGTTCAATGCCATAGTCGGAATTTGAACCACTGACCTCCTTGTCGTCACCCAGTTGCTACTAACCATTGAACCACCATGGCAACTTTTCAGCATGACATATTCTGCAGTCGACTCATATTTTCTCGGTCACTCTTCAGCACTTCTCCTATACACATGATACTGCTAACTTAATGGCAACTTACAATGTGGAAATACAGTTTGCCTTAGAAAAGAAACCCCAGAGGAACTTACGGCTTTGTGTTCCCTTCTAGTAATGGGCCGATGTGAATAACATACATTTTTCTGATATTAATGTTCATTGCTTTCTATAGTATTAACAACAGAATTGGTATTGCTTCTGCTCTGTTTAATTCACTTTCATAAGAGCCAAATGACATGGGGAGGAAATGTAGTCAGTATCTCCAGTGGACAACTTCGCATTGCTAAAAGTGATTTCGCCATTTGTGCTGTTCAAATTCCTCAAGATGCGGTACCCGGGACATAAAATCCATACGCTCCTAAGATGGTACCAAATGCGTGCGTATGCTAGGGAAAGGAACTGCACTACAGCGCTCCAGGCCGGTGCCACACGGAGCCGATAAGGAATGGGATGCAATGATTTTAAAGTATGTCAAAACAAGATTAGTCCAACAAAGTATTACTAATCTGAGAAATGTAATTAGCATGACACACACAAAATGTCCAGAGGTCCAGAGGTAGTCCTAGTCGGGCGGGGCTTTCCCCGTCCGGGTGTCATATGCCGCAGTACCTAGCCGCTTTGCGGCTTAACCTGCGAAATGAACTAGTAGATCCATGTTCTGCTGGGGTGTTTGAATTTGTTTACTGTTTGAAATTTTGGAGAGGTTTGAAATGGGTTGCCCCTCTTTGTCGTGGGCAGCTGTACTTAATCGTTCTCCCTTTTTGGGAGACACGAATTAGTTTTTTTTTGCCCCGTTTTGGATACGGGTTGTGTAGCGCTTGTCCTTTGGCGTAGAAGTTGTTCCCAGAGACATCTGGGGTTTTCCTTGGGTTATCCAAGGGGTCCCAGGACGTCTCTCGGCAGTCTGAAGGACGGCAAGCGCCTTTGATCTCTCGGGTCATACCTTCCCAGGGAGTTCACTAAAGGGTTGGGGTGAATTTGGATTTTCTCGTACATTGATCGTGCCCTCTCGCGAATGACATCGACAATGTACGGGATCTGGGAGTGCTCATGTAGGATATGAGCCGGGAATCTCCAGCCTGTATCGTAGATGATGCGTAGTGCCTTGTTCTGCAGCGTCTGGAGTCTGACGAAAGTGGTATTAGCCACTGTTCCCCAGATCTCACAGCCGTACAGAATCATAGGCGGAATGATCGCCCGATACAGTTGGAGTTTGAGACGGATCGGCATGGTTGATCTGAAGATAGGGTATAGGCTCCGGAGTGCGACGTGCCCCAGCTGGACCTTGCCCCTGACGTGCGGAACGTAAGTTAACTTGCGGACAAAATGTAAATCCAGAACCTCAGCTATATATGCATTAAATGCAGATTTCCATTCTCGCAATCTGCTATTTCCTCATTGCATATTCTGTTCATATACATGGTGCATACGGTTTCCCATAATGTTACAGAGAGCGCAATAATATGTTGGCTACATGCAAAGGACACAGTTTAAGTAGTTAAACGAATTTGTAAATAATTACATATTTTCATTGAGTATCTATGAAATTACATGCAGAGCCATCTGGACAGCCAGATGAGGCACTTTATAACATGACCAACGGTTCCTCACCTAGCGGGAAATTTATGTAACTAACACGTCGTCACCTGGAGACCGCATATACAAGACATGCTATCTTTTTCTTCCCACCGCATCCTTAAATTCCACATAAAGGGGAAGGTGTCATTTTGAGTGGAATACAGTACTTTTCCAACCACAAAGACAAGCATTTATATAACATGTACATTTGCCATCATGTTTTATCGTAATGTATCGCTACTGGCAAATTATAACTACATACTTGCTTTGTGTTCCAGAACTTTATTTTTGAAATATATAATTTAAATTGTGACTGTCTCCCAGGTGTAATTCGGGCTAGTACAACTGTAGTGGTGTACGCACTGAGAGAAAGCGGATGTTTTATTAAAGCCATGTTTCCTTTTGTTGCAGCACGCCGATGTTCTTGATGAAAGTGGTGCCAGCATTTTGTAGGCTGTCGTCGAGAAATTGGAAAGATCTTAGGAATTCCAAGGTTTGGTTTCGACACATTACTTCATCGTCGTTGGCGAGAACTTTCAATCTGTCACTTTATGCAAAAGATAGTAAGTTATTACGTATATGTATATATTTTGTTCATGAAATACGTTATATGTAGTTCTTTTGTTAGTTATTGCTTCTTATTATATTTAGCATTTATTTATTTTACTTAAAAGAAATAACTCATATCGGTATGAACTTTTTTTAAACTTTGTAATATTTAGTACAATTTGAGGAGCAGGGCAAGAGCATCTTATTGTTTTAGAATATATTTACTTACTGTGGAAACTAAGATTACTAGTCTTTGGTACTCTTTTGCTGCGTATAGGTAAATTAATACACTCTGATGCTGCTGAACCAAAGAATGGTTATGTATTTTGTACATTAAGAGGTCAAAAATGCAAAGAAAACACAAGAAGCCATATTCAATATTCTGCTCATAAATTTTATTTCTGTTAAGGATTATTAAGAACAGGTATTTTGTTTGAATACACTTTAACATCTGTTTTCTTGAATAACACGTTCTAAATTCTTTTATCTTTCGTAATTCCAAGAAAACTGGAATAGTACATTTAATGTCTTATATTTTAGAAAACATATCATTAAGTCAATATGGTTCTTCCGAATATCATTTTGAATTAAAGTATTACACTGATTTAGGCAAATGATTTTTAGTTTCCTTGGAAATCTAATTTTGGAATTCAGGCGGCCTGTGTTGTTTAGAACTTAATTTTCTATAGAGTACCTAAGACTGCGATACTCAGTTTTTTATAATTTGAGTTAAACTTCCACAAATTAGAGTGTACCATTTCAGCCAGAAAAACTCAGGTTAAGGCAATTTTATACTTGAAAATTCAAGCATTATGATATATTTATACTAGTAGCTTATCAAACAAAAATGTACCACGTACCAAACAGTACATTAAAGATCACATGTTGCAGGTTGCATTAGTGAACATGACTCTGCAATTTATCTATACCTAAAATTCCGAGGTGTTATGTCACAAAATTTAATCACATCAAATGAATATAAGCAGAGCATATCTGTGTCAGTATTAAATCACTAAATCGGCGTTTTTCACATTTGACATCTCACATATGCTCTCTTTAAACTTTTCACATATCACTTTATCGAAAGCATTCCAAAGGATAGTTTCATGCCAAACAATAAGTTACAAATTATGATAAAAGATAGTTGAAGCTTCTATAAACTGGTAGCACAATACATCAATAATACTTTCTAAATGATGCTATATTTACAGATTGTGACATACACATTTATATAGTGATTGCCTCTACGGTCCAATGGATAACATTTTAGGCTTCATTTCCAATTCTTCCAAGCTCACATCCGAACTGCAAATGTTTCTCAATTAACAATGATTTCTTAGTTTCCGTAAGGTATGCTAAAATATATAAATGGATAAATAAATAAATAATTTAGTAAATGAATGAATGAATTAAGTAATTAATCAATTAATGAGTGAATGGATATCTACATCCCGGTTCCTAATTTCTAATACCGGGACATGATTTCCAAATACTTATTTATTAAAACCCAAAAATTACATACAATTACATTACAAAGTTTCACAAATAATTAATTTTAAAAACAAATAACAATAAAGTAAAATAAAATAAATACAAATACAAAGCTACCAATTTACAAATAAGGCTCAAAACAGGTAACCAGTAAAAAAAGTTAACTGGTATGCAGCAAATTATAATATATATCTACAACTTACAAAAATACCGGTATCCGGTACTATACAAACTGGTAAGCACTACATTTTAACACTTCAATTATCGCACATTATTATGACTTTAAAACTTTAACCAAAATCTTTATATACGTAAATTAAAATTTAAAAAATTCTTCTTTTCAACAACCAATACCAGACAAACAAAATCTATAAAATATCATATATCCTTTAAAAATTTAAATCCATTACAATCTTTTTACATATCAATTAAATTCAATATTAAAAAAATGGATAAATGAATTTTTAAATTTCAGGAATTTCACGAAAACAAAAACAAACATATTAAATATTTATCTAATCAACCACAAAAATACCATAATTTCTTCAACTTCAGCTTTCTTCAACTGAACTATGCTAAGGAGGTGCAAAATTTGTCTACTGTGCCTAAGTCCGCAAGTGCAGCACTCCTGGGAAGGATGAGGCGAGGGAAGACGGAGGAGGGCGTTCCAGTCAGCCACGACGGTGCAGATAGCCGAATCCCTACAAATGACCAGTCAGAAACTCTCCGGCAAGCCAGTCCCACCCAGCGTGGTCCTAAAACGGCCCAATTGGCAGGCACATGGACCGTGCCATCGGAGGAGGAAGTGTTTACCAGGAGTATGTCATGTAACGCCGAGACACCCGTCGATACTTCCACCCTGAAGAAGAGTACCAAATGAGAGATGATATGAAATGATAATGGAACTGAAATGGAAGGACAGGGAATTTGGGGAATGTATTTAACCTACCGATCATTCACCTGACGTGCCGGGAAAACCCCCCGAATACTTATTAATCAGTTAATCCATTTAGGGGAATTGAACCGGTACCTCCTGAATGCAGAATAGGTAGCTTGTACTTTAGAGACAGCAAGTATGAATGAGAATATAAATTTATATATGGCTCGATGTTTCATTCCAAAAGAAGTAGAGCATTTCAAAGTTAACGTCCATCTATAATGAGTCAATGCACTGCTCCCTATCACTTGATGTAAAGGCAAAAGCCGATGTATTACTTGAAGTGCTGTATGTGCCATTACGAAAGAACATCACAGGTTATCAAAAATAATATGGAAGGGGCTTTTTTTTATTTTTGCGTATTGCTTCCCAGCATCATAAATAACAATCGTGTATTTTTATAACCATCAGCATTCACCGCTATAATGGAAGGGGTAATGTGCAAATATTGGTCTCAAGCATTGAAAAGAAGTACGCATCCTGCATGTTTATTTCTTCAAAATTTCTTAAAAGTTTTAGTAATGTGATGGGATACCACTAATCCTATACCACTTTTATTTTTTCTCAAAATCACGTTGGATTGTAAGTGTTTTAGCCGTATGAATTGCAGTGGCATTGCCAGCATTTATTGTTTGGATTCAAAAGTAATTGCAATTCCAATAATAAATTACGCTCGCTCGCTGGTGCTGGCTGGCTGTATACAACCAGAAGGTTTTTGCTGCGTGCTTACCCATTAAGGGTTTTACCGCAGGTAGGATTTTTATTGAATGATGTAGGATGGAGGTGATGTAGGTTTTTTTGATTGGGAGTTAATTTGGGGTTACCAAAGTACCTTCGGGTTGAAGGGGAGTATGCAGTACTTAGCACACAGTTTTTTGTTTGTTTTAATTTTTGGATTTTAGTTGGGTAGAAATTTAGATGCCAAACAGCTTGGAATAATTATGAGTAGCTCAGCTTTAGCTGTTGATAGGGTTGGCTCCTGTGTTATCTAGGTTGCTCGCATGACATACGGGGGACCCGATGCAGTCTAGATCGGCGTCTAGTGGGGTCATAATTTCCCAATGATCTGCCAAGGGCGCTTCTATGAGATGGTAAACTTGTGTATAATTTTGAAGCCCGGCGCCCAATTTCATCCTCCACGTATGGAAGTCCCGATGCTTCGTGGAGCAGCCTGGTAGGGAAATAACGACCCACAGAATAGATAGGCCGCAGTCCTCTATTCTATGCACGTTGAAGGCATGCTAAACAGCTGTCTGCTGCCATGCCACAGACCTTGCAGGCATATAGCATCACCAATAAATTACGAAGGCAACTAGGCTCTATATGTACTCCCAATAAAGGACTTCCTTTCCTGATAGGTAATACCATTTCGATCTTTACTCTCTTTATGTACATCTTATGTCCCTTGGTTTTTCACAGAAGAAAAAGCAGCTACTTTGAAGCTATATCCAAAGCACATAATTAAAATTGGTTTGAAAAGATCGTAAATAATTACAAATATTTACTATGCGTAATGATTTTACATGTAGAGATATCTATTGACCGCGAGACATTTCATTACCGGTGAAATCAGTTTGTCGCCTAGCGGGAAATAAATATACTAACACATCGTCTAGCATACGATACCACGGCCAGCATTGTGATGTCGTCGCTTTTAACTTTGATTTTATTTCTTACACTACGTTGGCTGTTCGCCAGAGAAGTAAACCTAGCACTAAATATGTAAAATGGTTTCGAAAGTGGTATCTACAGACCAAACATGCACCGTATCTGTTAAGATGGCGCCAATCAAAGGTTCTTTTTCCGTTATAGCTTAAGCCAAAAATTGACAAATTCATTTATATGAGCTCGTCCACTCGCTCTCTCTTAATAATTATAATTGTCCATAAAACTATTGTGGTTCTAACAACTTCATGATAATCCAACCACAACCACAGATCCTCCATCATGTTTAACAGTGGCTGTGATATTTTTTAGTTCCAATTCCCAATTTTGCAGCCACCATATCTCTTCCTTTTGATGCAGATACTCTAAGTTTACTTCCATCGGTATAAACTTACATTTTACCAAAAGCCGTAATCATCATTTATGTGAGTTTTGGCATATGCCAGTCCCATACTTCTGTTAACCTATGTTATTTAAGGTTTTATATTGGATATTCAGTTATAGTCAGCCTCGTGAGGAATATTTCTTATTTTCTGCATATGTACAAGTTTTACCATACCTTTTCCACTTCTGAACCAATCTTTGTAGCACCCAGTTTAGGATCTTTTTTCACGTAGGCACTATCTGACATTTTTCAGCTTGAGTCATAACTGAAGGCCGACCTTTTCTTGTTTTGTTTTTGTGTGATTGTATCTGTACATGGTAACCTTAACAGTAGCAATTGCCACATTAAATATTTCAGCTATTTCTTTGAATATTTTACCATTTTTAAGCACCCTAGTGCAACTTGCCCTTCTTTCTTTGCTTCAGATTCAGATTTAGATTTATTCTGCCATTTGTAACATTATTTACAAAGCATCGTCACAAAATAACACTAAAACTACATTTTTACAGTTATAAAATAAAACAAGTAAATCTATTTACATATTACTAGCAGTTCAAGATATAAAAGATAGATTAATAAAAAATTTTAATAAGCTAAGTCACTCTTCCATTTTTGTATTCGTCAATTGAGTAGAAAGCGTTTTTCACTAGGTAAGTCTTTATTGCGGAAATTTTCTTCACTTCTTCATTTATTGCCCTCGATGGAGTGAGGTAAATGATTGTTTAAATTCTTTTTGTGGTACTTTCATTACTTTTGGCAGCTAATGTTCCCCTGAATCTATTTCTAAAGTAGTTCTGTTTTTTATTGTATTATGTTCACGAATGTTTCTATTTTTTCCTTCTAAGTAGTTTCTTATCACATATTTCAGACGTTCAAAAATATATAAGCAGGGTAATGGGAGTATGTTAAGGTTTTTAAACCTACTTTTACATGATTGTCTCCTAGGGATTTTTTCCATTATTCTTATTGCTCTTTTTCTTTGTCTCAATGTTTTTTAACATATTTGTCTGACCTGCTGCTCCCCATAAAATTATCCCATAACTTAGGTGTGCATGTATAAATGCGTAATAAACCTTTAGTGCACTGACTTCATCCCTAATTTGTTTTGTATGATTTAATACATATATGCCCTTGTTTATTTCCTTGTTGATCTGTTCTATATGTTTGTGCCATTTTAAATTACTCTCTGTAACTAATCCTAAAAAGTTTGTCTGTGCTACTTGGCTAATTTGCTTATTTTGTACTGTTAATGTGATGTCACATTTTGTTCTACTACTGAGTTGAATCTGCATCCATTCGGTTTTGTTTGTGTTTACTACCATTCCCAGTGCTTCTAATTGATTCTAATAAGGAGTTTGAGAGGATGAATTCATCTGCATATCCAATGGCTAATCCTCCTTCATCCTGCATTATTTTAAATAAATAATTTATATGTAGGATAAATAGATATTTGTTTCCTTATTTTTTGGTTCAATGCTTTCTGTTCTGTTGCTTACAGCTTTGAGGCATAAAACACTCTGACGTAAGCATATAAAGGAGGGAAAATCATCTAATGGAGCAGTTCTGTTGCGGCTTAGTTCGCCAGAGGAATACTTGTTTGATCTCCGAGCAGAACGTGCTATAACATTTTGTGTCAAATTTAAGAGAGTATATGCCAAATTTAAGCTTGATCATTAAAGGGCAGCGAATAACATTTTATTAACTGTAGATGTTGGCAGCGAACTGGTTTTGATTTAAAAGTAAAATGTACATTAGTGTGTACCTGAGAGGATGAATTCTTTTTGAGGCACAATAAAATGATAATATGCATCCTGGAAGCCCTAGTTACTGAATATGATGATAACTAACAAAAGCTATACACCAAATTAACAGATTTCTTACAACCTCAAAGCCATTCGTGCATGTTACATACATCAATGTAAGAATCATTTACAATTGTGATCGTAAGCGGACAAAACAAATTAGATGTGTTATAGGTATTGTTCTGTGTTATGTATCAAATTATTTACACTTGTATACTTTTGACACTATGCACTTTTTCATTAGAAAATGTTTCAAGGAAATATCGTCAAGTCACCATGTATTGCTATATAGTAACTGAGTATTTCAGGAATGCTAATTTTAAATTTATTTGATACATATACCAGAAATAATCTTTAAACCGAAAACCAAACTATAAAACCAGGTACACCATGCACAAAAGCTTAGCATGCTATTTGGTACACAGCAAACAGTTGAAATGGCAACCATCCATACAGTCTTGTAGAAAATAGAACTGGATAGGAGATGAAATTAAAGTAAAAGAGGGATAGCTTCAATGTATGCATAGGCTAAAACTTTCTTTGCATTTTCTGAGCAACCATACACAATTAAAGCAAACCATTACATCATTACATAAGCTGTTTCGATGAACTGCAATGTGCAATATTTGATTTTGAGGTTAAGAGGACCTGTGTGTTAAACAATTATTGCAAAATAGTTCGTCTATCCATCTCTAGGTTATTTGTTGTGTAATTGACGCTTTTTCAAGTTAAACTTCTGTGGTGCCTACAACATGGTTGGCCACGACGTGGCTCAGTGGTTAGTCCGCTTGTCTCTCACCAAGGCGGCCCGGATTCGATCTCAGGCGACCGCAAAGTGAGATTTGTGGTGGACAACACGGCGATGGGGCTGGTTTTCTCCGGGACCTCCGGTTTCCCCCGCCATCTCATTCCGTCGGTGCTGCATCTTTATCTCATGCATCATCAGTGTCACCGCCTGCGGTGCTGTATGTGGTGGAAGCGGGCGTTAAACACTACACATTTCATTTTACAACATGGTTCTTAAAAGTGGACGAGAAACATTGCTACTCAAAAATGGAAAAACAGGTTTGCTCACATCATTGTTATAATAATATATTAAAAGATGTAATAAGCATCAGTTGCTTTTGAACCAGAAGTTTTAAAAGAAACAAGTCAGAGGCAGGCCTTACACTGTTAAATAAGAGAACAGTGAGTGATTTAGTTTTTGTATAGGTCTATATATGGAAACTAATTTCCAGTTTAAGATAATACAAAAGTAACTTTCCTAAATTACAGTTATTCTGTAACTCACGTTTGTTTTTACTACATTCAGATACAACAACATAAGCCAAACTAAAACAAAATGTATGAGATATACACATATGGCTGTCTGTATTTTGCTGCAAACTATTGTTACCAATGCTTATTTCTGTAGCTGATTCCTGTTAATCAAGATAAAGTTTGTCTTACTGCTTACTTTGTCTTTTCAGTAGACCTTATGTGAAACATGCTTAAACCCTGGCTGCTATGTGCTTAATTTGAAATTCTTTGCTCTTTGTATGATGAACGGATAAAGAAAATTGAGTAACAACTTCGTATTTAAGAAAAGTCGATGCTTTAGAAAAGTGAAAAGAGCAACATGAACCATCTAGTGATTTAATTTAACATTTCTTATCCTTAGAAGTACTTGAACTTAAAGAACCAAATTTGTTAATTCACTGACTTTTACTTTTCAAGTTGTACTGTTTACCCGCACAAACTGATCGTTCTCTACTACTGACTTTTCATTATTCACAATGTCTTGATGGTGTATTTGGTATCAAATAGTTAATTGAATAATAATACTTATATAATAAGTAAATAATAATATATAGTAAATAATACTTCCGCTGCTTAAAACACTAAGACAAGTATGAAAATGTGTATATCGTATACAGATTTTTCTAATATACCATTATTGTCAAATTCTGCCTGTTATTGTTTGTTCACTTTTAGTTAGAGGGTTAGGAAGGCGTGTCTATCGGTGACACATTACTTGTGCAGGAGGAAGAGCGGGGGTACACAGCATGCGCAACCCATGCAATACAGTGAAATACAATCATCAGCGTTGCAAGACTTAACTGAGAGTCAGATGATGACAATCCTAACATCCGTTCTGGGGAATTGAACCCGTACCTCCTGAATGCAGGATAGAAAGCTTGAACTTTAGGGTTTGCAAGTATGAATAAGAATATACATTTATACATGACTCAATGTTTCATTCCAAAAGAAGTAGAGCATTTCAAAGTTAACGTCCATCTTAATATGAGTCAATGCATTGCTCTCAATCACTTGATCTAAAGGCAAAAGCTGATACATTACTTGAAGTGCTATATGTGCCATTACGAAAGAACATCACAGGTTATCAAAAATAATATGGAATATGGCTTTTTTAATGTTGACATATTGCTTCCCAGCATCATAAATAACAATCGTGTATTTTTATAACCTTCAGCATTCAGCGTTATAATGGAAGGGGTAATCTGCAAATATTGGTTTCAAGCATTGAAAAAGAAGTAGGCATCCTACTTGTTAATTTCTTCAAAATTTCCAAAAGTTTAGTAATGTGATGGGATACACAAAGTAGCAAACGGAATGCCTAATATGCCTCCATAAGTTGCATATATAGTGGATTCTGCTCCAAAGTCCTGGTGACTTACCACGACTCCACTCCTTCATTGCCTCAAGTTATAGGTGAACTATAACAATGCAACCAATTCACCTGTTTCCATAAATATTAAAGCCATTCAAACATTTATACCCAACAATTCATGAATAACTGTAAAAAGCAATAACAGTAAGTAGAAAAAGAGAAGTACGTGCATTATAAGCATTGCCTGTTAAGCATAATTATTTGTGCATATATTCCTGATACCCTGAGCTCAGATTTATGCAGACATTGCTTCAAAAAAGCTTCTAGTACAAAGATTTTTTCCATAGTTCTGAGTATTTCGTGAATGTTAATTTTGTCATTCTTTTATAGCTACATAACTAAATAATACACTCAACCTGAAGGCCAAACAATAAAAGGAAAAAAAACAATGGCCAGTGTTTTGCATAATGCCAGCAGATATAATGTACCTTTCCATACAGTGCTGAAGAAAGTACGAAAAAGAAAGCAATTCAAAGGTTGCATATACGCAGGGGCTAACAATTTATTGCGTTTTCATTGCCAACATGTACAACTAAAGCAAAGAACATGATTATTAAATAACTCCATTCAACGAACAGCACTGTGCAATTACTGTTTTGTGGTTTAGAGGTCCAGTGTGTGGAAATAAGCAACAGAAGGATTTAACTAAACCGAGTTTTTGAACTGATTACTGACGGTGAATTGCACAATTGAAGTGCAGTTAGTATGCTGTAATATAATGATTTCTTCATAATAACTAATGTTATCCCAACATGGCATATTTCTCCAAAATTGGAGGACAAGTTCACTCAAATCATGAATGTAGGAGCAATATAACATTCATAAAAATAAACTCTTGCTTTCACAACCCAATTCTTCAACGAAAGAAATCAATGATAAACCTTATATATATAAGCTCGAATAACATACGTCACATAGCACACATAGGGTAACAGTGGTTTTCCTTCTTTGTTTTCTTTTATTAACTCAAATGGGATTAAAAAGTAAACCGAAAATAAAACAGAATTTGTTGCATGAATTTGTTTCAGCAATTTATAGTTGATAGAGTCTACATAAAAAATTCAATTCCATTAGCGGGATTTGAACCACGGATCTACTGGTTTCCGTCCAGTAACTCTGAACCATTCCGCTACCATGGCCAATTTGCCGTACTAACATTGAATTCTCCAACTGAGTCCTATATTTCCCGGTAAAACTCTAGGGGCTCTCGTATCCGAGATACACCTTTTGTGGTGACTTATTATTGTAAGTACTTGAGTCCCACATTTTATCACTTAGCTCTTATTGTTTAAGTTAATTGATAGAAATGAATCACTTCTTTACACTAGCATATATAGGCAAATGCTTTTCATAGAGTCATAATGAAAATTTCAATGTCATGGTAGGGAGGGCACGTTGGCAATGGTAGCACAATGGGCAAGAGCGACTTTATGGAAACCATGAGATCTGTCGTTCAAATCCCGGCCGTGGCATTGAATTTTTCATGTTGACTATCTATCAAAAACCTTAGCCTATATATGGCTGGTTGTAGAAATGATTAATTTCCGTCAGCTAACTTATATCTGTAGAGCCGTAGAATGAGCCGTATTTTGAATATTCTTTTAAAATACAAGGTCAAAGGGCGATAGTAATTTATTGAGTTGAAATATGCTGTTAAAGATCCAACAAAACCTTCAGGTTATTATTGTAGATTAATAGAAAACTGAAAGGTTTATACCTTTCTAAATCAAAAGGGATATAAAAACTTCTTTTACCCTCTCTGTCACCCACTATACCCTCCATATCCCAGGAGTGTACATACTGATAAGTACAGAAGATGTTGAAGCTATGGAAATGCCGTCAGAAACGAGGGAGCAAACAATTACTAAAAGTTGTATCATTTTAAAACATCTTATAATGAATAATTCTTGATAAAAATACTTAGAAATACAGATATGTGTACCACAGTTGTTTTCTAACGTTGAATTTGTATTTTTGATACGTTCCGTAAATGAGGTTAAATATTTTCTTTGTTTCTCAATTTTGTTAATGTTGGTTAAGTGCCAGTTGTATTTAAATTTTTCTCATGCATTTTAAATTCTTTATGATTCAACATTTGTTTAGACAATATTTAAGACATAAAACAATATAATATAAACTGTTCTTTCAAATAGTATACTTAACACTCTTAAGCAGAAAACCTATACTTAATCAGAAAACAGCTGTAAAGTGTTGTTGATGTTGTAACGTGAGCTGACAACTGTTTGTTATTGTCATCGACTTTGGTGTTGTACGTTGTAATATGTGATGTCATTCTGCTGCTAGGCAGTGTGAGAACATTTAGAATTTCGGCAAATTGAACTTTAAATTCCACGAACTCACAAAGTCACAATATTGTAGTTAACGTTATCTACGTTAGAAAACTTGGTCTTTAGGGCTTCTGCATTTTTAGAACCAAGTTTGTTGTTGTGCTCTGATCGTATAACACTTTTATTTCTTCTCAAAATCACGTTGGCTTTTAAGTGATTTAGCCGTATGAACTGCAGTATAAATGCCAGATTTTATTGTTTGGATAACACGTTTCAACAAAAATAATGTGGTACGACATTGCTATTCTAATAATAAATTACGAAAGAAACTAGGCTCTATATGTACTCCAAATAAAAGGCTTCCTTTCCTGAAAACTAATACTCTTTCGATCTTTACTCTCTTTATATACATCTTATGTCCCTTGGTTTTACACAGAAGAAAAAGCAGCTACTTTTAAGTTATATCCAAAGCACATAATTAAAATTAGTTTGAAAACATCGTAAATAATTACAAATCATTACTGTGCGTAAATATTTTACAGGTAGAGACATCTATTGACCGCGAGACATTTCATTACCGGTGAATTCAGTTTGTCGCCTAGCGGGAAATAAATATACTAACACATCGTCTCGCATACGATACCATGGCCAGCATGGTGATGTGGTCGCTTTTAACTTTGATTTTATTTCTTACACTACGTTTGCTGTTCGCCAGAGAAGTAAACCTAGCACTAAATATGTAAAATAGTTTCGAAAGTGATATCTACAGGACCAAACATGCACCGTATCTGTTAAGATGGCGCCAATCAAAAGTTCTTTTTCCGTTATAGCTAAAGCCAAAAATTGACAAATTCATTTATATGAGCTCCTCCACTCGCTCTCTGGTAATAATTATCATTGTCCCTAAAACTGTTGTGGTTGTATCAACTTCATGATAATCGGGATAAACGTTTGTAGTAATCGTTTAGTTACAGATTTGTTTGTAGATACGATCGGAATAAAACAGCATAGAAGGCTTAAAAGATTGTGGAAATATTTAAGAGTTGGTGGCTAGGTGATCCGTTTCAAATTTCTTTCTTTTATCATAGACAGGATATTAAAAAGTATTCCTATTTGAAAAAGGTATAATCGTTTGGAAATTCAAATGGGTAACAAAGAATGTCTGAAAATTGATATTTTAAAAAGAATGTTTTACATAAACTGTGTGGTTTAACGTCATCTCTTCTTTTATGCTGGGAAATTTTTTAAATCTCTTAGGTTAGCTAATTGGCCAATCGTAATGTTTAGTTCAGTTCATTGGTTATAAATATTCCACTCACACATATTTGAGACTGTTCCTGTTTTATTTTTAATTTGAAAACGCGTATTCCTGTTTAAACCTCAACGCCAAATTTATGCGAGTTAAGTGTCATGCCATCTCTCCCAATTTGGTACGTGCTAGACAAAGTAAAAGCAACTCAATTGGACATAATCGGTTGATCAGGAAATGTTGTTCTTTAAGGCAAGGCTACACTGAAAATTCCAAACTCTATAATAATAAACCTGTCATTATGAAAATTTAGCCACACAGTTAGAGCTTCACTTTAAACTTGCATGAAAATTTTTATGTTGCTACACCAAATAATTCATTAATTATTAATTATTTTTTGTGAAAATATTGTAAAAAGTTAAAATTTTCTACGCGTCAGAAAATTTGAGATTTTAAGTTGAATCTTTGTTTTTGGCTAGTACAGAGCAATTTTAAAATACCTACATTCTTATTTTTTGGAATAGACCTGTAGCATTCGTTCTAAAATATTTTCCACGTATCAGCTCTTAAAATTTTGAAAATATTATCTTATTTTATTACTTAACAACATATAATTTTCAAACATGAGCATTAACAAAAAAGCGGAATGTGGGGACAAAAAGTATACTTCCTGCTGGCCCGGCAGAACGTGTATCGTCAGAATATATGTTTCTTTATGAATGATTCGTAATTTCTATTTACTCTAGAGGGTTCAAAGCAATAATATTCAGTTGTTATTCCGTTATAAAGCCAAGGAAAATTGTATCAGTCGAATGAAATTGAAATTAAAATGAGACAGGAAGTTATCTGTCACCCCCTCATCACTGCCAGTGCAAACCAATTCGAGTTAATGTGGGCTGAAATTACACTGCAAACAGACATAATTATTTTAAACTGACTGACGTTGAATAACTTATAAACGTAAAATTGACAAGGTAACGTAAGACTGGGAGAGCTGTGTGAGACACTCACATAAGCTACAAGACGACGACTTTTGGAAAGAAATAGTACGTAACGAGATTTTAGAGCCTATCATCATAAATTTGCAATACTCGGACGTTGAAGACATTGACAATGGCGAACTGTCTCTTGACGTACCTAAGTGACATTCACGGGTATATGGATGATACAATGGTACTTCCGTTGGATTAGAAAAATAGGCAATTCATAATCTATAATTACAATTATAGCATTAATACATGTACATAGTATACGAATAGTCATGTTGTGAATGTGATTTCAACTACTACATTATTATAAAGTTTATATTTCTTTTACACATGTTTGGCCTTCGGGAAGAACCCCTTTGGCCATCGAAAAGAACCTATTTTCTCTAGTGGTAAACACATACACGATACACATATATATTTTGGGCCTTCGGGAAAAACCCTTTTGGCCATCGAAAGGAACCTATGTTCTCTAATGGCGCACATGTATACGATACAGATACACAACACACATGTACACCCATGTTCGAGGCGGGACTCGAACTCGCGACCCTCTACGCGACGGAACGCTAAGGATCTCTAACTCTCTAACGACCATGACTACGAGGGCCGGCTTTATTAAGGTTTGGCAAATTCAACTTGCGTTCCCTTACCTCTAGCGCCAGGAAGACTCGTATGTGTGCGAGAGAGAGGGAAATACTTATATAAAGGAGCAGGGGTAACGAGTGGCAGCGCTGAGCGCGATAACTCATCTGATTTGTCAGAGTACAGAACTCTTCCCATTTGAAACACATAATAGGTACAATGGCGATTTTACATTGCGCTTACCTAAATCTGCGCTACCTGGTGTTGGTTGTCGGATTGCTGAATCCCGCAGCTGGGTTGCAGTTTTCATGAGGTCGTCGGCGACGGAGATCAATACACTTTTTGAATTGGCACTGAACGTATAGTGCTTGAAAACTAAGAAAACATTTTCGCTATAGCTCTTAATTCCCAGGATCTGATTGAATCCTCAGTCACTTTCGCGTCTAGCTTTTTGTGGAATGCTAGTTGACCGTGCCACATGGCACGGTGATGGCCGCATTGAAGACGGAAATGTTAAACTATTATCCTCCTTATTTCTTATCTGCCGTGATGGAGACAGATGAGCCAGATATGGAGATAGCCGCAAGAAATAAATTGGTGTATGGAAGGCGATATTTGCGCATAACCGTTATAACTGCCGTAGTTCACGAAGTTACGACTAATGACTGTATTATTGACGATTTTTGTACTGTTACCTGCTACTCGTAAATAGTTATGCATCCCTGTTACAGTAAGTTTTTGTTAAACTATAGTATATAAGATTACAGGAACGTATCATAATTGCGAGTTAAATTATGTTCAAGTAGAATACCTCCTTCTAAAAGTTGAACATTTAAATTAGACGCGTTGTACACTCAACATTAGTGCTGCGACAATGCACCGATGTATCCTGTATTCTCATAAATAAACATTTTTCACACTTGTTTGGAATAATACAACATGTAAGTTGTTTTCATGCACTTAATTGTTTTAGTATTCATTATGCGATAATTGCTTGGAATGGAAGAGAGGAACCAAATTAGCTAAAGGAAATCTAAAGTTCATATTGGCACCTGCAATTGCAGTGAGTGATAATGGCGATGTCGCCAGATAGCACAACAGAACGGTAATGGCTCAACTTGAATATATCTGCGAAACATTACTTTGAAAATTTATCATATGGTTCAATGTAATATGCACTTTTCTCCTATATCTAAATTAGACGTAAACACAAAAATAGGGAAATGATACGAATTGTTTCTGCAAACGGCAGTGATGCATGAGTTTTCAATGCGCATTATTTAGATGATGCACCTTAATTTCAAGAGATATTATGCATATGATATGAATGTAGTTAAAAGGGAACTATCACTGTACGCACACCACTACGCACCCGAACATTTGACGATATAATGCCTGCTGTATGTACACCATGTGCACCAAAAATCAGCTGCAGACGAGGATCGCAACGCCTAAAACTGAAGCCTGGGAAGTGCCGCTTGGATGTAGCTGCTGGACATCCCTCGTCAGCTCTGTAACGAGTGTGGGGATGCGCGCTCCTTACATATGTCATGAGTAAACCGCTGCACGTCTGGGGTAAATGCTTTGTTGTTATACCTATATGTTGCTTCGTATTCTGGACACATTTTCGGGTACTTCCAGCTATAGTCCGCACCCGATTTTTGGCACACTGGTTCCACATAGAGAAGAGATGACGCCATCAAACTCTCAAGCGTGTACAGATCTGAGTATAGTTATAATTTCCTTGTAAGTGATGCCCCTACAAGTTACTTTTGTATTCATTAACACCTATTGTCATTAATTTTACTTATTAGTAAATGGGTAGTAGGCTACTGTACATATGCGTTACCTCGGTCCGCTTCTCAGAAACTAGTTACATTGTGTCCCAGTATATTTCGTAGCTATTACAATACAATCTTTGCAAAGCAATTCACCTTAATTATCTTATGATCCTTAAGTGTGTGGTGAGAAGGGACTCTCGTTGCGAGGTAGTTCACCCTACAATGAGAAAAGGTCGACCTGATGAGAAATTTGGTACTGTCTCTAAGAGACCTCTATGATCTTGCGTGTCCGGAGTAGGCTTAGGATGATGGAATTATCGGGCACGGCTGAATGGCTGCTAGGGAAGACATGCGGTAAGCGTACTTATGGACTCCGAAGCCGCTGAAACAATCATGAGAAATGACGTGGTGAAGTAATACACTGAAGGAAACCATATCAACCTTAAGAGCTTCTGATAGCATCAGACATTGTTTAACGCGCGGAAGATATTTTGCAGGAGTTGAAAATATTAATAAACGAAGTCTCTTACGGTTGAATCTATGATGGAATGACATTATTTAATCCCCGTTGGTCATAAAGAAGTTACAGAGCCCAGCGAACATAAAATTGCCTTTAACTTAGCGATGATACAAGAGAAGATGTCGCAGGCTCAATAGATGTGTGCAGCAAATACAAACAACATATGTACTTGAATTTTCTGGGAAAGGTCTCAGAAGTTCTTTGTTTTCTATACAAATTTTGTAAGATTTTATCTCACTTGGAGCTCAATATATATAGCCAAAATCTTGTTGCATCATGTACTTTTAAACAGTGTAATTTATTTATTCCGTTAATGTTTTTATTTCAGATGTTCTTTGATTTTAGATTCAGCTTTCCAATACCTTCATATTTTAAACAGGCTAGTCTCAATTCATGTTTCACAGGCGATTTCATAGGAAGGGCATGGTGTCTGAAATGCTGCTTGTGCTTATTAATTTTTTAAGGTCATGTGACTTTGTCACTGTGGTATGTACGACGACACGGTCTATGAAACTACATCTGTAAACGTGTATGCTACATTTTGAACGATTGGACAGATAAGACATTGTGGAAAAACAGGATGAGAATGTAGTGTGATTGTTATAGCTTCCAGTCACTATAATAAACATTCCTTACACACGGGCCAGTATTTTAGTTATACAGATTCTCAATCAGCTTTTTTCAGAAGCAATGACAGGTCAAAACAACCGCTTGTTGCTGTCTAGTCTAAGCTCTGTAGACCCTGGGTTCATTTGAGTATCATTTCACCCATTCCATTCATCGTCCGATATGACTTAACGTTGGAGGATGTAAATTACAAGATAGAGAGAGACAGAGAGAGAGAGAGAGAGAGAGAGAGAGAGAGAGAGAGATGGCTGCATTATGAATCATACCGTGTAAAATATTGTATTTCGTGTAGCGGAAACAAGATTAATCTGAAGAAAACTTTAAAATGCTGTTTTCGACAATTTCTGTCCCTGCACTGCGCCTAAAAGGTCTAAACTTTATGCAATTGTGCTCTGAGAGGAAATTAAGGCACTCACTTCTGAAAAAATCGTTAAAATTTCCTTTACAAACCTTCTACAAACATTCTGTTATATCGTTTGTTGTAAGAATTGCATTGACCCATACTTAAGCTGAGCAAAAGGTGCAGATATATATCCGCTTTAGAATGCTTCCGTTCTCGAACACAATTATTTGTTTAGTTAGATATTGCAGCTGTGTACATCCTAGCTACTCTTCGTTTACTCTTAATAAAACCAACTTAAAGCTATTCCACCCATCAGTAAAATTATAACATACGCTTGAGAAATTAAGTAAATAGTTGCAGTTATTCTTTGTCGGTATAAGATATTACAGGTGGAGCCATCTGTGGACATAACCAAGAGTACTTGATTTAGCTTCTGAGCTAAAATGCTTTTCCTGGCGGATAATAAGTGTAACTAAAATATTGTTTACGTGTGTAACGTATGTTTATAATAGTAAATTGAGGTGTTACAATCACACCACAATCTCAACTCACTCATTCAGAGCTATTTATCTCTCCTTCTATGCAAATTTGAAGATATACGTTTCCAAAAGTACTTTCATAGGCCATTTCATGATAGATATAACTAGGGTTAAGTCGAATATGCTTATACATTTGGTCAATACAAATCGCCTTTCTAATTGTACTGTGATCCTATGAAACCAACTGATAAATACGAATGTGCGGACAAAGTTTTTAAGATATAAAAAATGTGATCAATTTGACACCAAAAGCAAAGAACATCTCGGAAATCATTAATGGGATAAAAGAAGTTGACATAAATTACACTATTAAAGTAGATCCAGGTTAACAAAATTTTGTCTACATATTGCGATTTAGAAGTGACAGAAATGCTTACAAACGTTATTCAGAATGAGGAGAATATCTGAGATATTTCCCAGAAAACTCGAGCTACACATTTTGCTGCGCAAAAGTAATGAACCTGCAGCACCTTGATCAAATTGTTAACGGATATATGTACTACAAAAAAATCGGTAAAACTTACGTCTTTGAGAGTATGACCTATGAGTTTTTGTCAATACTTATTGTACATTTGTGCAATATTTTGTCCATATGGTGTCTAGTTTACTTAATTACACTTAAGCAGAGGAACCACTGTATTCCACCCAAAAAATTAATTCCGAGATTTCACCATAAATACACGTTTTGAGACTCAATGAATTAAATAAAAACATTTTTAGTAAAACCTTCTCGTGTATGTGTGTGTATGTGTGTTTGTGTCCGCGAGCGTATTGTGTGTTTTTTTCTGTGAGCTGAGTAGCATAACTCATCAATAAAAAAACATGCTTGGTATTTCCGTTTGATATCTTCCGAACATTCAAATTGTTCGAAAACTCTGACTTTGTCAAAAATGGCACCAGCGATTTTAATTAAAATACCAGTTGTTTAGGATATTTTTACTGCAACTGAAATGTTTTTCTTGAATTTTTCCGGGAAGTTGGAAACCGACTGTATTATGGATGAGATTTCAGTAATTGGTAAAGACGGCGCATGGCAGGACGATATGCTCTGAGTGAACAAATTCCTCCTCCGGAATTACGGTTGCCGGTCTCCGCACCCAGGTCTCGTTGTGGGACAGTTTCCGAACCACAGTTGGGTAGCGTGTCTGTTGTCTTGGCCAGCCGGGGACGCTTCCATCTAAGTGAAATGTAGCAATGTAGCTAAGTGAAATTTGGGGACCTTGCCCTTACACTGTCGTGACTCCTTGTGACGGCCGGCCTCTCTCGCCTAATCCTTGCTCTTCGGGGATGCCCCACTTAGGGTATACCACCTGTATTCCATTATTCGCTCTACATCTTTAAGAATTTTGAATGGGACGTAACTGAAATGTTCTGAGTGTCAAACAACTGCTAGGCAGCACATCGGAACCATGCCTAATCAGTAATTTGCGCCTACGCCTCATTCTGCTGGGACTTTCTCTGCTGTGGCAAACTGTAGTAAGGTGGTGGGAAGTACTTGGCGGGGGACAACGGCGAGGTAACTATACTACTGGTTGTTAGGGAGCGTGTGATATGTCAAAACAAAATGGCATGACGTACGATCCCAGCGTTCACGCTTCTAAGTTTTAAAAAGAAGCTTGGAAATTTTTAAGACTTGCGCTATTTGGTTGGATATTTCCTTCATCCAGAAAAACAACCTGTGTACAATTAATTGATAAATAATAAATATACACCTTTTACACTTTAGTCAAAAACAGATATATTTATGTGACAGATCTAAAACCCAAAGCTATATACCTATAGTAGTGATGGGCAGAATCGAATTATTTTAAGAATCGAATACACTGTATTCCAATACTTTGAAAAATCGAAACCTTCATTGGAATGGAAGTTCTCGGATGATGTCACATGCTGCGAATCGATTTCATTTGCTTTCATTATAAACGTACGTCTATAATAATGACTGGACGTTTTACAATCATATTACATTGTCAAATCGCTCCTCCACAACGCCTTCGCTGTACATCTATTAAAAATTTAACGGATAATGTTTACAGATGTAGTTTCAAACCCGTTTTGTTGTACATACAGCAGCGATAGCGTCACATGTCTTTAAGAAGTTGGTCAACACAAGCCGCCTTTCGTACTCAATTCTCTTCACATGAAATCAGCAGAACAATAGAATGGGGGCTAGTGTTTTTAAGATATAATGATAGTGGGAAATCGAAACTAAACGTAAAGGTCACCTCGAATACGTTAAAGGGAAGAAATAAAGTAACAGATTACTCTTTTAACAAGAACCGATTTTGTCTATGTATGACGAGCAGAGCTCGGATTTATATGCACTATAAGGTATCAATATACACATACATATATGCACCAAAATCCGGTTATAATATGAATTATAAATAAATTACATTATTTCAACTCTATAATATTTACTAAGCAATCTTTATGAAGTAATCAAATTGAAAACTTATTCTCACACTCAGGCATTAACAAAATTAATATCTATCAGCCTCTGTTTCATTTTATCTAATCATTAGTCGTTTTCATTGCAGTAAACAGACATTTACTCGATTTTCTGGAAGAAAAAATTTCTGTCTGTCGCTCAAAATATTTTTATATGGAGAGAAAGATCTCTGTTCTCCATACGAAGCGACAGAATAGGGGGTATGTGACAAAATAGGCCCAAAGCTTCTTTTAAGGTTATCCTTGTAACATCTGATTCAAAGCGCGAAACACATGTATTTCCCGCTTCGATTTCTTCAGTTGTGTACTGGAGACAATTTCCTCGACTGAGACTTCGTGTACCTGTAGGGCAGAAAATAAAGGCATACCCTTTATCTGTCAAACGCATAATTGCTGCTGCGATTTTACTAAAGTAGCTCTTAATAAACAGTAATTTACTGTGGAAACTCTTCTCATTGCAAACATTTACTGCAGCAGTGATACTTGCTGTTTCAATTTTGTTCATCACATGGAGCGTCTTTTTCACATCTTCCAGATGGTCACTGTAATAAAGAAGTGCGTCAATCCATGTTTCATTTTATTTGTTCCATTTATACACTGTCTTTAACTCGAATGGTCATATATCTGACCGTTCTCCTTTGGAGCATATCGAAGTTGTTAACTCGTATTCGTTGGAGTTTAGTCATTAGACCACGTACACATTCACACTCTCATTCATACTTCCAACTCTGGGGAATATGGGGAATTATCTTGGTCGGAAAAGAATTACCAACCCCGCTGCTGGGAATCAAACCTGGGACGCCTAGCACGGCAGGCAGGTGTCCCACCGACTGAGTTAGGAGGCCAGGCTACAATCCATGTACCTAAACTCGTGAGGATTGAATCTTGGAGCAAAGAATATCTTACATCATATCAGTAAATAATTTCACTACGGATAATACATTCAGCAAAACTTTTTCTCAGACGAAATAATGGAAGAAACAGTTGCATTGACCCATACTTATGCTTAGCAAAAAGTGTACATATATATCCGCTTTAGAATGCTTCTGTGCTCAATTACAGTTATTTGTTTAGTTAGATATTGTAACTGTATACATTTTAGCTAGTCTTCGTATACTCATCGTAAAGTGCACTTAAATCTATCCTACACCTCAGTAACATAATAACGTACGCTTGAGAACTTAATAAACAATTTCAATTATTTTTTTCCGGTATAAGATATTGCGTGTGGAGCCATCTGTGGACAGAAACAAGAGCTTACTTTTATTTTGCTTCTTAGCTAAACTGCCTTTCCTAGAGTATAATCAGTGTAACTAAAATATTGTTTCGTGTTTAACATATGTTTATAATAGTAAGTTGAGGTGTTACAATCACACTACATTCTCAACTCCCTCATTCAGAGCGGTTTATCTCTTCATCTATGCAAATTTGAGGATATACGTCTACAAAAGTACTTTCATAGGCAATTTCATTGTAGATATAACCAGGATTAAGTCACATGTGTTTAAAAATTTGGTCAACACAAATCACCTTTCTAACTGTATTGTGTTCCTATAAAACCTACGGATAAGCATGTGATACTTGCTGCTTCACTTATTTTGATCACATATTTGGAGCATCTTTTTCACATCTTCCAGGTTGTCACTGTAATAAAGGAGTGCTTCAATCCATGTTTTCCTTTTCCCTTGTTCCATTTGTTCCCTTAACTCCAATGTTCATGTCGCTGACCGTTATCCTTTGGAACATATCGAAGGTGTAAACTCGTATTCGCTGGAGTTTAATTATTAGATCACGTACACATTCACACTCTCATTCATACTTCCAGACCCTGGAGAAGATGAAGAATTATCTTGGGCGGAGAAAAATCGCCACCGCCATTGCTGGGAATCCAAACCGGGGCCCGTAACACGGCAGTAACGTGCCCTACCGACTGAGCTACGAGGCCAGGCCACAATCCCTGTTCCTAAACTCGTGAGGATTGAATCTTAGATTAAAGAGTATCTTGAATCATATCAGTAAATAAATTCACTACTGATCATGCCTGCAGCAATCCTTTCCCTCAGTGGAAATTAAGGCATTCTCTTGTGGAAAATTTGTTAAAATTTCCCTTGCCAACCTTCTACAAAAATTCTGTTATAACGTTACTTCAAAGATTTTAATTGACCCAACCCATACTTATGCTGAGCAAAGGGTGTAGATATATATCCGCTTTAGAATGCTTCCGTTCTCGAACACAATTATTTGTTTATTTAGATATTGCATTTGTGAACATTCTAGCTACTCTTCGTTTACTCTTAATAAAACGCACTTAAAGCTATGCTACCCATTAATAATATTATAAAATACGCTTGAGAATTTAGATAAATAATTACAGTTATTCTTTACCGTTATAAGATATTACAGGTGGAGCCATCTCTTGACAGAAACAAGAATATTTGATATAGCTTCTGAACAAAAATGCTTTTCTTGGATGATAATCAGTGTAACTAAAATATTTTTTACGTGTGTAACGTATGTTTATAATAGTAAATTGAGATGATACAAACACACCACATTCTCATCTCACTCATTCAGAGCGGTTTATCTCACCATTTATGCAAATTTGAAGATATACGTTTCCAAAAGTACTTTCATAGGCCATTTCATTGTAGATATAACTAGTATTAAGTCGAATATGTTTATAAATATTATAAAATCTCTGGAACACAGGAGATAAACAAAATTGGGAAATGGATAAATTATACAGAGCAGAAGTAGACTGGTTATAAGTAGAAGAATTACTGGCGGAATAAATAGTATTAATTTAGAATTAATTAAGTATGCTCCTGAAGAATTACATGATCGATTAATGTATACATATATATATATATATATATATATATATATATATATATATATATATATAACAAGTGTTGGGAAACAAAGGAATTACCGCAGGAATGGAAGATAGCTTAGGTGATATCAAGATTTAAGAGAAGGGAAAGATCAGGACCTGAAAATTACAGAGGGATTAGTTTATTGTGTGCTGCCTACAAAATATATGCCAAAATAAAAAGTACTCGGTAAAACAAAATAACAGCTGCAATACTTATAGAGAAACAAGCTTGTTTTAGAAAAGGAAGCAGAACCATCGACAATGTCTTTACTCTTAAACAAATAGTAGAAAAACGGCAAGAACAAAATTTGGAGACGCACTTAATATTTATTAGCTATAATAAAGCTTTTGACAAAGTATCACGAATGATACTTTGGGAAATTTTAAATAATAGATGCATACCTTTACAACTAACTGAAGTTGTAAAGAGTATGTAAATTGACACAAAAATAAAAATAAATAAACAAAAGAGAACCAGCAATAGTTAATGGTGCACTAAGACTAGGTTGGCCTTTATCAACCGCACCTTATAATTTGTATGTTGAGGGAATAGTAAGGATTTGGTCGAATAAAGTCAATGGAGGCATTAATGTATCAGGAGCTAAATTGAAAACTGTGCTGTATGCAGATGATCAAATAATAATGGCCACAATTGAAGATGACCTGCAGAAAATCCTGTATAGCCTAGATAAATTTGCTACAGAATATGGAATGAAAATATCAGGAAATAAATCCAAAACCATGGCATTTAAATGAATTGATTCAGTAAGATCAAAAATAGTGTTAGATAATACAATAAATGAGCAGAAATCACACTTTAAGTATTTATGCTGTAATGTCTCGTACCAAGGGGAATTTGATATAATAGAGAAAATAAATAAGTTTAACTAAATAGAACATTAAAAATAAAGCAAGAGAGGACTCTTTAATAAAACTATACAGAACAATGACAATGCCAACTCTGATCTATGGATCAGAAACATGGACACTAACAAAAAGAAATAGTACGAGAACACAGTCATCAGAAATGAAATTCATAATAGCAATAGCTGTATATACCAAAATTAATAAAAACCGTACGCAGGACGTTAGGACAGAATTAAAAGTAGAAGAAATAAACCATAATATTAACAGAAATAGAAATCAAAAGAAAGAACATATTCAGAGGATGAATCATAACAGAATACCAAAAATAGCCTTAAACTATAAACCTATAGGAAGAGGAAATCAGGGAAAGCCGAAGAAAAGATGGGCAGACCAATTTGGAGCCGGAACGGGTTAAACAATCCTAAGCCGTGAGGTAGAAGAGAGAAAAAGGTTTATAAATTTGGTCAATACAAATCGCCTTTCTAATCGTATTGTGATCCTATGAAACCAACAGACAAACACGAATGTACGGACAAAGATTTTAAAATATAAAAATATGATCAAATTGAAACTAAAGGCAAAGAACATCTCGAAAATCATTAATGGGATAAAAAAGTTGACATAAATTACACTATTAAAGTAGATCTATGTTAACAAGATTTTGTCTACATTAGCGAGTTAGAAGTGACAGAAGTGCTTACAAAAGTAATTCAGAATGAGGAGGACTTCTGAGACATTTCCCAGAAAACTCGAGCTATACATTTTGTTGCGCAAAAACATTGAACCTGCGGCACCTTGATTAAATAGTTCAGCGATGTATGTACTAAAAAAAATAGAAAAATAAAAATAGAAAGAAAAAATAAAAAATTTGCGTTCTTTGAGAATAAATCATTGCAACTTATGAGTGTTTTTCAACACTTATTGTATATTTGTGCAATGTTTTGTCCATATGGTTTCAAGTTTACTTAAAGATAAGAGCTTTGTATGGACAGAAGGGAGCTTACTTGATTCTGAGCATATAAACTTGTCTTTTTCTTTAACCTTCCTACTTGGACCACTAACGTGCTGGTAGAGGTTTCTTGTTCCTCTATGCCTTGTAAGGTCGGACCTGGGAAACAGAAGCTTTGGATCCCATAGAGAACTAGGATAGCTTATCAGCCCAATGCCTGGTATGAAGGTGATGGAAGAGGAGGATATATCAGAAGGCGAGAAGAGTGATAGTAAATTTGATGGAGCAACTGGCTGAATGCTGCCTTGGGAAACCAGATGATCCGTAGAACTACCATCCCAGTGCCATGTTGTCCACCACTTATCTCCCTTTACGTTCGCGTGGGATCGAACCCGAGCGTCTTGGTGAGTGCCAAGCGGTCTAAACACTTCCAATAAGCTTGTCCTGGAGTATAATAGCCATTGCTGAACTATATTCGGTGCCTAACATTAGCATTTAATAATAAACTAGTGTTACAATCGCAGTACATTCTCAACCGACTCGTCCAAAACGACGTATCATTCCATCTTTTCTAAATTCGCATATGCATTTACACAATTAGTTTCGTAATCCATTTGGGTATAGTTGGTCAAATCATGTCATGCTTCAAGTTCCATGATATTCCTACGAAATTACGAGGATAAAGAGGAATGGTGCTAGAGGTAAGGGAAATCGATATTTGGAAATTATATCTAAAGGCAAACAACAGCCCGAATAATATTGATGATATAATATAATTTGACGTAAATGACACTCATTCAATAAGAAATATTCCAATAAGAAAATTTTGTCTATTCCTTACGAGTAGCACGTGAGGGGAACTATTACCAAATTCAATGAGAATGTAAAGTACTTTTTATATCTTTCCCAGAAAATTGAAGCTGCACATATTGCTTCGTTTGCAAATATAATGACCATAGGGAATCTTCCACAAATCCTTGGAGATATTGTATAACAATATAAGTTTATCTCTCTAGAGGTGAAAAGTTGCTTCCGATGAATTTCTCTAAAGTCTTATGTATGAATTTGCAATATTTTGATCATATAGCTTAATGTTCCCTTACCTGCAGTTGGTAGAGGAAATGCTATACTCAGGCCAAGAATGAGACCCAGACATTTGAGCAGAAGGACATGTTTCGAAGCCCCATGAATAAAATAAAATAAAAACCAATATACTATCACAATTTGCTTGTGAGAGTGTCAGTGGGGTAAATTTGTGTGAGGTCCGAGCAGCAAAACTGAAAAATAAAAAAAATCAGGTTATATAAGTACAGCATCTCTCGAGGACGCAACAAAAATGTTTTGCAAAACTCGTATTTTGAAATAAGTGGCGCTAGCGAGTTTGAATGACATTCCAGAAGTTTAAAGTATTTTCGTGATAAATGAAACATTTTCATGAACCATTACGAAATGTCACTGTGTATCCGTTTTGAGTAAGTGCAAAACGGTAATATACACCGAAGGTTTCACTCCCGTTAAATACTTAATTTAGGGCAAATACATCCCCTGACAGGACACATTTCACAGATATCACATGTCTTTTGTTGTAATATAAGCTTTTCTCGTATACAAAGCTTTTAATCTCGCGGCTACGCTATCAAATCATAACTTACAAGCCATCACATAGCGACCAGCACTATAAACATTTAAAGACCGCTCTATGCCTCTGCATTCCGATATTCTCGTTTCAACCTTTAAGAAATGTGTAATACATACATACAAACATTTATCTTATTAATATGAGCTGTTTCAAGGAAACGTAGTAATTATGAATATAGTGTACATGACTCAGTAGAAAAGGTCATGTACGTAAACGTCCTTTAAAACCTTCCACTACTTGATCTGATGACGGAAGCCCACTCCACTTACATTATTTTACGTTTTGTAAATAAATTTGCCTGCCAAGTCTCTAGGTCAGCAACTCGTAAATTGTTCATTGTACTGCTCATTACATTTATCATGCTACTCAAAAGATAACCATGGCGACATCAAAGAATGCGTTAAGATACACGTATTCTTTGACGCAGAGAGATGACGCACGCTCGCTATTGAGAGAGCAACGTCGTCCTTTGTTCTCCAATTTATGTCCGCAGTGCAAGCATAGACAATTATTTGTTAGAATATTTACCAAATGATCAATCAGATTAATAACCGCACCGTCGCCGAGTGTTTGGAACGCCTGACTTCCACCTAGGCGGCCCAGGTTCCATCGTAGGCGACCGCAAAGCGATAACTGTGGTTGGTAATGTAGCGCTGGGTTTTTTCCCCGACCTACGGTTTCCCCCACCATCATTCCATCAACTGCTCCATCATCCAGAAGCCTGAGTACTTCATGACCACTATCTATTGACATTTCGTCCATTACTTACACTTCCTATAAATGGTCCTCTCCAATTTTCACTAAAACACGGCTTTTATGGCAACTGGACTGGCTAACTCTAAATTATGGCTTTTTCCATGTACAGCGTTCATTTAAAACCTAACGCAGCTCACGGCGTTTCGCTTCGCCTAGCTTACTGTATGTCAGCTTACTAATATTTCACTCCTGTTATCGCCCAGATAAGACTCGATAAGGGACGATTGCAGTGCTGATCACTTGAAGGTCGATACGTCTCAGCCACAGATTAATACCAGATGCTCAACTCCGTGTTAAAATCTGAAGACGCATAGGGCGCTCTTTCCTAAATCTTTAGACCCCGGCGACCTTGGCAACTACGGCCGGTGCGGCCGGTAATGTAGTAAGCTTCTATTGCGACCGAGCTATGGTGCATTCACCTCCCCTTCCCTTCGGCACCCATTTTCACTGACTGATGGAATCCAACTTCTTTCGAAATCACTTCTCGTCACACATGAATAGTTTACGGCACATATCAACTATTTCATATTAAGATAATACGCGTCAAATACGTGAGGAAATGTGCGATAAACTATTCATCAGTGTGCGAAATGTGACTTCGAAAGAAGTTGTCCAATTTGTGATAGAAATTGGAAGAATCCACTTGAACTTTTCCTGTTAAATATGAATAATTGACTTCCACAAAGCATTATATCTTTATTCCTGTTGCAAATTGATAATTTTGTCTTTAAAAACAATTAAAATTTAAAAAACGAGAGAGTGAGATCACTTAAGATGCTGTTGAGATTATACAAGACATCTGTATACCCTTTCCCTCAAGCTTCTTAATGTAATACTTAAAATAAAGATAACTTAACACTAAAATAATGATTCTGTAGATACAGGAAAGCAGGTAAGGTTACCATAATGTTATATGTAATGCAATTTCTTTGTACACAGAATGTTGAAAAATTCCCTGGAATAACAGTGAGAAAAAAAAACCTAAAGAAATATGTATATAAATTTGAAATGATAACAACAACTATGTACAAAAAAATAGCACTATTTCTTTAAAATGACAACAAAGCAGCTCTGTTAATGGTTATATTTAATAAGAATTTTAAAAGCTCAATAGTACATACATTATTTTCAGCACAAGTATACTAAAGTATATTCAGAGAAAAACCTGAAATTTGTAATCGATTCATATAAGATTAATAATGTCAAATTAGTACAGAAGTCAGTATTAGCAACTGGTGACATAAATTTCATAAATGGCACTATTTTATATACTTCTAATCACTTTGGTAGAATTAACATTCACAAGTGCAGAATAAATTATGAAAAATAATAATTACATTAAAGCTGTATCATTCATTTAAAATTGTCCTAAGCTTAACTCTGTCTTCACAACACAAGAATATTACAGCGTTGAATTTTTAAATGCTTCAATGACATGCATATGCACAGAAGTGAATGCTGAAGAAGAAAATGTGCAGTTTTAAAAATAAAATTTAATGCACAGTGTATCTTCCAATAAGAGATTATTTCATGTAGTTATCTGACTGTGAAATATAATTTGCTTAATGTGCAGAGCAATTGTTTGGATAAATGGCTTGCTTTAACTTGATAAGACTTTAAACAATGTACTTTATGACTAAGGTGGCAAATGGAGCCCTCTGCATAGTGTAAACCTCTCAGTCCATGACATACAACTGAATGTGTGTCAAATAAATAACTCAATGAAAGATTACACTATGAACTATTAATGCTGTTTGTAGTTTTAGTTAAGAAGTGAAAGTGATGGAACTGTGTGTTTGAGTAGTTAATAGAAAATAATTTAGTAATGTAATTTATTTGCTCACACATCTAACCATTATTTCTTTTAACAGTCCATAATTCCCTTATGTGTTCACTACAAAGAAACAAGAAGTGCATTATATAGCAAAATAATGTGCAGTTTTATCTACTTTTCAAAATTATTATGTGGCTTCGCATCACTGCATGTAACGAATGGCTCATATATTAAGTTAAACATCTTTTTCTCATGCCAAAGATTGAGATTTTCATTCCAACTTAGAACAATGAGAGGATGTTTAACAGTGTAGTTTAATGTGACATGTAACATTTCTGTGAGTCACGCTAGTAACGTTATATCACCCTTAAAATGGTTAGCATTACAGAAATTGTGTACCAATATTACTCATAAATGGTGGCAAGTACATGTTGAGAACAGATATACCACAGAATACATAAATGCTGTGCAAATATCACTTTAACTTGTTATTTTTCTGAACCCATTTGTGTGTGTGTGTGTGTGTGTGTGTGTGTGTGTGTGTGTGTGTGTGTGTGTGTGTGTGTGTGTGTGTGTGTGTGTTAACAAGGAAGAGGATTTATAACCTATTATTTATTGTGAAGTTTTACTAATTTGAGATCAAGCCACACTGTGTTTAGGTCCTAGCTAGCTGACCTTGTGCATGTTTTAAGAATAACTGAAATATTAGAAATAAAATTAAAAGTGGCATATAATGATGATGACACAATGATATTTTAATCATTTCTTGCATTGCACAATTACACCTAAAAACTTGTAAAGCTTTTTCAAATAAGTTCTAATCCCATCAGATCTCTTCAAAGATGGTTATTCAGGTAAATAATTTAGTGTAGTGTGTACAATAATATTGCATAGTGACTACTGTATTAAACAATATAGAACAAATTAGGTTTATATAATCTCAGATCATACTTTTAATTGCTGTTAAAAGCTGTGACATTCTTGATCAATGATGTCGATATACACTGATGAGTAAGGTTAAGAGAACTTAATTCTTCAAAATACTTATCATTGCAATTTAAAGGAAAAGTTTATAAAATTCATATCAAGCATCTCGCCCAAATATTTTAATTTAAGCCACCTAGATTATACGTAAACACAGATGATGCTAATTTTGGTATGTCTGAAAATTCACAGCTATTTTTTCAGTAATTTAAACTGCATATTACTTACCTTACATGGACTTATATATGACATATATTTTAAATTTAAAACTACAAGTACAAACGCAAAAATTAATACACCCAATCAACTGTCTAAAATAACTTCACTTTTCACTTTTCCTTGTTGGTCACAGTATTCCTCAAAGTTTTTGTTAAATTTTCCACTGATATGAAATGAAACTCAAACTTTCAGAAATATTTGATATGCCACATTAAATTGCTGTATACGCGGGAAAGAATGCTTTGTGCTACATTACTAAAGTTCCTGAAGATCACTGCACATCACCAAAACAAGAAACATACACAATATCCAATAATCCTGCATTCTGATTTCTGCCATCGTATTCCTGGTAGCCTGAGATGATGGATGACCCCTGAAAGACAAAAAACAGAAAATGCCATTATTACAGTAATAAATTAACAAGGTTAATGAAACTAATGCTTTTGTATGTAAAACAACACACTTTTTCCATTATAAGGCGCTACATTAATGTAGAGAATTTAACTATGCATGAATATGTATTAAGGCACATTTCAGGTTATGTCATATTAATTGTCTGTATTTAGCTACATGCTAAATCTTACTTACCAATAGGTCTTTGTGAAAATCTATTCTCGTTCTTCCTGCTGCCTATACGTCCTCGTAGTTCTTTCAAATGTTTACAATTTCACAAATCGATGAAAATTGTATTCAGCACTTAATTTGGCTTGGCCTCCTTGCCGTTAAAGCTTTAATTCAAATATTTTCAGGTTAGCCAATGTAGTGTCTTATTCATATCGTACATTGAGCTCAAATAAGGTCGATAATAGGTCAATAATATTACGAAAATTACTTCATAAGTAGTAAAATAATACAATAACTATTAAATTTTGAACTAAGCAGAAGGTATTTTATATATTAGTCAGTATGCAACACGGCAGCCAAAATAATTATATTGGCGGCATTGAATCCGGCGCCTGCAGCGCTCAAAACTGTATCTTTAGACCCCGGGTGTTTCGCGAACCTTAATGTGTCTCCTGGTCTCCTATCTGAGTTATCAGGCCCTGGTCTCAGCTCTCTGTCGAGTAATATCTCCCTAGTTCTTCATATTATTACGAATTTCATAAGTTTACATTATTATAGTACACTGTTGACATATATCGTAGTTATATTCATGACTTTTTTCCAGAATGAGCTTAATAAAACAACCAAGTGTAGGTTATACACCAAACATCTCACTTATTGGTAAATACATATACTACAAATTTGCAATTATGTTTATACTAAACTTCTGATTTTGGAAGAAACATTTTTCGGTAAAATGCTTGTTTCGCCAAAGGTGGAGGACATTGGCAGAATCTTCTATCTGGTGCGCGTGTTATACAAGCTTAACGCGTGGCGGAGCTCTGTAGAAGCAAAGTCTGCTGTGAGACTCCCAATCTCGTACAGGCGATATGCTGAGCGCCTGTGTGGTCTTCAATGAGGATCCCCATAATACTTGCAGTACGTCATGCGGATCGATTACATTTCAGTTTTGAGTAACAGGCATATGTACACACATACATACCTCTCAATGAAAACTGTCATTACAGAACTTAAGTAGAGATACGTCGTTATATTAGTACTTTATTCGTTTGTATTATGCATACTATTTCAGTTAAATATATGGAGTATAGATGGTTGAGTTAGAAATATTACTTATTACATTTACCATGAATTACTTAACAAAATTTGAAATATTATCATAGCGCATATAGTATTTATTGGATATGGATTCACTTGCGGCATGCCACACTCTGCTCACGGGAAGTACAATATATCAACACCTCAGGACGCCTAAAATGGCGCTAGCGATTTTGATGGACATACAAGAAGTATAGGATGTGTACCTAAAAAGCGAAATATATATTTTTTAATTTATTTGGAATCTGATTTTCTAGTTGTTTAGAACAACCAGTAAATCTAGAGACTTGAAAATCTTAATGCAGGAAAAAGATGATTCCGACTAGTGTGAAATTTGAGTGAAATTCATTTTTGTGGCAGGAATCATCTCAGGTATTTCTGTTAATTTCACAATCCTTTGCCATCAAAGCTTAATTTAAGGACCATCCTTCAGAGAATAACACAGCAAAAATCATTCAAAACCTACTTTATTTCGAATTTGTACTGCCGCATTTTGGGAAATACAAAAAACTTATATGAACTATTATTTGTCTTCATTAACATTAACGTAACTAAAGGACCAGGTCATATGTCATACCAAGCTTAATAAGTTAGTCATTCTTCTTCCTCGGTATAAGATATTACAAGTAGAGCCATCTATGGTGAGCAGCGAGAGGTCGTGTAGAGCGTACGATACCTCTAAACTAAGACGTTTTTGTTGGAGTAACGTTACATCTGAAAGATTTTCGCAAGCGTATTGCATGGTTTTTGTAGTATTTTGAGTATTATAATCAAACTGCATTTTAAGCCCATCTCCAGAACATCATTTATTGCTATATTTTCGAAATGACATATATCTGTATTAAGAAGTAATTTCATGCAAATTTTGGTGTTGTTTATCAAATAATGCCAGGTATGAGGCTCCATGGCATCCTATGAGATATAAGAAACAGAAATATCGATAATCGCGTTTAAGATATATCGATATTGGAAAATTTAAGCCAAACTAAGGAAGAAATAAGCGGGTGAAATAAGTTTATGTATTCCAAGCTTCTTTACAAAATCTGTTTTATGAAGAACTTTTCCATTTATTATAAGCTACAAGGTGGGAAAAGTCTTACAAAAATCGCTCAAAATTCAAAGAATTTGTTGTAGCCCTCCCTGAATATTCACAATGCAAATTTTGGTTTCATGCAAATGTATTAAGCATACGGCATATTAATCAGATCGTTAGGCACATTTGCCAAAAATTAGAAGTCCCGAAGTATATATGTTTAGAAATAAAAAGTGATATCTTATGATATTCTTTAACTCCTAATGTATGCCCGTGCAATATTTTAAAGATATGATTTAAATATTACTTTCCTGAACTTAGTAGAGAAATTACAGTTTTACAGCGAAAAAATGGAATTGGAGATGTCACTATAATTTTTTATTCTTTGAGACACTGAATAATTAAAAAAATATTTTGGCATAAGTTCGTTTCGTGTGTGAATCTCTCTATACCAGTGCGTGTGAGGCAAGAACCACGGAACTCAACAAATAAAGATAACCCGGTATTCAACGTCTACACGACTAGTAAGCGACAGTGAGGTTTTACGGTCGCTCGGAGTAGAGCAAAGTTCGCTGGCGCGCCTCAACTGCGATTTACTGGTTTTGCCGCGTTAAACACTACAACTGTTTTACCGCACCAAGGGAAATCTACTTAGATAAAAGGCGGTGTATGTGGGTCACCTGGAGTATTTACAGATATCTGCCTAGATTTACGTTAATAAGATAAATGAAAACACGTTTAAGAATATTGTGTACAACACTGAGTACAGAAAGGCAGTAAGTAAAGAGTTATCAAGTGTTGCACTACTTGAACTAAATATGGAAGCTTATCCCAAAAATACATATTTATCTTTTGGAAACAAAATTCTGAATATCAGGTTGCTTGGTTAGGAATTGTTAGAAGGTCCCTTATGCTTAACATATATATATATATATATATATATATATATATATATAGGCACCTTTGTTCTAAGTGTTTCTTACATGCAATGGTCCGTTGCCGTGATGAAACATGACTTTGAATATCGACGACTTTGCACGTTCGTTTTATAGTTATGCCAAGAACATACGTTTGTGTAAAATCGGCCGAAATCCTGTCGACTGATCTTATAATAGATATATGAACCCATTTGTAGAGAAAAATTCTCAGCAACCAACTTTAACATAGCCTCCTTAATTCTACAAGAAATTATCAGTGAATTATATCACCTGATTTACGGTAAACGAGTTCTTCTGAAACAAGATATTTTGGAAATGCTCATAAACTTATCGCACAAACGCCAAATAGTACTAAAGTAACCTGGATACCCCATCAAAATTCAATTTTCTTTGTACTTTACAATCTTCGCTCTCCATCATAACTAAAAGGGATGATTCCTTTTGTACATCATATAAAATTTGTGTGAAGTTAATCTAATAATATGTATAATGGGATTCAAATTCCAACCAACGAAAAGTAGGGAACTCCAAAGGCCTATGAACCAAGGTAGTGAAGTCCGTCAATATATACTTGTGTCTGGGTGCTTCCTTTCTCATCCAAATTTAGTTCTTCTTTTGTTATTGTGTCTGTATACATTCTAAAGGACCATTCTTTTTCTAGTAATAGAGCAGACTTGAATCTAAGCTAAACCAATAGGATTTATCATATGACAAACAAAGTTGTGTATTAAATTGCCATTCCTTATCTTCAATATAAGATGTTACAGGTAGAGCCATCTATGTACAGCGCCGAAAACTTTTTGAAATTGATGTAGCCTCTAAGCCATTAAGGGTTTGTGGAAAAAAATAGTATATCCAAAACATATCCCCTGCAATAATAAAATATATCATTTAAATAATGACTGGGAGTGCTATTATCACACTACATTCTCGAGCCACTCCTCCAAAACCGCATATCCTTCCATTATTCCCAAATTTTATGTATATGTTTACAGAAGTGGATCCGTAGCCCATTTCGATTATTTTGGTCAAATCTTGCCGTGTTTCACACCTCAAACTATTTCTGTGAAATCGCCTGAGAGACAGGAAACGTGAATAGAGGATTTAAGATATATCGATCCTGAAAAATGGAATCGAAAACAAAAAAATACTCCAAATCCTTCAATGGGGTGTGGTATGTTGTAATAATTTACCCTCTTTTAACAAGAACCACTCTAACAACATTTTGCTTATTTATTATAATTTGCCACTTGGAGGAAGACTTTTCAAAATATTTTGAAAAAATAAAGCACGTTCGAGGTCAGTGCAAAAATATTCAGGCTTCAAATTGTATTTGTTTCGCAAATATATTGATGAACGTCGAAGTCACCTGTATCCCAGAGCAGATGTGCACCAATACATAAATTATTGAATTTGTAACCGAGGCTTTCATTAAACTGTCATTTAACATACTTTTGCAAAACTTTCAAAGTCATCCACTGAAATATTGATAACATGTGCTCATGAAACGTAATCTGGTTTATTGCTTGGCCTTAATATATATTCGATTCAGAGCATTTCCATTTTCACACAGTTATATGTTATTTTAAAATTACGTTAGCATTTAATTAACATACACTTCCCTTTTACGTAGCAAGGAAAACATAAATCTATGCTAAACCTAAAGAAGTTAATCACATGTCCTACAAAGGTTTATAAATTATTGTGCTTCTTCTTGCACTGTATAAAATATTAAAGATAAGAGCTTTCTATGGACAGAAGGGAGATGTTTCTTGGAGCTTACCCTGATTCTGAGCCAATAAACCTGTCTTCTTCTTTAACCTTCCTAATTGGACCACTAACGTGCTGTTAGAGCTTTCTTGTTCCTCTATGCCTTGTAGGGTCAGACCTGGGAAACAGAAGGTTTGGATCCCATAGAGAACTAGGATAGCTGATCAGCCCAATGCCTGGTGTGAAGGTGATGGAAGAGGAAGACGTATAAGAAGGCGAGAAGAGTGATAGTAAAGATGATGGAGCAACTGGCTGAATGCTGCCGTGGGAAACCGGATGACACGGAGAACTTTCATCCCAGCGCTATGTTGTCTACCACAATTCTCCTTTAACGGTCGCCTGGGATCCAACACGGGTCTCTTGTTGAGAGCCAAGCGGTCTAAGCTACTTCAATAAGCAAATCCTGGAGTAAAATAGCCATTGTTAAAGTATATTCGGTGCGAAACATTAGTTTGTAATAATAAGCTAAAGTGTTACAGTCATAGTATATTCTCAACCCACTCGTCCCAAACGACGTATCACTCCAACTTTACTAAATTCGCATATGGATTTACACAATTATTTTCGTAATCCATTTGGTATAGTTGGTCAAATCATGTCATGCTTCAGGTTCCAAGATATTCCTACGAAATTACGAGGATAAAGAGGAATGGAGCTAGAGTTAAGAGAAATCGATATTTGAAAATTATATCTAAAGGCAAACAACAGCCTGGAAAATATTGATGGTATAATATAACTTGACATAAATTATAGTCATTCAATAAGAAATATTTCAATAAGAAAATTTTGTCTATTCCTAAAGAGTAGCACGTCTGAGGAACTCTTACAAAATGCAATGAGAATGTAAAGTGTTTTTGATATCTTTCCCAGAAAATTCAAGTTGCACATATTCTTTCGTTTGCAAATTTAATGAGCTCTGGGAATCTTGAACAAATCTTTGGAGATATTGTATAACTAATTAGAAAACGGTAAAGTTTATCTCTCTGGAGGTGAAAAGTAGCTTCCGATGACTTTCTGTAAAGCCTAATGTATGAATGTGCAATATTTTGTTCATATTGCCTAATGTTCCCTTACCTGCAGTTGCTAGAGGAATTCCTATATTCAGGCCAAGAATGAGAACCAGAGATTTGAGCAGAAGGACATGTTTCGAAGCCACATGAATAAAATCAAAATAAAAACCGATATACTATCACAATATTCTTCTGAGAGTGTCAGTGAGGTGAATTTGGGTGAAGTACGAGCAGAAAAACTGAAAAATAAAGAAAAATCAGGGTATATAAGTTTAACATCTTTCCAGGACGCAAAAGAAATGTTTTGCAAAACTCGTAATTTGTCATAAGTGGCGCTAGCGAGTTTGAATGACATTCCAGAAGTTTAAAGTATTTTCGTGATAAATGGAACATTTTCGTGAACCTTTACGAAATGTCACTCTGTATCCGTTTTGAGTAAGTGCAAAGCTATAGTATATACCGAAGGTCTTAGTCCCGTTAAATACTTAAATTAGGGGAAATCCATTTTCTGGCAGGACACATTTCCCAGATATCACATGGCATTTGTTGTAATATAAGCTTTTCTCGAATATAAAGCTTTTAATCTCGCGGCTACGCTATCAAAGCATAACTTACAAGCCATCACATAGCGGCCAGCACTATAAAGATTTAAAGACCGCTCTACGCCTCTGCATTCCGATATTCTCCTTTCAACCTTTAAGAAATGTGTAATATATACATACAAACATTTATCTTATTAACATTAGCTGTTAGAAGGAAACGTAGTAATTAAGAATATAGTGTACATGACTCAGTAGAGAAGGTCATGTAAGTATAGTCCTTTAAAACCTTCCACTACTTGATCTGATGACGGAAGCCCACTCCACTTACATTATTTTACCTTTTGTAAATAAATTTGCCTGCCAAGTCTCTAGGTCAGCAACTCATAAATTGGTCATTGTACTTCTCATTACATTTATCATGCTACTCAAAAGATAACCATGGTGACATCAAAGGATGCGTTAAGATACACGTATTCTTTGACGCAGATAGATGACGCACGCTCGCTATTGAGTGAGCAACGTCGTCGTTTGTTCTCCAATTTATATCCGCAGTGCAAGCATAGACAATTATTTCTTAGAATATACACCAAATGATTAATCAGATTAATGATCGCACCGTCGCCGAGTGTTTGGAACGCCTGAGTTCCACCTACGCGGCCCAGGTTCGATCCCAGGAGACCGCAAAGCGATAACTGTGGTTGGTAACGTAGCGCTGGGTTTTTTCCGCGACCTGCGGTTTCCCCCACCATCATTCCATCAACTGCTCCATCATCCAGTAGCCTGAGGACTTCATGACCAACATCCATTGGCATTTTCACTTTTCCAATTTTCACTTAAGCACGGCTTTTATGGCAACTGGACTGGCTAACTCTAAATCATGGGTTTTTCCATGTACAGGGTTCATTTAAAACCTAACGCAGCTCACGGCGTTTCGCTTCTCATTGCTTACTGTATGTCAGCTTACTAATATTTCCCTCCTGTTATCGCCCAGAAAAGACCCGATAAGGGACGATTGCAGTGCTGATCACTTGAAGTTCGATACGTCTAGCTCTCTGTCGAGTAATATCTCCCTAGTTCTTCATATTATTACGAATTTCATAAGTTTACATTATTATTGGAAACTGTTGACATGTATCGCAGTTATATTCATGACTTTTTTTCCAGAATGAGCTTAATAAGACAACCAGGTGGAGGTTATACACCAAACATCTCACTTAATGGTAAATACATATACTACAAATTTGCAATTATGTTTATACTAAACTTCTGATTTTGGAAGAAACATTTTTCGGTAAATGCTTGTTTTGCCAAAGGTGGAGGACATTGGCAGCATCTTCTATCTGGTACGCGTGTTATACAAGCTTAACGCGTGGCGGAGCTCTGTAGAAGCAAAGTCTGCTATGAGACTCCCAATCTCGTACAGGCGATATGCTGTGCGGCTGTTTGGTTTTCAATGAGGATCCCCATAATACTTGCAGTACGTCATATGGATGGATTACATTTCAGTTCTGAGTAACATGTACACACACACATACCTCTCAATGAAAACTATCATTACAGAACTTAAGTAAAGATATGTCGTCATATTAGTACATTATTCATTTGTATTATGCATACTATTTCAGTTAAATATATGGAGTATAGATGGTTGAGTTAGAAATATTATTTATTACATTTACCATGAATTACTTCACAAAATTTGAAATATTATCATAGCGCATATAGTATTTATTGGATATGGATTCACTTGCGGCATGCCACACTCTGCTCACGGGAAGTACAATATGTCAACACCTCAGGACGCCTAAAAATGGCGCTAGCGATTTTGATTGACATACCAGAAGTATAGGATGTGTTCCTAAAAAGCGAAATATATTTTTTTTTAATTTATCTGGAATCTGATTTTCTAGTTGTTTAGAACAACCAGTAAATCGAGAGACTTGAAAATCCTAATGCAGAAAAAAGGTGATTCCGACTAGTGTGAAATTTGCGTGAAATTTATTTTTTGTGGCAGGAATCATCTCAGCTATTTCTGTTAACTTCACAACCCTTTGCCATCTAAGCTTAATTTAAGGACCATCCCGCAGAGAATAACACAGCAAAAATCATTCAAAACCTACTTTATTTCGAATTTCTACTGCCGCATTTTGGGAAATACAAAAAACTTATATGAACTATTATTTGTCTTCATTAACATTAACGTAACTATAGGACCAGGTCATATGTCATACCAAGCTTAATAAGTTAGTCATTCTTCTTCCTCGGTATAAGATATTACAGATAGAGCCATCTATGGTGAGCAGCGAGAGGTCGTTTAGAGCGAACGATACTTCTAAACTAAGACGTTTTTGTTGGAGTAACGTTACATCTGAAAGATTTTCGCGTGCGTAGTGCATGGCTTTTGTGGTATTTTGAGTATTATAATCAAACTACATTTTAAGCCCATCTCCAGAACATAATTTATTTCTATATTTTCGAAATGACATATATATGTACTAAGAAGTAATTTCATGCAAATTTTGGTGTAGTTTATCAAATAATGCCAAGTTTGAGGCTCCATGGCATCCTATGAGATATAAGAAATAGAAACATCGATTATCGCGTTTAAGATATATCGATATTGGAAAATTTAAGTCAAACTAAAGAAGAAATAAGTAATCGTTAGCGGGTAAAATAAGTTTATGTATTCCAAGCTTCTTTACAAAATCTGTTGTATTAAGTACTTTTCCATTTATTAAAAGCTACAGGGTGGGAAAACTCTTACAAAAATCGCTCAAAATTCAAAGGATTTTTTGTAGCCCGCCCTGAGTATTCACAATGCAAAATTTGTTTTCATGCAAATGTATTAAGCATACGGCATATTAATCAAATCGTTAGGCACATTTTCCAAAAATAAGAAGTCCTGAAGTATATATGTTTAGAAGGAAAAAAGTGATATCCTATGATGTTCTTTAACTCCATATGTATGCCCGTGCAATATTTTGAAGATACGATTTAAATATTTCTTTCCTGAACTTAGTAGAAAAATTACAGTTTTACAGCGAAAAAATGGAATTGGAGAAGTCACTATAATTTTCTATTCTTTGAGACACTAAATAATTAAAGAAATATTTTGGCATAAGGTCGTTTGGTGTGTGAATTTCTCTATACCAGTGCGTGTGAGGCAAGAACCACGGAACTCAACAAATAAAGATAATTGGGTATTCAACGTCTACACGTTCTAGTAAGCGACACGGAGGTTTTGCAGTCGCTCCGAGTAGAGCAAAGTTCGCTGGCACACCTGAACTGCGATTTACTGGTTTTGCCGCGTTAAACACTACAACTGTTTTACCGCACCAAGGGAAATCTACTTAGATGAAAGGCGGTGTATGTGGGTCACCTGGAGTATTTACAGATATCTGCCTAGATTAACGTTAATAAGATAAATGAAAACATGTTTAAGAATATTGTGTACAACACTGAGTACAGAAAGGCAGTAAGTAAAGAGTTATCGAGTGTTGCACTACTTGAACTAATTATGAAAGCTTATCCCAAGAATACATATTTATCTTTTGGAAACAAAATTCTGAATATCAGGTTACCTGGTTAGGAATTGTTAGAAGGTCCCTTATGCTTAACATTGATATATTTAGGTACCTTTGTTCTAAGCTTTTCTTATATGCAACGGTCCGTTGCCGTGGTGAAACATAACTTTGAATATCGAAGACTTTGCACGTTCGTTTTATAGTTATACCAAGAACATACGTTTGTGTAAAATCGGCCGAAATCCTATCGACTGATCTTATAATAGATATATGAACCCATTTGTAGAGAAAGAGTCTTAGCAACCAACTTTAACATAGCCTCCTTAGTTCTACATGTAATTATCAGTGAATTATATCACCTGATTTACGGTAAACGAGTTCTTCTGAAACAAGATGTTTTGGAAATGCTCATAAACTTATCGCACAAACGCCAAATAGTACTAAAGTAACCTGGATATCCCAACAAAATTCAATGTTCTTTGTACTTTACAATCTTCACTCTCCATCATAACTAAAAGGGAAGATTACTATTGTACATCATACAAAATTGGTGTGAAGTTAATCTAATAATACCTATGTATAATTGGATTCAAATTCCAACCAACGAAAAGTCGGGAAATTGAACAGCCTATGAACCAAGCCATGTCATGCCATGTGGTGCTGACTGGCTGTATAACGCCAGAAAGTTTTTGCTGCGTGCCCACCCGTTAAGGGTTTTACCGCAGGTAAGGTAAATTCGGGATATTGTAGGGTGAAATGTTGATTTTTAGAATGGTGAATTTTTATGAGGTTACTAGTATGTACCTGGGTGTTGAAGGACAGGATGCAATACCTTGCACCCTGGTGTTTTTTTTTTTTTTTTTTTTTTTAAATTTTGGTTACATAATTTTGATGCCAAGCAGCTTGGAAGAATTATGTGGAGCTCAGCTTTAGCTGCTTTTCGGATTAGCTCCTAGTTTATCTCGGATGCCCGCAAGCCATGCGGGGTAACCGGTGCTGACTAGAGCGACGTCTAGTGGGGTCATAATCTCCCAGGGATCTGACAAGGGCGCTTCTGTGGTTGGGTAAGCTTGCGTACAATTTGGATGCCCGGCGCCTGAATTCATCCTCCACGTATGGGAGACTCGAGGCCTCGTGAAGCAACCTGGTAGGAAAATAAGGACCCACAGAATATATAGTCCTGAGTCCTCTAGTCTGTGCACGTTGGAGCCATGCTAGCACGCTGTCTGCGGCCATGCCCCAGATATCGCAGGCATAAAGCATAACCGGGATCACCAGCGCTCGGAGAAGGTATAACTTCATGCCAACTGGCATCGAGGTTGACCCCAGCATTGGATACAGTGAAGCAATTGCTCCCTGTACCTTGGCCGCTCGGTCCCTGATGTGTTGGCGAAAAGTTAAACCCTTGTCCAAGTTAACACCTAGGTACTGAACAGAGTTAGTCCACTCTATACTTCGACCTCGTTAGCTGAAATTGGGGCAGTCTGCGGGGGTGTGGCGCTTTGTAAAAGGTATGGCGTGACTTTTGTCCGGATTAACGGATATCCGCCAACGCCTACACCACTGCTGTGTGAGGCGGAGATGTCTTTGTAAGGGGTTGAAGGCTCTGAGGATGTGTTTGTCTTTGCAAAACAGAAGCACGTCGTCAGCGTATTGTGCCATTTCGACTCGTGGCTCTATTGGGAAGTCTGCCATAAAGACGTTGAATAGGGTTGGGGATAGTACAGAGCCTTCGGGGACTCCGCCTCTCACTGGTCTGAGTGCAGATGTTTTCCCCGCGACTGTGACTTGGAATGTGCGGTGTCGCAAGACGCTGTGAATTATGTTGACTAATTGTGTTGGTAGCTCCAGGTGGATCAATTTGTAGAGGAGCCCGGCGTGCCATGTCGTGGAGAAGGCCTTCTCGACATCCAAAGAAACTGCAGCAGTGAAGGCGCCTTCCTGGAACCCCAGGGCAGCAGTCTCCACCACCCGCAGCAGCTGTTGGATTGTCGAGTGCCCAGGACGAAAACCAAACTGATGTGCGGGAATGGCTTGAAGGTCTCCCAATAATGGGGACAAGCGGGTGAGAATCAACCTCTCGAGAACTTTCGAGAGGGTGGAAAGGAGGCTGATGGATCGATAGCTGGAGGTGTGAACCGGATTTTTCCCAGGTTTCAATATGCAAATCACCCGGGCCTCTCTCCACTCTCGTGGAAAGTACCCAAGGGCGAGGCGCATGTTGAAAATCCTAGTTAGGAATAGAACCGCGATGAAGGGGAGATGGCGGAGCATTAGGGGAGTCAGCCCGTCCGGCCCCGTCGCCTTTTTTGCTTTGAGACTCTGAAGTGCGCCCTGGACTTCGCTGGGAAGAATGGTTGGGAGACGAACCGCGTCCTCAGAAGGGCGGCGTAGGAAACGACGCTCCTCCCGACGATTACGTTCGGAAAAGTTATCGTCCTGGGGGTCATCTCTTGGACATAAGGTACGTTCAAGGTAGTCAGCGAAAGCATCGGCTTTGGTTTGGGGTTCGTGAGCCAGGCCTTGGGTGCCATGGATGGGGGAGTTGTATTGGCATCTGTGATTTCTGAGGGCTCTGGCTATCCTCCACACGTCGCCATCCTCGACGCGCAATCTGGTCATTTTGTCCTCCCACGCTTGCACCTTGTGCTCGCGCAGTCAGGCACTGACCTCTCGACGCAAGCGTCTTGGAAGCGCTCGATTATGTTGCGTGCGGTGACGCTGGTATAGTCTCGGTGCAGCCTAGGATCTTCTGATGAGAAGGATGATGTCCAGAGGAAGGACATCAGGGTGGAGAGGAGCCGAGGAGTGGATTGTCAGATTGTGGGTAGTCCGCTTCACGATGGAAGTGAAGGATGAGATTGCATTCTCCAGGGTGGGTATGTTTGTGATCTTTGGATTTGGCGGGATGGAAGTGCGGAGACAATTCCTGATGCCTTCCCGATCGACTTCTCGCGTCTGAAGCGAGATGTCATGACTGGAAACCCTGGTGTTGATCTCTGTCAACACCGGATTATGGTCTGAATGTAATGCGTTTAAGGATGTAAGGGTGAGATGAAATGGTAGATGCTTAGTGATGGCGAAGTCTATGACTGAAGGCAGTCCTCCTCCTCGCGGGTAGTGAGTGGGTTGCCAGGGACCCTGTACTTGAAGTAGCGGGTCTGCATCTATCAGGCGTATGATTTCAATGCCTCTTGCATCCGCCCGACGACCACTATGCCAACGTTGATGTTTAGCATTGAAGTCGCCGGCCATGATAGCATTGGGACGTAGGGCTAGGATGGAGGGGTAGTCTTTTGGGACAAACTGCCGTCGTGGTGGTTGGTACACGGAGACTATCAAGACCTCTAATCCGCCAAAGTCCATACTGATGGCCGTGGCCTCCAGGGTTTGCAGCGGTGGGAGTTGCATGGGCTGATGGACCACATTCTTCCGTACCAGGATCGCCGTTCCGCCTCCCGGGCGTCCCTGTCGATCCGTACGATGGCAGATGTAACCCGGAAGGCGGAACCGGGAGTCTGGACGGAGATGCGTTTCGCTGACTGGGATGACGTCCAGGGCATGAGCTCGAGCAAAGTGAAGCAGCTCGCTCCCCTGACCGGCTAGGCTGCACGAATTCCAAGATGCGAATCGAAATGAGGTTCGAGACCTAGTTCGATACGCCATCACGGATTTGCCGCGTACCTGCTGTCAGGAGGGCCATCGCCTCCATTGCTACCAGCATCTTGCCAGCCGGGTTGGAAGAGGTGAAGAACTTCACGACGAGCTCGCAGATCTTCTGTCCATGCGTCAGCAGCAACTGCTGCAGCCACGTGAACACATCTGAGAGGTCGAGTGCAGCTGTGAGAGGAGTGGTTTGAAGTGTAGTCCACTGGGAGACTTGGTTGGGTGGCGAGGGTGTGCCTGAGCGAATGGGAGCAGGTCTTCCTCCCGCCCTCTCATCCCTTAACTGTCTAGGAGGCATGGGTTTGCCATGCTTCTCCTGATCAGTAGGATTTCGGGGCTCGCGAGAAAGCCTCCCACCATTCCTACTCTGGTTGGTGTCAGCTTTTTTAGGGGCTGGGGTACGCTTTTGTTTTGCGTGGCTGTGTGGGAGTATTGTGTACCTCCCGTGACATCTTTGGTCCATCAGAGGCCCCTTGTGCTACTTTAGCGTAGGACGGTCTTTCATTTTCCTGCTGTTCCTGCCGGTGTTTGGGCCGGGCGCTGGTGGCCGTTGTTGGGAGCGGTCTTTGCTCCACCCTGGTTGTAGCTGTCTGCTGCTGTCTTGAAGAAGGGCTTCTTCGATTAGCAGCTATGACTGCCTTACGGGCAGGACATACGCCGTAGCAAGCCACATGCTTGCCCTTGCAGTTGGCACATGTAGGCTCATGGGTGGGTGACCTGGGACAAACCTCTTTCTCATGAGGTCCACTGCACCTCAAGCAGCGGGGAGTCCTCTTGAAGAAGTGACTGGAATGGTTAAATCCCAGACACCGGTGACATTGGGGGGATCGCCAGAGCTCCTGACTGCCTCTATCCTAATTCGGATGTAGCAGATGGTTGTGACACCATCTAGCTTCCCCTCCGGATCGTTGGCACGTTCCACTATCAACAGGAATAGGGGGATGGGGACACGGCCAGGCTGACCCTGCGGAGCTGGTTTGGTCAGCTGCCTGAACAAACGGGGCTGGATGCCCTCACGGCTGAGGTCATCCACAATATCACCCACCGGTGTGTCCACTGGTAGGCCTCTGGTGACCCTCTTGATGTCACGGCTCTTGTCTAGGCCGAAGGTGAAGTAGGGAATAGACTTCTTGTCCAGTGCCCTGAGGAGGAGTTGGTAGTCTTCGGCGTTGCTGGCCTGGAAGACAAAGCGACTCTACCGCCTAGTAACCCTGCACGACACCGAAAGGGTAGGCATGACTTCCTTCAGGAAGCTCACCATACCCCGGAAGTCGTCCACGATTATAGGCGGAATGTGCCTCCTGGCTGGTCCAGATTGACTGGGTGCTCCAGTTGTCTCCAAACGAGCTGCCCGTCTTTCCCTACGCCGGTTGGTTACTCTTTGAAACTCAGCCTCGTCAACATCCGTAGAGACGTGTGACGAACTGAGCTCTTCCTCGCCGACGTCCATTCTGGAGGATGAATTTGCATTGAAAGGTTCTGCTTCTGAATCTGAGCAGGAATCTGAGAGCTGGCTCTCGGAGTTTTGGCCTATCCGTTGCAATGTAACGCGGGAAGTGCCCTTGTTTGATTGCTGCTTGGCCACAGCGAGTCTTCTGGCGTTGCCATTTACGCTCTTTTCGAGCTTTCGGCGAGGCCGTTTGCTTCCTACAGTCTGGGTTGGGGCCCTGACTGCAGGGTGGGTTACACCAGTGCTGGTGCTAGGTATTGCATCCATTACCGGATGGTTGGATGCATAGGATGGTGGGGTTGAACCATTTTGATCGGGCATTTTTGGCCTGCACCGAAGTGCAGTGCGCAGCTGACCTGGGCTATATACGTGCCAGTCAGCACAGACTTGCTAAAAAGCGTGAGGTACAGAGGGCCGGACCCGAAGGCGCCTTATAGAACCGTCTTTTAAGACGTTGGCTTAGGCCGTGTACCTCGCCTGGCTGATGTGAAGCTGGCCGGCTGTTTTCTTGGAGGTTGTTGTCGCTCGCACGCTGCTGCTGCCTTCTACTGGAGATTTAGCGAAATTGCCGGGAGTTTCCCTGAGGTCCCTTCCGATGGCGGCAATTCGCTGACTCCGAAGTTCTGGATGCCGGCAACTCCAACTCTCGAAGGCGATGTGCACTCTACGACCTATAAACCAAGGTGGCGAAGTCCGTCAATATATACTTGTGTCTGGGTACTTCCTTTCTCATCCAAATTTAATTCTTCTTTTGTTATTGTGTCTGTATACATTCTAAATGACCATTCTTTTCTAGTAATAAAGCACACTTGAATCAAACCTAAACCAATAGGATTTACCCATATGACAAACAAAGTTGTGTATTAAATTGCCATTCCATATCTTCGATATAAGGTATTACAGGTAGAGCCATATATGTACAGCGCCGAACACTTTTTGAAATTGATGTTGCCACTAAGCCAGTAAGGGTTTGTGAAATAAAATTGGTATAACCAAGACATATCCCCTGCAATAATAAAATATATCATTTCAGTAATGACTGGGAGTGCTATTATCGCACTACATTCTCGAGCCACTCCTCCAAAACCGCATATCCGTCCATTATTCCCAAACTTTATGTATATGTTTACTGAAGTGGATCCGTAGCCCATTTCGATTATTTTGGTCAAATCTTGCCGTGTTTCACACCTCAAACTATTTCTGTGAAATCGCCTGAGGGACAGGAACGGTGAGTAGAGGATTTAGGATATATCGATCATGAAAAATGGAATCGAAAACAAAAAAATACTCCAAATCCTTCAATGGGGTGTGGTATGTTGTAATAATTTACCCTCTTTTAACAAGAAACACTTTAACAACATTTTGCTTATTTATTATAATTTGCCACTTGGAGGAAGACTTTTCAAAATATTTTGAAAAAATAAAGCACGTCCGAGGTCTGCGCAAAAATATTCAGGCTTCAAATTGTATTTGTTTCGCAAATATATTGATGAACGTCGAAGTCACCTGTATCCCAGAGCAGATGTGCACCAATACATAAATTATTGAATTTGTAACCGAGGCTTTAATGAAACTGTCATTTAGCATACTTTTGCAATATTTTCAAAGTCATCCACTGACATATTGATAACATGTGCTCATGAAACGTGATCTGGTTTATTTCTTGGCCATAATATATATTCGATTCAGAGCATTTCCATTTTCACACAGTTATATGTTATTTTGAAATTACGTTAGCATATAATTAACATACACTTCCCTTTTACGTAGCAAGGAAAACATAAATCTATGCTAAACCTAAAGTAGTTAATCACATGTCCTAGAAAGGTTTATGAATTATTGTGCTTCTTCTTCCACGTTATAAAATATTAAAGATAAGAGCTTTGTATGGACAGAATGGAGATGTTTCTCCGGGCTTACCTTGATTTTGAGCCAATAAACCTGTCTTCTTCTTTAACCTTCCTGCTTGGACCACTAACGTTCTGCTAGAGGTTTCTTGTTCCTCTATCCCTTGTAAGGTCAGACCTGGGAAACAGAAGGTTTGGATCCCATAGAGAACTAGGATAGCTGAACAGCCCAAAGCCTGGTATGAAGGTGATGGAAGAGGAAGATATATAAGAAGGCGAGAAGAATGATGGTAAAGATGATGGAGCAACTGGCTGAATGCTGCCGTGGGAAATCGGATGATACAAAGAACTGCCATCCCAGCGCCATGTTGTCCACCACCATTCTCCTTTAACGGTCGCCTGGGATCCAACCCGGGCCTCTTGTTGAGAGCCAAGTGGTCTAAGCTATTTTAATAAGCTAATCCTGGAGTAAAATAGCCATTGCTTAAGTATATTCGGTGCGTAACATTAGTTTGTAATAATAAGCTAAAATGTTACAATCATAGTATATTCTAAACCCACTCGTCCAAAACGACGTATCAATCCATTTTTTCAAAAGTCGCATATGCATTTACACAATTAGTTTGGTAATCCATTTGGGTATAGTTGGTCAAGCCATGTCATGCTTTAAGTTCCATGATATTCCTACGAAATTACGATGATAAAGAGGAATGGTGCAACAGTTAATAGAAATCGATATTTGGAAATTATGTCTAAAGACAAACAACAGCCTGGAAAATATTGATAGTATAATATAACTTCACATAAATTACACTCTTTAAATAAGAAATGTTTCAATGAGAAGATTTTGTCTATTCCTTACGAGTAGCACGTGAGAGGAACTCTTACAAAATTTAATGAGAATGTAAAGTGCTTTTGATATCTTTCCCAGAAAATTCAAGTTGCACATATTGTTTCGTTTGCAAAATTTAATGAGCTCTGGTAATCTTGAACAAATCTTTGGACATATTGTATAACTAATTAGAAAACGGTAATATTTATCTCTCTAGAGATGAAAAGTTGCTTCCGATGACTTTCTGTAAAGCCTAATGTATGAATTTACAATATTTTGATCATATAGCTTAACGTTCCCTCACCTGCAGTTGGTAGAGGAATTCCTATATTCAGGAAAAGAATGAGAAACAGAGATTTGATCAGAAGGACATGTTTCGAAGCCCCATGTATAAAATAAAAATAAAAACTCATATACTATCACAATTTTCTTGTGAGAGTGTCAGTGAGGTAAATTTGGTGAAGTCCGTGCAGCAAAACTGGAAAATAAAGAAAAATCAGGGTATATAAGCTTAACATCTTTCAAGGACACAACAGAAATGTTTTGCAAAACTCGTAATTTTATCATAAGTGGAGCTAGCGAGTTTGAATGACATTCCAGAGGTTTAAAGTATTTTCCTGATAAATGAAACATTTTCATGAACCTTTACGAAATGCCACTATGTATCCGTTTTGAGTAAGTGCAAATCTGTAATATATAACTAAAGTCTTACTCCCGTTAAATACTTAAATTAGGGGAAATCCATTCTCTGACAGGACACATTTCACAGATATCACATGGCATTTGTTGTAATATAAGCTTTTCTCGAATATAAAGCTTTTAATCTCGCGGCTACGCTATCAAAACATAACTTACAGGCGATCACATAGCGACCAGCACTATAAAGATTTAAAGGCCGCTCTACGCCTCTGCATTCCGATATTCTCCTTTCAACCGTTAAGAAATGTGTAATATATACATACAAACATTTATCTTATTAACATTAGCCTTGAAACAGTTATTATATGTTGTCCCCAAAGAGTTTCAAATATTGTATTATGTGAGGTTAAGTAGAGTGAGTCATGCACAGAGAAGCTATGTAAGTGGAAATGACGTCACAAAAGTGTTGAATAACAAACTTATTTGGGATTGGTGTGACGCGTATATCGTAAAACGTGGACCAATCAGATATAAAAGATTTTACGTTGCCATGGAGGATATTCAATATTCCTCTAGGGGGGTCGAACTATTAGCGAAATGCTAATGTGTAGAAGAAGATGAACTGGTTATTCTTCTCCTAACAGTCACCGTGAACGGATGTAAAATTCTCTTCTTAAACGCCGTTGTGTGCGGAAGAATATAAGTCTATTCTCATAACAATCATCGAGTATAGCTAGATAATCTTTACATTAAATATCATCGCTAGAAGACACACAATTTAATTATTATACACGGTAGTGAACAAACGTATAAAACTTTTGATTCTTGCACGCATCCAGATATAAACGCGTCACATCAACTGAATCTTTTGTAAGAATAGTGTTATAAATGTTGTATCATACATTTTGTTCGAACTGGTGTTGATTGAAGTAAGGAAATAAAAGTTTCTACATTATTTAATACAGAGAAAAATGATTACTCATTTTACGTAAAATTTCCTTCCGCCGTACCACCCCTGTAAAAGAAGATATCTTGCTCAACCGACTGAAGTCACGCCGAGGTAAGCTGGGACTTCAAGAACCATCTATTCCATCCACCAAAATGTCGCCACATCGAGGGATATAATTACTCCATCACCCATTGACGTTGGGAATCTACCCAAACCACTTCAACCCTGTTCCAAATGGTCACCTCAACGAGGGGCATGATTCGTCATCCATCAATACGATTCGACATAAACCCTGCGCCAAATGGCGCCCCAACGGGGACTCGAATAGGCAGAAGGAGGATTACACCACAGGAGAATAAATAGTGTAATGGACAGGTAACTTCGAATCAAGAAAGAAGAAAGAAGAAAAGTGAGTACGGAAAAATCTTAATAGATAATTAATAGAAAAAGTGACAAAATTATAATTTTCATTTTTATGTTATTAAGAAAGGGAAAGATATTACCTAAAATGGAAGGTAAAAAATTAACAGACAATAAGAATAAAAATATTGGGGAAGGAGTGGAAAGACTAGTTAGTGATAAGAGAGCAGAAATACAAGAAGTCAGGGAAGTAGTGGAAGGAATGATTAGTGATGATGCAGGAACAAGTAGAACAGAAATTATGCAGAGTAAAGATAATGAAATGATAATAGACAGGTTAGAGAAAATGATGAGTAATTTTGATGCTAAAATGGATAATTTAAATGCTAAAGTAGATCAAAGTTCAGAGAAATTAGAAGCTAGGATAGATCAAGGTTTAGGTAACCTAAGAAGTGAAATTGAGAAGGGAAGAGAAGAGTGTAGAGATGGCATAAAATCTTTAAAACAGAAAATAGAATCTCATGATGGAGAAATGTCTAGGTTAAAAGAGATGTTTCAGGAAATGAAAATAAGTCAGGAAAATGTAGTATAAGATATAAGAAGTGAATTGGCTAAGGAGTCAGAAATCCTGAAGCAACAACAAGTAGAATTTGTAGAAAAACAAAAAATAGAAATAGGGGAATTAGAGAATAGAATAAGACAAGAAATAGATGTAGTCTTATTAGATAATTCACGGAAATACCATGAGGAAAATATTGAAATACAGAATAATTTTGTAAGAGAGGTAAATAGTATCAGAAATGATGTTAAACTAATTGCTACTGAGGTGCAAACACAACAAGATGAACTAAAAGTTAAATATGATGAAGTCAGTAAGTTGAATAGTGAAATGATTACAAGAATATATTTGGCACAGGAAAGTTTTGAGAGAGAGAAAGAAAACATTAGCAAGCTGAATCAAGTTGTGATTGCATTACAGGCAAGCAAAATTTCTGAGAACCAGAGGGTAATAAAATCTAAGAATATTACATGTATAGACTTACCTGGTAATTCAGGTAATATTGTACAAAACTTAGAGAATTATTTGGAGACTGACGATACAGAATCTTTGTCACCTGATTGTGAAGTAAATGGTAATAGACAAATACAAAACTTGCACACACATACACAGTTACACAGTCAAGGTAACACAAATTGTACAAATTATTTGTTGCATGACATAAGTCCACCTACTTTCGAAGAAGAATCGGGAGACAATCCCAAAATATTTCTAAAGGAATTAGAAGAATATTTTAAAATTAAAAAGATTCCAAATGAATTTAGGATGATGATTGTTAAAAGGTGTTTGAAGAAAAATGCTTTAGAATGGCTGAGGTTAACATTAGCTTCACATGAAACGTATAGTATGTTTAGGAACGTGTTTATAAATAGGTTCTGGGGTCCAGAAAGACAGAGAAGAATTAAAGTCGAACTGGCCACAGGTAAATTCGAGTTCAGGAAGGGTGTGTCCATGACTGAATATTTCCTAAAACTTGCTAACAAAAGCAAACTTGTGAATCCAGATATGTCAGAGACCGAGATCGTGAATATGCTAATACGACATTATCCACCACACATTAGAAACCACCTAATTGTGGCTAAGCCCGTCGACTTTACTGATATGATTGAGTTATTATCAGAATTTGAGGCTCATAACCTTAATTCTGATTCTACTCATAGTCAAGTTGATCCTGACAAGACTCATGTAGAAGAAAAGCAAGTAAATAGACAGGAAGTAAGACCAACATTCGGGGAAAATCATAACCATACTAACCAAAACCAAAATAGTTTTAACCAAAATTGGGGCGGGGCACGTTCAAGAGACAACTATGAACGAAGAGAGTACAACCCCAGAAAGACATATGAATCGGTAGTGCCAGGTATAGGAAGGAGAATTCCAAATACTCCTAGGAGGAATTATAATAATAACCAACCTGTGGGAAATGTGAGGAGTAATCAGGTGAATCAACTGAGGTTTTACAGGGGAAATAACCTAAGAACAGGTTATCAAAGTGGAGGAAGAGGAACTAGCATTGAAAACTCTTCATTAAGAGATTTTGGAGGTCCTAGGTTTGAAAGGGCAGACAATAACCTAGAAAGGACACAGACTCAGGGAATAGAAAGAGAAATAAATAACGATAGTACCAACCCAACTGCTAGTGTAACTACCGACCGCACTAATGCGGAAAATTGAGTACCAAATCATTTTGTGCCTTGGAAAGTGGTTCGGTAGAAATGACACAGGGCAAAATCAAAATTCAAAATTTACCAGAAGATAAGCTCACTCTCTCCAGAAGTAAAGATCGGGAATTAGTAAATCCACCTCAGATTAACCTTCGTATAGGCGATAGCGAATATAAAGTATTGATAGACACAGGAGCTAGTTCATCAGTAATAAGTGAGAACTTATTCAAGGAATTACTATCCAAGTTTAGGATTGAATATTTAAACGTGTGTAATGTATACTGTAGCACAGCTATTGGGAAAAAGAAAGATAAAGTTAAATATCAAGCGTTAATTCCTGCGCGAATAGATGATTGGAATTTCAATTTTATCGTATTGGTAATACCAAACTTAGCTCGTGATATTATTATTGGCAATGATGTATTGTATGGTTGGCAAAGTGTGATAGATTTCGAAAAACATGAAATGAAGGTCAAAGGAGATAATGAAGTAATAAGAATAAATTTGTTGGAAGAAATTATATTAAAAGAGGATGAGAAGGATAGTATAAATAATGATAGGTTTTTTGTAGAAAATATAATATTATACGAAGAAGATATAATTAATAATGAAGAAGATGATAGTGGTAAAGAAAATTTACTTTTAAATAATAAAGAAAATGAGACGTTTGACCTTGGAGATCATTGTTGCCAAATAAACACATTAAATACCGACACCGAGCGAAAACAAGAAGAGGAAGAAATGATATTCCAAAGAACTTTGAAAGAAAAGTTAGGGAAAACATGCAATTTAAATCACGCGCAAAGAGAACAGTTGAGGTTATGTATACTAAAGAACAGGAACGTTTTTAGTACGAAACCTGGATTATGTAATAAGTACATACATACATTTAAGGTGAACGACATTGCTCCTTATACTCATAAAAGTAGATCTGTGCCTATCGCTATTAGACAACAAGCACCTGAAGTAATAAACGATATGCTAGAAAATGGAATTATAGAGATTTCTAATTCGCCTTACCTACATCCTTTGTGTTGGGTACATAAATCGAACGGAACACTGCGTATGACGATTGACGCAAGAAAGATAAACTCATTAACACAACCCGATCACTGCAGACCTCTTGGAGTTGATGAGGTATTATCAAAATTAGGACGTGGAAAATATTTTTCAAAATTAGATTTGGTTTCATCGTATTGGCAGATACCACTAGATGAATCTGTTCGAAAATACACAGGATTCAATTTTGGAGGAAAAATATACCAATTCAAAACATGTGGTTTTGGACTATCCACTAGCGGAAGTGCATTACTTCGAGCGTTACATAATATTTTCGGAGATACCATAGAAAATTTCGCTCTACAATATATTGACGATTTTCTTATTTTTGATCAAAATTTCGACGACCATATATCACATCTAAATTATATATTTACAAAATTTTCTGAAAGTAGTATGACAATAAATCTGGATAAATCGCAATTTATTGCCAAAGAGATTGAATTTCTAGGTTATATTATATCTGAAAAAGGCATGACACCGAATCCAGAAAGAATCAAATCGATTGAAGCTATCCCTCCACCAAAGAACATCAAGCAATTAAGAAGATTTATGGGAATACTACAATATGAGAGTAGGTTCGTTATAAATTATGCCAAAGAGCTTAGTCCTTTGAGGGAACTTCTTAAGGAAAATTCAATTTGGAAATGGACTGAAGAACATCAACAGGCTTTTCAAAACGTGAAAGAATTATTTAAAAATGCCATTCTTTTGGAAAGACCCATTCAAAATCAACCATTCAATATATATTCTGATGCTAGCATTCAAGCTTATGCAGCTGTACTAACGCAGATTGATGTATCTGGAAATAATCACGTAATTGCTACTGCTTCCAGAGCATTGCACAAAATAGAAGCTAATGCTTGCATAACCGAATTGGAAATTGGAGCTATATATTTTGCTTTACAAAAATTTCGGCAATATGTATACAATACCAAAGTTATTGTGTATACAAATCACATTAGTTTATCATTTATAAAGAAATGTAAATTAACTAGCTCAAAAATATTTCGTTATATTCATGAAATTACTTCGTATGATATTGAGATTAGGCACATTCCAGGAAAAGAAAACATATTTAGTGATTTATTATCAAGACTAAGATTGGAAGGGGAAATCCCAGAAACGTTATCACATCCACATCATGAGATTAAATTGTTCGAATTAAATTTTAAATGGAATAGAAACCTAACCCAAAAGTTTAAGAATATTTCGGAAACCCAACAAAATGATCCAAAATTGTCTTTATTGCTACAACAAGTTCCAGAAATTGGAGAAAATATAAATTGTAACATAGCAAAGAAAAATGGTATTCTTTACAAATTACATGGGGATGTAATACGAAAATGGAAAGTGATAGTTCCGAGTAGTTTGGAAGAAAATGTAATAAATTCTTTTCATCAAAATTTAGCACATTCAGGATGTGAAAAAACTGCTATGACTATAAAAGAACAATTGTACATTAAACATGTTGACAAGAAGGTTAGGAAATTAATTTCAACATGTGAATTGTGTCAGAAAGCTAAACCAATAAACGTCAGATATGATTTTGAACCTCAAACTATCATCAGGGATAGAAAGAACGAACTAGTTGCTATTGATGCTCATGGAGAAATGCCAGCTAGTCAACACAATTGCAAATACATTTTTGTAATGTTTGATATTTTTTCTAAATTCGTAAAAATTTATCCTGTACAAAATATCAAAAGCAGAACGTGCGTAAATAAAATTTTAAAAGATTGGATACCAAAGTATGGGTCAATAAAGGCAATATTATCAGACAACGCAACGGTTCACCGGAGTAAATTGTTTACTTCAGAGATGAAGAACAATAATATTAAGATGTATTACTCTTCAGCATATTTTCCCCAAGGAAATCCTTGCGAGAGAGTGATGCGTGATTTAGGCTTGTATTTCAGAATTCTGTGTCATTCTAACCACCGAGGTTGGTACAAATATTGCCATATTATTGAGAAAATCATTAACAATACCCCAAACACTACTACCAAATTTTCACCAATCGAATTAATGACTGGACTACAAACTGAACCTCTAGTAATAAAAGCACCGACAACCTTAAAAGTAGATGAAATGGAATTGAATGAAGAAGAAAAGTGTGCTGAAGCATTTCGAAGAATAAAAGAAAAAGCAGAGAAAAGATTATCAAAGATACAAAGAAAAGGAGCGAAATGGAATCCTGAAATAAATGATAAAGTTCTAGTAAAGACATTTAATATCTCCAGTTCTAAAATCAAATCCTATTGGAGAATGAATTTGTTATATAAAGGTCCATATAAAATAGTAAGAAAATTTGGGGATCATACGTACGAATTAAGAGACGATGATAATAAAATGATAGGAAAATATCACAAAACACTTTTAAAACCATTCAAAAGCCTTGACACTCACCAGAACAAATAAAAAAAAAATAATAATAATATGTTAATGAATTACTGAAAAATGTTTTGTTTATTATTATTGTGTTCGAATAATTTCTGATTTTATATTGTTATTTTAAACTGTATTAATTGTTCATTGTTGTAATAATGTTTAATTATTGGGGCATTCTTTAGAATATATGGAACAATATTATTGGAAGATTTAAGTTAATTTTCCATATATTCTGAAGAGGGGCATCTGAAACAGTTATTTTATGTTGTCCCCAAAGAGTTTCAAATATTGTATTATGTGAGGTTAAGTAGAGTGAGTCATGCACAGAGAAGCTATGTAAGTGGAAATGACGTCACAAAAGTGTTGAATAACAAACTTATTTGGGATTGGTGTGACGCGTATATCGTAAAACGTGGACCAATCAGATATAAAAGATTTTACGTTGCCATGGAGGATATTCAATATTCCTCTAGGGGGGTCGAACTATTAGCGAAATGCTAATGTGTAGAAGAAGATGAACTGGTTATTCTTCTCCTAACAGTCACCGTGAACGGATGTAAAATTCTCTTCTTAAACGCCGTTGTGTGCGGAAGAATATAAGTCTATTCTCATAACAATCATCGAGTATAACTAGATAATCTTTACATTAAATATCATCGCTAGAAGACACACAATTTAATTATTATACACGGTAGTGAACAACCGTATAAAACTTTTGATTCTTGCACGCATCCAGATATAAACGCGTCACATCCAGTGAATCTTGTGTAAGAATAGTGTTATAAATGTTGTATCATACATTTTGTTCGAACTGGTGTTGATTGAAGTAAGGAAATAAAAGTTTCTACATTATTTAATACAGAGAAAAATGATTACTCATTTTACGTAAAATTTCCTTCCGCCGTACCACCCCTGTAAAAGAAGATATCTTGCTCAACCGACTGAAGTCACGCCGAGGTAAGCTGGGACTTCAAGAACCATCTATTCCATCCACCAAAATGTCGCCACATCGAGGGATATAATTACTCCATCACCCATTGACGTTGGGAATCTACCCAAACCACTTCAACCCTGTTCCAAATGGTCACCTCAACGAGGGGCATGATTCGTCATCCATCAATACGATTCGACATAAACCCTGCGCCAGCCTGATAGAAGGAAACGTAGCAATTATGAGTATAGTGTACATGACTCAGTAGAGAAGGTCATGTACGTAAACGTCCTTTAAAACCTTCCGGTATTTGATCTGATGACGGAAGCCTATTCCACGCAGATTATTTTACCCTTTGGAAATAAATTTGCCTGCCAAGTCGTAGGTCAGCAACTCGTAAAATGTCCGTTGTACTGATCGTTACATTTACATGTTACTCAAAAGATAACCACGGCGTCATCAAAGGATGCGTTAAGATACAGGTATTCTGTGAAGCAGTGGGACGCCTTGGTACGTTCGGTATTGAGAGAGCAACGTCATCGTGTTTTGTCCAAGTTATGTCCGCATTGCAAGCATAAACAACTATTTATTAGAATATTTACCAAATGAACAATAAGATTAATGACCGCGCCGAGTGTTTCGAACGCCTGACTTTCACCAAGGCGGCCCGGGTTCGATCCCAAGCGACCGCAAATCGAAAACGTTGGTTGGCAACGCGCCGCAAGGGCGGATCGTTTTGCGGGACCTACGGATTTCCTCGCCATCATTCCATCAATTGCTCCATCATCCACGAGCCTGAGAACTTCATGATCACTATATATTGCCATTTCGTCTATTACATACATTGTCTTTATATTTACCTCCCGAATTTTCTCTAAAGCACGACCTTCATAGGATCTGGACTGGGTAATTGTGAATTATGGCTTGTTAAAGGTACAGGGTTGTACATTGAAAACCAAACAGAGCATACGGCGTTTCGCTTCTCTTCGCAAACTGGCTGGTTACCCCTATACCGGCTGCAGTTTTGCGTGGAGCCTGGCGGTGTGCCCTCCACCCGGCATTACTCTTTGATGGATAAAACGTTACGAAACGGATGTTTCAGCCAGTCTTGCATGAATATCCCTCATTTTCACCATCTCCTATTCATTTGTTTCTTTTTGTCATCCCGTATCGTTTATGTGTTTATATCTTTCAGTAGCACATCTCTTTTTACTTATTTCCCCAGCATATTAAATTGTTTATATTATTACGAATTTCACAAGTTTACATTATTACTGTACACCGTTGACAAATTTCGTAGCTATAGTGATGAAATGTTTCTAGAATGTGCCTAATTAAACATCCGGGCGCACATTATATACAACATAACTCACATATTGTTAAATACATGAACTGCGAGTTTCAGTTTATGAAACTTATGATTTCCATCCACATAAATGGAAGGAACATTTTTCGATAAATGCTTTTTTAGCCGAAGGTAGAGGACATTTGCAGCATCGTGGCGTAGTTCTGTAGAAGCAAACCCAGCTATGTGACACTCAATTTCGCACAGGCGAAATGCAGTGCGTCGGTTAGGTTTCAAATTACAAACATTTGGCCTGAATATAGGAATTCGTCTACCAACTGCAGTTAAGAAAACGTTAAATTATATGATCGAAACATTGTAGATTCATACAATAGGAATTATAGAAATTCATCAGAAGCAACTTTCCACCTACACAGAGAAACGCTTTAGCGTTTTGTAGTTATTTATAAAATATCTTCAAAGATTTTAAAAATTCCTAATGCTGATTTCATTTGTAAGCGAAAGAAAATGTGCAGCTTGAATTTTCTAGGAAAGATACAGAAAGCTCCTTAGATTCTCATTACATTTCGTAAGGGTTCCTCTAACGTGCTACTCGTAAGGAATACACTAAATCTTGTTAAAGTAGTTCTTATTGAAAGTATACCATCAATATTTCCCGGGTTGTTGTTTGTCTTTAGATATAATTTCCCAATAGCGATTTCTCTTAACTTTAGCACCATTCCTCTCTTTCCTCGTAATTTCGTAGGAACATCATGGAACTTGAAGCATGACATGATTTGACAAATTATACCTAAATGTGTTACGAAACTAATTGTGTAAATGCACATGCGAATTTAGAAAAGATGGAACAATACGTCTTTTGATCGAGTGGGTTGGAAATGTACTGTGATTGTAAGAGTACTGTTACAAACTGTTACGCACATAATATAGTTTAGCAATCGCTATTTTACTCCAGGATAAGCTTACTAGAAGTGTTTCGACCGCATGTCTCCCACTAAGGCTGCCCGAGTTCGATGCCAGGTGACCACAGATGGAGACTTGTGGTGGGCAATATGGCGCTGGGACAGGTTTTGTCCGGGTCATCCTGTTTCCCACGGCAGTATTCCACCAGTTTCTGCATCATCTTTCCTATTATTAATTTGCCTTCTTATATATCTTCCACTTTGGTCATTTTCATATCAGGCATTGGGCTGATCACCTATCCTGGTTCTCTATCGGATCCAAAGTTATGGTTTCTTCATGAGGAAACGAAGAATTTGGGAGTAGAAGTAGAACCGAAGAATTGGACCATGCTACCTAGTTCAAATTTAATTAAAATTTTGTTAAGTATAAATTCAACAAATAATTAATTGGAAATTCGTGGTTTTACAGAAAATTCTTTTACTGATTGACAGTAAAGAAGAACGTACCTACTGTTGGCATTCTAATTATACACAGCAGTGATTTTCTGTACTTTCATGATTAGGACTAGGATTAGGATTTCACTATGGAGGGGATTCGGTACGTAGGCCGCTATGTCCCCAAGTGGGGCACCTCCGAGAGGAAGAATGAGGCGAGAGGAGGAGGGTACCACGCCAGTACCGTTAACTTAGGGTTTTCCCCCGACAGGCCAGTACAGCGGACACGCTTCCGTAGAGCGGGACGGCAACAAGCCCAGCAGTCGAGCTCCAACTGTCCTTGGCTGGCGGTCCCGAAATGGTCCTAGAAGAGGTCCGGAGACCGGAGGAGGAAGTAGTTTACCTCAGAGCATATTGTCCCGCTATGCACCACCGAGACACCCGTAGACACTTCTACCCTGAAAGAGACCACCAGTTGAGAGATGATGTGAAATGATAATGGAGAAAAAAGTTATCGACAGGAAACTCGGGGAATGTAATTAACCTACCCAGCATTCGTGTAGCGACATGGGAAAACACCCGAAGAAGCCCATGGGTCAGCTAGGTCGGCCACGGAAATCGAACCCATCCCTCTCTATATCTGCCCTATACTTGTCGGTTTGCCAGTTAAACAAATTATTTGGAATGAAAAAGAATTCTAAAGATGTCCCAAGGTAATTCAAAATATACATTCCTTTACCCAGAAACATACCTTGACATGTAGTTCTTTAACAAAACATAAACGACATTTACGTGAACATAAAGTTTTCGAAAGAAAGCTCCATGCAATGGCTGGCCTGAAGAATGGGCATTTTCATGAAACGTTTATGTACTAAATATAAGTACCAGATTTGTGGTAAATGATGTAATATTTTCGAATTAGGCTGTTCTAACACATGCATACGAGCACCTTTTTGTTAAATCTTTTCTGATATATGGGACCCTAAAACATATACTTCTAGTGAAACTTCGTTTTGAATTTTTGGGTGGAATGCAATGCCTTGTCCAACTACTATGGTGTGGTAGACAAAAGAGCAATTTAGATGCGTTCGCTCATGCGTGTTTACTCTTGTAAACATATTGTAACAAACGCTACCTTTTCTTCTATGGATTTCAGGTCACTCGAGATAAATATCTGAATACATTCCCTTATTGCTAATTATTTTATGTGCAAGGTGAATAGCATATTACAGGATCCTTTAAGCGATAGTCAAATCCTTAAAGGGCTGGTCCCAGTAAAACTGCTTGGAAGTTTCTTTCTCTTTGCATTGCACACAGATAAAATGGATTGGATACAAACTTCTGATTTGAGAATAATAAGTATACGACATAAAAATGTAGGCATACAACAAGGAATACCTCTGAAATGATTTACTCCACAAAATACACTCCTGGAAATTGAAATAAGAACACCGTTAATTCATTGTCCCAGGAAGAGGAAACTTTATTGACACATTCCTGGGGTTAGATACATCACATGATCACACTGACAGAACCATAGGCACATAGACACAGGCAACAGAGCGTGCACAATGTCGGCACTAGTACCGTATATATCCACCTTTCGCAGCAATGCAGGCTGCTATTCTCCCATGGAGACGATCGTACAGATGCTGGATGTAGTCCTGTGGAACGGCTTGCCGTGCCATTTCCAGCTGGCGCCTCAGTAGGACCAGCGTTCGTGCTGGACGTGCAGACCGCGTGAGACGACGTTTCATCCAGTCCCAAACATGCCCAATGGGGGACAGATCCGGAGATCTTGCTGGCCAGGGTAGTTGACTTACACCTTCTAGAGCACGTTGGGTACCACGGGATACATGCGGATGTGCATTGTCCTGTTGGAACAGCAAGTTCCCTTGCCGGTCTAGGAATGGTAGAACGATGGGTTCGATGACGGTTTGGATGTACCGTGCACTATTCAGTGTCCCCTCGACGATCACCAGAGGTGTACGGCCAGTGCAGGCGATCGCTGCCCTCACCATGATGCTGGGTGTTGGCCCTGTGTGCCTCGGTCGTATGCAGTCCTGATTGTGCCGCTCACCTGCACGGCGCCAAACACGCATACGACCATCATTGGCACCAAGGCAGAAGCGACTCTCATCGCTGAAGACGACACGTCTCCATTCGTCCCTCCATACACGCCTGTCGCGACACCACTGGAGGCGGGCTGCACGATGTTGGGGCGTGAGCGGAAGACGGCCTAACGGTGTGTGGGAACGTAGCCCAGCTTCATGGAGGCGGTTGCGAATGGTCCTCGCCGATACCCCAGGACCAACAGTGTCCCTATTTTGCTGGGAAGTGGCGGTGCGGTCCCCTACGGCACTGCCTAGGATCCGACGATCTTGGCGTGCATCCGTGCGTCGCTGCGGTCCGGTCCCAGGTCGACGGTCACGTGCACCTTTCGCCGACCACTGGCGACAACATCGATGTACTGTGGAGACCTCACGCCCCACGTGTTGAGCAATTTGGCGGTACGTCCACCCGCCCTCCCGCATGCCCACTATATGCCTTCGGTCAAAGTCCGTCAACTGCACATACGGTTCACGTCCACGCTGTCGCGGCATGCTACCAGTGTTAAAGACTGCGATGGAGCACCGTATGCCGCGACAAACTGGCTGACACTGACGGCGGTGTAGCCCAAACGCTGCGCAGCTAGCTCCATTCGACGGCCAACACCGCGGTTCCTGGTGTGTCCGCTGTGCTGTGCGTGTGATCATTGCTTGCACAGCCCTCTCGCAGTGTCCGGAGCAAGTATGGTGGGTCTGACACACCGGCGTCAATGTGTTCATATTTCCATTTCCAGGAGTGTAGAAACTCACACACACCTACACTACCTAACACACACTCTCAATACACAAAAATACCTGTGTAATTTCAGGAGAACCCGCAGCTTGTATTTATACTGAACTCTCGGAATCGGATTGAGTACAATGTAGTATATTTTCTAAATACTATGTACTACTACCCTTCATAGTTTAACCCTTTGACCTTTCACTAAAATGCTCTTACAACCAAGCAAGGCTGAGCATTATATGCTCCATTATCTACTCAAACAAAACAACAATTACGCGGGTCAAAAGCCAAAATGTATTTAAGATAAAATTATTCACAGCGTACTAATTTTGGGTCACCTAACACGAAAATGCCCATCAGTTTTGTAGATTGGTTCTCATTTCTACAATACCAAGTTCAGGCTGTTGCGTCAGGCTTCGATTTACTAATAGAGGTTAGTTTGAGTACATATTTTTGAAACAGACTGTAACGAAATTGTGAGGGTTGATATAAGACTAGCAGGTGGAGTCCAACCCTCAGCTTGCTTTTCCTTTAGCAACTGAGTTCAGTGTTTAGTTTGTAAGTGCGCCAAACTGTGTTTTAATGCCTTTAAAATAACACACATTTCGAGAAAATTACAAAATGCCGCGCAAGTGCGTTACTAACCCAATTAATTTTTGCATTTAAATCGCAAAAGGTACCGTTAACTCCCATGGTAAATAAGGCACACGATCTTTATTTTGTCTGCAAAGTAATGATCAGGACAAACTGTATGCACCCGTATTTTTCTCGCACTTGTTCCCCAAATCTACCTGAATGTCTAAATGGAAAAGGGTGATCCATAAATGTCGCTATACAAATGATTGTGAGGGAGCAAAGCAATCATATAAATGGCTGCTACTTCTGTATGGCGCCTTCCGTTATTGGTATGAATGGTAACACGCTTTGGCTTACCCAAATATCTCCTCAGCCATCCGCCCTGTGCCACGCAGCCACGAATTATCGAAAACTGTTCCCCCAGCCTCAATTGAAAATAAGTATTGAAATAAAATAAAATGTTGAAAATAGTTCATCAATTAATGCTCTATAAAAAGTTGTATTCATGATTGTATGATGCAGATATTAACATGCTGAGTATCTTGGAAATGCCATACTAATTTTTCTGTTTATGTTATTGTACAATATCAGTCCAATGTGTTAATTGTGGAGAATAAGATCTTATATAATATGAACTGCATTTTGGTGTGTTCCTCATGTAATAGTTCACAGGCTTTATTTAGAGATTAAAGAATAATGAAATAAATTAAAATGTTTTATTTTGTTTTGTATCTTCCATTGTCATTAACATGTGTTTAAACTGTAAGGAGTTGCTTCTCATTACAAAGTTGAACAACATATTACAATAGGGGTAGCCAGCCGATTATTGGATAGTTTCCCAATATCGGATACAATGATTTCCTAATCTTGAAACTGATGCACTCTATTGCAGAATGCATGAAATGCTTTGACCTTCCCTCATCTGCAGTCATTTTTTGTTCGCTTGCAGCAAGAGAAACGTGTGCTAATTTAATTACAAGTTTTATGAAATGGCAGCTGCGTAACATTTTGTAGCGTTCAGTGTATCTGAACCCGTCGGCTAAATTTAAGTAATAATTCAAGATAACTTTAAAGATAACTAGAAATCGTCATGGTGTAGATTTCGGAATATACAGGAAGCACACACAAATAGATAAGTACATAAAGAAGAATGAATAAAACCCAGTTTCACATCAACTAGCTGCCTCTAGAAGTCTAATCCACTGGCTATACAACATCCCACTGAGTAAGGAGGAATTTTTGAAAGAACAACAACACATAAAAGAGATAGCGGTATTAAATGTATTCAACCCTGTCACCAAAAAGAACATGATGAATAAAAAGGAAAAACTGAAGATAATATAAAAAATACCACTCTCAAAACACTTAAAAACACAAATTGGCAATACAGAAAATTCACCTACCATTCGTGGGCTTTTAGAAACATTGAACGAACCTTCAAAAAACTAAACTTAAAAACTAGCACCGCAAAACAAACTAAGTCTGAAGAACCTGCTAAATAAAACACTAAAAAATTCAATCCCCAACAATTGGAAATCAGGAGTAAATCAGATAAATTGTGAAACCTGTGAAAAAAAACTACATAGGAAAAACTAAGAGAAACCTGTACACCAATAGAATTGGATATTTGGGAAAAAATATTCATAACCGTAAACCGTGATAAAGTTATAACTTTTGAAATTCCGGCATTAAATGAAGCATTAAAACTTAGTGCCCCTAACACCAGATGGCAGTGATCGGAGCTGCGTAGTATTGGAAGAAGAAGAATGTCCATTTAGTCACCAAACAGCTGAGGATGAGACTGAATGATCTTGAAAACGTCTCAAATATACAACAAGAAGGTTAAATTATTTAACTATTAATATTTAAAACATCTCTGTGAGAAAGCAGTGAGTGTGCTGCCTCTTTTCACAACAGAAAACTATTAACAAGTCTACACATTATAATTGATTACAAATACCATCAAAAAAATTTAACAGGAAGTCAAATGTCCAATGCACACAGACGACGAGCAAAATTGTCGTTGGAAGGTGATCCCACCAAAGGTGGTGGGGCCTTCCGACAGATACCATACCAGGACTAGGTCCTTTACTGGTTGGAAGATATAGTTGAAAAATAGACTGTGGTAGACGGTGGAATTGTGATAGGGAGGTTATATTTAATTAGTTTGAGGAGTATGCGGTAGTATTGAAGAAATTAGAAAGATGATGAATAGTTGAATGAGGATATATTTTGTTTTTTCAATGGATGATGATGTTAGGGTCGATGTAGAAGGAGCCTAGGATGCTTGTAACGCTCCCCGGGGTCAATATCGTACTCCCCGAGGCCGCGGATGAAGGCATTGAAATTAAGTGAAAGAGAGTCGAAGAATGTTTGTGAAATGGGAGATCATGTAGTCAGTGAGAAGTGGAAAGGAAAGGTCACGATGGATGTTGATGTTGGGTATGTACCAGTCGGCATCGACAGCGGTACGAAGAAAGCGGTTTTGAAGAGTTTGAAGGTGATACAGATGAGTTTTTGCGGCAGTGGCCCAGACTGGACAGGCATATGTGAGGACAGGACGAAGAACTTGTTTAAAGAGAAGAAGTTTGTTGGAGAGTGACATGGCGGAGTTTCGGTGGCATAAGGGATACAGAAGTGCCATCTTGCGAGCAACCTTGTTGTATATGGTGTCGATGTGGGCCTTCCAAGAGAGCTTCTGATCCAGTGTGACGCCAAGATAGTTGACCGTGGTGGACCAGTGGACAGACCCGCCAGCAATTTGAAGGTCAGGAACATCCGCCTCCAAGCGCCTTGTGAAGGTGATAGCCTGTGATTTGATGGGGTTCACAGTAAGGCGCCAAGTATTGAACCATGTTGTGAGGTTATCTGCGTATCGTTGTAGTCTATCTGCAGCTACCTGATGACGTGTGGAGGCGGTGGTTATGGCAGTATCGTCAGCAAACTGGTACAGCGTACAGCCTTGATAGGATGGCAAGGTGTTGATGTAAATGAGGAAAAGCAGAGGGCCAAGGACACTCCCTTGGGGGACACCTGCGTGAATGGGGTGTGAGGTGGAAGAGATGTCTTCCTTGGTGACGCTGAAGGTGCGTTGTTGAAGGTAGGAATGAATGAGATGAATGATATACGGAGGGAAATTGTAGTAGATAAGTCGGTGGAGGAGACCTTCGTGCCATACGGAGTCGAAGGCACGGGTGAGGTCTAGGAATAGGGCAACAACAAAGTGGCGGTTGTTAAACCCTTTGATTATTTCGTCCACCAGACGAAGGAGTTGATGAACCCTGGAATGTTGCTGACGAAAACCAAATTGCTCCTGTCGAAGTATTGGCTGCGCAGAGAGGGTTTGCTGAAGCCTGGGTTGGATGACCTTCTCAAACAGCTTACTCATGGTGGGCAGCAAGCTGATGGGTCGATGTCCTTCCGGCGTAGAGGTGTCTTTACCAGGTTTAGGGAGGGTGATAATTTTGGCGTGCCTCCAGGCTCTGGGAAAGTATGCCAAACAGAGTAGTCCATTGAAGAGGTGGACGAGGAGCTCCAGCCATTTGTGTGGAAGGGCTTTAAGTGCAGCATACGGAATGTTGTCACAGCCCATGGCTTTGTATGGTGGCACAGAGGAGAGAAGTGATGTGACTTCCACTAAGGATGTCTGTGGAATGTCATTATGGTCTAGTGGTCTGCACAGGAAGTTAGTGACCTCAGTTGTAACCAGCTGCACATGATCTTGGTTGCAGGTGGCAGCAGGGTGGAAGGCGCTTTCTAGATATGTACCCATTAATTCTACTTTCTCTCGGACTGATTGTGCGAGGATGGGTCCTTGGCGTAGGGGCTTATCCTGGTTGGGAAGGCGCAGCAGGGCCTTGGATAGTCGCCAGAGGGATTGGTCCTCTGTGTTGAGGGAGGCAAGGCGGGTTTCCCAATCCTCGTTGAGATGTTCTGCCAGTTCAAGTTTGAGGCGGTGACAGAGTTGATTGTAGGTCCGTTTGTCATTGGGGGAACCAGAATGTTGAGCTCTGCGTCTGGCCGTGTTCTTTGCTGCGAAGAGTTCCCTTAGATGTCTTGGGAGCTTGCGAGCCGTTTGGGTGTGTCCACGGGCACAGGGTGTTGAATGTTTGATTGCCGTAGTGATAGTTGTTGTTATATGGCAGATGAGTGCGTCAGCGTCGGCAGTAGTTGAACATGGTGCCAAGACTATGGGTTGGGCAGCCATGTGCTGTGTATATGCCTGCCAGTTGGTGCCGCGAGGGTTGGGAATAAGGCGTTTGGCTTTGAGAGTAGGTCGTGATTGGAAGAGTAGTAGAAGAGGATAGTGGTCTGATGATAATTCTGGTAGGGAATAAAGATAGGGGTGATGTCGGATGTGCTTAACAATGGCTATGTCTAGCCAATCAGGCGGGTGACGGTCGCCATGGCAGATGGTAGGTGAGGAAGAAGAGAGGACAGACAAGTTTTTGCTATGGATATAGCGCTCGAGAAGGGCACCACGGTGATTGAGTGTCGTTGAGTTCCAAGCCGGGCTCTTGGCGTTAAAGTCTCCCATGGCAATAGTGGCCTGTTGGGATGAGAACAGACAGTCCAGTGTGTTGGCTTGCAGCGGGCGTCCAGGGGGAATGTAGACAGAAAAGAGCCGTAGGGGCCCCCTGTTGGTCTCAATCTGAATACCGGTGGCTTCCAGTGGTGGAGCAGTAGTGACGAGCAAAGAGTGATGCCGTAGGCTCCGACTCACGTAGATGGCGGTGCCACCGTGGCCATCGGCCCGGTCAGTACGATAGCACACCATGCCTGGTATCGTTGCTTTAATGGAAGGGGTCAGATGTGTTTCCTGTACTAGGAGGATGTGTACGCCCTTTACAGCAACGAAGTTAGAAAGTTCCGCCAGCTTTCGGCGCAATCCATTGGCATTCCAGCTGCAAATTTTCAGGGAGTTGAAGTTTATAGCAGATCCAGCGTTAACAGCCATGGTACAGCATGAAGTTGAGGACTGCGTGCACCAGCATGGTGTAGGGGTGGATGTCGCTTGAGCGAGTGCGGATGGACTCAGCTAAGTAGGCAGCGAATGCAGGCTGCAGGGGGATGGGAATTTGTTGCATTGTAGCAAGAAAAGATTCACTGGGAATAGTGGATAGAGTTCTGGTGGTGACTGGTTCAGCTGAAGACTGTGTAGAGAGCTGCTGAGGGGGGTCACATTTGGTGGCGTTCTGTTGGCCAGGTTGCTGTTGCAGTTGTGGTTGAGGGTGTTGCTGTCTGGTCTTGACTGTGGAGGCTTGCCGCGAAGATGGTTGGGTCCGAGAGGCCTGCTTGGGAGCTGATGCCGTTGGCGTTATTTTTGGTTGCTGCTTTGAAGGGGGAGTAGTAGCAGAGGGCTGCTCAGCATCAGTAGAGTTGGTGACCGCGGCTGCGTAGCTGGGATATTTAATGGGCTGTCTCGGAGGAAGACCAGGGTATCGGGCACCAATGAAAGCTTCGCGCGGTAACTCAGTATTGTGAGGCACTCTCGGTCGGGCATTGTATTTTGACATCTGCCCGTTCTTGGAGGTGAGAAGCTCTAGTCTCGCCTCCTGCCACACCGGGCATTTGGCATATCGGCAAGAGTGGGCATCCCCACAGTTGTAGCAGCGGGGTTTTGCACCAGGGATACCCAGCTGTGTGCAGTTGGCACGTTTGTGGCCAGAGGTGCCGCAGAAGGTGCAGACAGGTTGAAGAAGGCAGCCAGCAGCGTTGTGCGTGAACTGCTGGCAATTAGTACACTGCTGAGGGCGTGGTGGTGGGCGATAGGGCTCTACCCGCACTGTAGCATGGAACATCAGCGTCTCCTTGTAGATGTCCCTGACGTTGTCTGTCTTTTGCAAGGCTACCCTGAAGTGTGGCAGCGGTTGAGGATTTGCACCCCTGGTCATCAACTGGGCAACACGTGTGACTGTGAAGCCTTTGCTGCTGAGGTGAGATTTTACCTCTTCTTCTGTTACAAAAGAGGGAACGTCCTTTACCGTGACATGAAGGTAACTTTCCTCTGGTAGAAGGGTAGTGACGCCCTCAATCTTCTGTTCCTCCAGGTGTTTGCGGAGGCTACGATGGTCGTTGGCAGTGGCAGGAAGAAGGGCCACCGTGCCACGCAAATTCTTGATTGAGAAATTTGCTATGTTGCCCGGCGGGGCAGTTGACAATACTTTCCTGGCGTCGGCTGGGTTACGCAGGAAGATTGGAGTTGGGCGACCTGATCTATGTGCAGTGGGTGGTGTTTGTGTTGCAGCAGTTTCTGCGGAATCCTCCTCCATGGCTGCATCTGTGTCGGTGTTACACTTACGCCGCTTGGAAGTAGCTGCCGGCGTAATGTCTTGGGGCTCCTCTGTCAGAACAGCATATGTGTTCGAGATGGTGGTGGTGTTGCTGGTGGAGGGGGTTGGCTCAGTAGATCTGGCAGAGCGCTTAGTGACAGTGTGCCAAGATGCCGAGTCTATCACTTTCATATGCTGGCGCAGCATTTCCATTATGGCGCTGACACGGTTACGGTGTGCCATATACACCTGAAACTGTGCGATGGCGATAGTGTCACTCTTACCTATAAACGACTGCACAGTTTCATCCGCCTTATTAAGGTAAAGATTTCTGGCGTCCAATTCTTGGAGCAGAAGACTGTGCACTTCACTGGCCAGTGGTTGTGATGGGTTGCATATTAGCTCTTTGTCCAAGAAGGTGCGCAGATCACCTCCGTTAAGATAGTACAAGACGGGGTTTGAGAGAGTTTTGGGACCACATGCCGTGGATTGTGCCATGATAAGAAATGAAATGAAAAAAGATAGAGGAAATAAGAAGAAGATGATAAAAGAGCACGACTAGGGCGCTATGAGCTCGGATAGCAGAGGACCTACCCCGAAAGGCGCCTGAGCTACCAGTCCAAAGGACTGTTGGCTGCGGCCTTGCTATCCTACCCAATCACAGTGCTGTCTGCTGTTGCTGCTTCTTTTGGTAGGCTCGTTGTTTCCAGAATGCTGCAGCTAGCTGATGGCACTGATGATACTTGGAAGATCGCTGGTAGGCAAGAGCCAAGCCCTGAAAAGGGCTACCTAGGCCTTGCTACGGCGCTCCCTTGTAGGTTTTCTCTCCGAAGTCTCGAAGAGAAGGCGATGTTTCCTCTACGAAGTCTCGAAGCGAAGTCCCAATGCACACAGTTCTCCAATCTCAGGAGGTATACATGCTGCAGGAGGAATCATCTCTGCCAAACAATTATTTGCTTATTGCCTACTGTCCCAGTTTTCACTATAGCTGCTAGTAAATTTCAGGTTCAAGAAAGGCATGTAATAATCAGCAACTGCTGAAAATCATAATTGCAATTTCTTAACAGATGCTTAAATATTAATACAATACATTCACATCGATGCACATCACTGGCAGTGCCATCTCTCGGTACCAAGGCGCACTCCGCAAAGGATCGATTCTTAGTTGTCATTATTTCACCTCTGGCGGACAGTCAGTGAACTATAACAGCTACTATTATATAATATCTGTTTATAATAAAGTCAATGTACCCATACTATTTTCGCAACGTACTCCTAAACAACAACATATCTTTCTATCTGCTCCAAGTTCCAATAACAGTTTAGAAGAAATTGTATCAGTTTATTTTTGGTTGCGTATACAAGATGTGTACAACAGAGTAAGTGATAAATAATGTTTGAAATGTGGCTAGCTGTATGCTGCCATTTAAATTGTATGACATTCTAATCAATAAAAGAGGAACCACACCATTGAAGGGTATTGCAGTTAGAATGAATGGGAATTGAAACTCGGAACTCAAACATAAAATAAATTAGTTTTCAGAAGAACCCAAAATATTAGGTACTTCGAAATACACAGAAACGTTCACGCAAATTCTAGGGCGGGTTTTAAAATTCGAATGCCATTTGTCGCATTTATGACACAGGAAAAGGAGATTCCTAGGATGTTGAACGTCATAACTGGATACAACTGCCAATATTAATCTCCTCCACAATATTTATCTAATCAACCACAACAACACCATAATTTCTTCAACTCCAGCTTTCTTCAACTGGACTATGCTAAAGATGCGCGAAATTGGTCTATTGTACCTAAGTCCGCAAGTGCAGCACTTCTGGGAAGGATGAGGCGACGAAACACGGAGGACGACGTTCCAGTCAGCCACGAAGGTGCAGATAGCCGAATCCCTACAACTGACCAGTCAGAAACTCCCCGGTAGGCCAGTCCCACCCAGCGTGGTCCTAAAACAAAGATTAGTACAGAGTTCAGAGTCTAGTACAAAGATTTTGTTCCTTAGTTCTGAGTATTTCTTTTAATGCTAATTTTGTCATTCCTTTACAGCTACATAACAAAACAATACACACAACCTGAAAGCTAAACAACAAAAGGAAATAAACAATGGCCTGTGTTTAGCATAATGCTAGCAGATATAACGTACCTTTCCATACAGTTTTGAAGAAAGTACGACAAAGTAAGCAATTCAAAGGTTGGATATACGCAGGGGCTGATCGCCTCGGTAGCGAGGATGGTAGCATATCTGCCTCACATTTATGAGGTCCCGAGTTAAAATCTGGGTCAGGGTGAGATACCTAGATAAGGTTCTTCCGGGGTTTTCCCTTATCCTTCAAGACGATTGTCTGGTAGCTCTAAGCTCCATGGATCCTGGACTCATTTGAGCATCATTTCACCTAATTCATTCACCGTCCGATATAACTTAACGTTGGGGCGGACGTGAAAAAAATACGCAGGGGCTAAGGTTTTTTTTCGCGTTTTAATTGCCAACATGTACAACTAAGGCAAAGAACATGTTGATTAAACAACCCCATTCAACGAACAGCACTGTGCAATTACCGTTTTGTGTTTTAGAGGCCCAGCATGTGGAAATAAGCCACAGGTTTCTGTGTGAAAGCAGTGAGTGTGATGCCTCTTTTGAGAAGAGAAAACTATTAACATGTGTACTCATCATATTTGATTACAAGTACCATAAAAAAAGCTGACGGGAAGTAAAATGCACAATGCACACAGTCCTTAAATCTCATGAGGTATACATGCTGCAGGAGGAATCATCTCTGCCAAAACAATTATTTGCTTGTTCCCTACTGTCCCAGTTTTCACTATAGCTGCTAGTAATTTTCAGGTTTAAGAAAAGCATGGAATAATCAGCAACTGCTGAAAGTCATAATTAAAATTTCTTAACAGATTCATTAAATATTAATACAATGCCTTCACAGCGATACAGATCACTGGCAGTGCCATCTCTCAGCACCAAGGCGCATTCCGTAAAGGATCGATTCTTAGTTGTGAAAGATTTCTCCTCTGGCGGATAGTCAGTGAACTATAACAGCTACTCTTATATAATATCTGTTTATAATAAAGTCAATGTATCCATACTATTTTCGCAACGTATCCCTAAGCAACAACATATCCCTCTATCTGCTCCAAGTTCCAATAACAGTTTAGAAGAAATTGTATCCGTTTATTTTTGGTTGCGTATACAAGATGTGTACAACAGTGCAAGTGATAAATAATGTTTGAAATGTGGCTAGCTGTATGCTGCCATTTAAATTGTATGCCATTCTAATCAATAAAAGAGGAACCACACCATCGATGGGTATTGCAGTTAGATTGAATGGGAATTGAAACTCGGAACACAAACATAAAATAAATTAGTTTTCAGAAGAACCCAAAATATTAGGTACTTCGAAATACTCCGAAACCTTCACGCAATTTCTAGGGCGGGTTTTTAAATTCGAATGCCATTTGTCGCATTTATGACACAGGAAAAGGAGATTCCTAAGATGTTGAACGTCATAACTGCATACAACTGCCAATAATATTCTCCTCCACAATTTTTATCTAATCAACCACAACAACACCATAATTTCTTCAACTTCAGCTTTCTTCAACTGGGCTATGCTAAGGAGGTGCGAAATTGGTCTATTGCACCTAAGTCCGCAAGTGCAGCACTCCTGGGAAGGATGAGGCGGGGAAACACGGAGGACGACGTTCCAGTCAGCCACAACGGAGCAGATAGCCGTAACCCTGCAACTGACCAGTCAGAAACTCCCCGGTATACCAGTCCCACCCAGCGTGGTCCTAAAACAAAGATTAGTACAAATTACAAAGTCTAGTACAAAGATTTTGTTCCTTAGTTCTGAGTATTTCTTGAATGCTAATTTTGTCATTCTTTTACAGCTACATAACAAAACAATACACACAACCTGAAGGCCAAGCAACAATAGGAAATAAACAATGGCCAATGTTTTGCATAATGCCAGCAGATATAACGTACCTTTCCATACATTTTTGAAGAAAGTACGACAAAGTGAGCAATTCAAAGGTTGGACATACGCAGGAGCTCATCGCCTCCCTAGCGTGGATGGTAGCATATCTGCCTCACGTTTAAGAGTTCCCGAGTTCAAATCTTGGTCAGGGTGAGTTACCTAGATAAGGTTTTTCCGGCGTTTTTTTGTTGAGGAAAATTTTGTTGAGGTAGCTTTTTGCTCCTATTTAATTTTGTTATTGCAGTTAGAATGAATGGGAATTGAAACTCGGAACACAAACATAAAATAAATTGGTTTTCAGAACCCAATATATTACGTACTTCGAAATACTCATAAATGTTCACGCAAATTCTAGGGCGGATTTTTAAATTCGAATACCAGTTTTCGCATTTATGACACAGGAAAAGGAGATTCCTAAGATGTTGAACGTCATAACTGGATACAACTACCAATAATATTCTTCTCCACAATATTTATCTAATCAACCACAACAACACCATAATTTCTTCAACTTCAGCTTTCTTCAACTGGACTATGCTAAGGAGGTGCGAAATTGGTCTATTGTACCTAAGTCCGCAAGTGCAGCACTCCTGGGAAGGATGAGGCGAGGAAACACGGAGGACGACGTTCCAGTCAGCCACGATGGTGCAGATAGCGGTATCCCTACAACTGACCAGTCAGAAACTCCCCGATAGGCCAGTCCCACCCAGCGTACTCCTAAAGCAAAGATTAGTACAAAGTACAAAGGCTAGTACAAAGATTTTGTTCCTTAGTTCTGAGTATTTCTTGAATGCTAATTTTGTCATTCTTTTACAGCTACATAACAAAACAATACACACAGCCTGAATGCCAAGCAACAAAAGGAAATAAACAATGGCCAGTGTTTTGCATAATGCCAGCAGATATAACGTACCTTTCCATACAGTTTTGAAGAAAGTACGACAAAGAAAGCAATTCAAAGGTTGGATATACGCAGGGGCTGACCGCCTTGGTAGCGAGGATGGTAGCATATTTGCCTCACGTTTAAGAGGTCCCGAGTTCAAATATCGGTGAGGGTGAGTTACCCAGATAAGGCTTTTTCCGGGGTTTTCCCTTATCGTTCAAGACGAATGTCGGGTAGCTCTAGGCTCCATGGATCCTGGACTCATTTGAGAATCATTTCACCTAATTCATTCACCGTCCGATATAACTTAACGTTGGGGCGGACGTGAAAAAAATACGCAGTGGCTAAAGTTTTTTTTTTTTTTGCGTTTTAATTGCCAACATGTACAACTAGATTAAAGAACATGGTGATTAAACAACTCCACTCAACGAACAGCACTGTGCGATTACTGTTATGTGGTGTAGAGGCCCGGTGTTTGTGGAAATAAGCAACAGATCTCTGTGGGAAAGCAGTAAGTGTGCTGCCTCTTTTGAGAACAGATAACTATTAACAAGTGTACTGACTATAATTGATTACAAATACCATCAAAAAGAACTTAGAAGGAAGGAAAATGACCAATGCACACAGCAGCAGCAGCAGCAGCACAAATCTGGCAGGCTGTTTGGAACAGCCCGAAGGCTGGTCAAATCGTGTACCTGCCCTGGGAAGAGCTTAACCACGTAGTGGCGGGATGTGGATGTTGCAGAATGACGGGTGTAATTTAAGTGGGGTTAGTGTAGGGAGTTAGCTTTTTGCTCCTCAGGGAATGATGAACCGGGTGCTGCGGACAGCGAGCACCGCTGGTGGGTTAGTTAAAAAACATGGAAAGAAGGTATGTATAATTTTGAATATTCCATAATAACAATTTTGGAGTAGCTGAAATTTAATTTAGGCTGGAATGGAGATCATGTGGTTACCGGTAGTGACCGCAAGACATGCGGGGTAACCGGTATCGCTTATAGCGACGCTCACGAGGAACATAATCCCCAAGGGATCTGACTAGGGCGCTCTGATGTTGGGGCAAACCCTCGAAGATTTTTGTCGCCCGGCGTCTAGTTTCATCCTCCACATATCGGAGGGATGAAGCCTCATGAAGTAATCTCACGGGGAACCTTGTACAAACAGAATAAATAATCCGAAGACATATATTCTGTGCACGTTGGAGCAGAACTAGATGTGAGCCTGCGGCCATACCCCAGACTTCGCACGCATAGAGCATAATAGGGAGGACCAGAGCCATAAAGAGGCGCAACTTTAGGGGAACAGACATCGCAGACCGAAGCACAGGGTATAGTGATGCCACGGTACCACACGACCGATGAGCTTGCTCCTGGATGTGCTCCCGAAAAGTTAGGCCCTGTCCAGCTTGACTCCCAAGTACTTGATTGAAATCTCCCACCTGATCCCTTGCCCGAAGTAGGTAAATTGGGGGAAGTTGGCGGGAAAGCGGCGCTTGGTGAACAATATCGCTTGGCTTTTCTCCGTATTAATGGACAATCGCCAAAGCGTGCACCATTCCTGGAGGAGGATTAGATATCTTTGGATGGGGTTGAAGGTTCTGCGTGGGAGTCTGTTGAGAATAGCAGCACGTCGTCAGCATACTGTGCTATGTTGACGTGCTGTTCAGTGGGAAGGTCAGCCACATAGACGCTGTACAGCGTCGGGGATAACACAGAACCTTCGGGGACTCCGCCGCGGATAGACCTTCGTGTAGATGTTTTTCCCGCCACTGTGACAGTGAAGAATCTATGTTTTAGGAAAGAGTGAAAAAGGTGTATGACTTGAGTGGGAAGCTCCAGTTGGATGAGTTTGTACAGAAGACCCGCGTGCCAGGTCTTAGAGAAAGCCTTTTCGACGTCCAGAGATACCGCCGAGGTGAATGCCTTGTCCTGGAAACCCAGGGCTGCAGCCTCCACCACGCGCAGCAACTGCTGTGACGTAGAATGCCCAGGACGAAAGCCAAACTGGTGAGGAGGGATAGCTTGTATGTCACCCAGAAGGGGGGACATGCGGGCTAAGAAAAGTCTCTCGAAAACCTTCGAGAGAACAGAAAGGAGAATGCACACAGTTCTCAAATCTCATAAGGTACACATGCTGCAGAAGGGATCATCTCTGCCAAACAATTATTTACTTGTTCCCTACTGTCGCAGTTTTCACAATAGCAGCTAGTAATTTTCTGGTTCAAGAAAAGCATGTAATAATCAGCAACTGCTGAAAATCATAATAACAATTTCTTAACAGATTACTTAAATATTACTACAACATCTCCACAGGGACATAGATCACTAGCAGTGGTATCTCTCGGCACCAAGGCGCACTCCGTAAAGGATCGATTCTTAGATGTGAAAGATTTCTCCTCTGGCGGACAGTCAGTGAACTATAACAGCTACTCTTATATAATATCTGTTTATAATAAGGTCAATGTACCCATACTATTTTCTCATCGTACTCCTAAGCAACAACATATATTTCTATCTGCTGCAAGTTCCAATAACAGTTTAGAAGGAATTGTATCACTTTATTTTTGGTTGCGTATACATGATGTGTACAACAGTGTAAGTGATAAATAATGTTTGAAATGTGACTAGCTGTATTCTGCCATTTAAATTGTATGCCCTTCTAATCAATAAAAGAGGAACCACACCATTGATGGCTATTGCAGTTAGAATGAATGGGAATTGAAACTCGGAACACAAACATAAAATAAATTAGTTTTCAGAACCAAATATAATAGGTACTTCGAAATACTCACAAACGTTCACTCAAATTCTAGGGCGGATTTTTAAATTCGAATGCCATTTGTCGCATTTATGACACAGGAAAAGGAGATTCCTAAGATGTTGAACGTCATAACTGGATACAACTACCAATAATATTCTTCTCCACAGTATTTATCTAATCAACCACAACAACACCATAATTTCTTTAACTTCAGCTTTCTTCAACTGAACTATGCTAAGGAGGTGCGAAATTGGTCTATTGTACCTAAGTCCGCAAGTGCAGCACTCCTGGGAAGGATGAGGCGAGGAAACACGGAGGACGACGTTCCAGTCAGCCACGACGATGCAGATAGCCGAATCCCTACAAGGGACCAGTCAGAAACATCCCGGTAGGCTATCCCACCCAGCGTGGTCCTAAAACAAAGATTAGTACAAAGTACAGAGTCTAGTACAAAGATTTTGTTCCTAAGTTCTGAGTATTTCTTTTAATGCTAATTTTGTCATTATTTTACAGGTACATAACAAAACAATACCCGTAACCTGAAGGCTAAGCAACAAAAGGAAATAAACAATGGCCAGTGTTGTGCATAATGCCTGCAGATATAACGTACCTTTCCATACAGTTTTGAAGAAAGTGCGACAAAGTAAGCAATTCAAAGGTTGGATATACGGAGGGGCTGATCCCCTCGGTAGCGAGGATGGTAGCATATCTGCCTCACGTTTAAGAGGTCCCGAGTTCAATTCTCAGTCAGGGTGAGTTACCTAGATAAGCTTTTCCGGGGTTTACCCTTATCCTTGAAAACGAATGTCGGGTAGCTCTAAGCTCCGTGGATCCTGGACTCATTTGAGCATCATTTCACCTAATTCATTCACCGTCCGAATAACTTAACGGTGGGGAGGAAGTGAAAAAAAATACACAGAGGCTAAGGTTTTTTTTTTGCGTTTTAATTGCCAACATGTACAACTAAGGCAAAGAACATGATGATTAAACAACCACATTCAACGAACAGCACTGTGCAATTACCGTTTTGTGGTTTAGAGGCCCAGCGTGTGGAAATAAGCTACAGATTTCTGTGTGAAAGCAGTGAGTGTGATGCCTATATTTGAGAAGAGAAAACTATTAACAAGTGTACTCATCATATTTGATTACAAGTACCATCAAAAAAGCTGACAGGAAGTAAAATGCACATTGCACACAGTTCTCAAATCTCATGAGGTATGCTTGCTGCAGGAGGAATCATCTCTGCCAAACAGTTATTTGCTTGTTCTCTACTGTCCCAGTTTTCACTATAGCTGCTAGTAATTTTCAGGTTTAAGAAAAGCATGGAATAATCAGCAACTGCTGAAAATCATAATTAAAATTTCTTAACAGATTACTTAAATATTACTACAATGCCTTCACAGCGATACAGATCACTGGCAGTGCCATCTCTCAGCACCAAGGCGCATTCCGTAAAGGATCGATTCTTAGTTGTGAAAGATTTCTCCTCTGGCGGATAGTCAGTGAACTATAACAGCTACTCTTATATAATATCTGTTTATAATAAAGTCAATGTATCCATACTATTTTCGCAACGTATCCCTAAGCAACAGCATATCTCTCTATCTGCTCCAAGTTCCAATAACAGTTTAGAAGAAATTGTATCAGTTTATTTTTGGTTGCGTATACAAGATGTGTACAACAGTGCAAGTGATAAATAATGTTTGAAATGTGGCTAGCTGTATTCTGCGATTTAAATTGTATGCCCATCTAATCAATAAAAGAGGAACCACACCATTGATGGCTATTGCAGTTAGAATGAATGGGAATTGAAACTCGGAACACAAACATAAAATAAATTAGTTTTCAGAACCAAATATAATAGGTACTTCGAAATACTCATAAAGGTTCACGCAAAATCTAGGGCGGATTTTTAAATTCGAATGCCATTTGTCGCATTTATGACACAGGAAAAGGAGATTCCTAAGATGTTGAACGTCATAACTGCATACAACTGCCAATAATATTCTTCTCCACAATTTTTATCTAATCAAGCACAGCAACACCATAATTTCTTCAACTTCAGCTTTCTTCAACCGGACTATGCTAAGGAGGTGCGAAATTGGTCTATTGCACCTAAGTCCTCAAGTGCAGCACTCCTGGGAAGGATGAGGCGGGGAAACACGGAGGACGACGTTCCAGTCAGCCACAACGGTGCAGATAGCCGAATCCCTACAACTGACCAGTCAGAAACTCCCCGGTAGGCCAGTCCCACCCAGCGTGGTCCTAAAACAAAGATTAGTACAAATTACAAAGTCTAGTACAAAGATTTTGTTCCTTAGTTCTGAGTATTTCTTGAATGCTAATTTTGTCATTCTTTTACAGCTACATAACAAAACAGTACACACAACCTGAAGGCCAAGCAACAATAGGAAATATACAATGGCCAATGTTTTGCATAAAGCCAGCAGATATAACGTACCTTTCCATACAGTTTTGAAGAAAGTACGACAAAGTGAGCAATTCAAAGGTTGGACATACGCAGGAGCTCATCGCCTCCCTAGCGTGGATGGTAGCATATCTGCCTCACGTTTAAGAGTTTCCGAGTTCAAATCTTGGTCAGGGTGAGTTACCTAGATAAGGTTTTTCCGGCGTTTTCCCTTATCCTTCAAGACGAGTGTCAGGTAACTATAAGCTCCATGGATCCTGGAATCATTTGAGCATCATTTCACCTAATTTATTCACCGTCCGATATAACTTAACGTTTGGGCGGATGTGAAAAAAATTCGCAGGGGCTAAGGTATTTTTTGCGTTGTAATTGCCAAGATGTACAACTAGAACAAAGGACATGATGATTAAACAACTCCATTCAACAAACAGCACTGTGCAATTACTGTTATGTGGAGTAGAGACCCAGTGTGTGGAAATAAGCAACAGATCTCTGTGGGAAAGCAGTAAGTGTGCTGCCTCTTTTGAGAACAGAAAACTATTAACAAGTGTACTGATTATAATTGATTACAAGTACCATCAAAAAGAACTTAGAAGGAAGGAAAATAACCAATGCACAGTCCAAGACCAAGTCGTGTACTGACAGGCTGTTAACAGCCAGAAGCTTTTTGCTGCGTACCCACCCAGGTAATGGGTCTGAGCAGGTTGTTAATTGTGATAATTGTAGGATTATGTGATATTTTTTGTTGAAGAAAATTTTATTGAGGTAGCTTTTTGCTCCTCTTTAATTTTGTTATTGCAGTTAGAATGAATGGGAATAGAAACTCGGAACACAAACATAAAATAAATTGTTTTTCAGAACTCAATATATTGCGTACTTCGAAATACTCATAAATGTTCACGCAAATTCTAGGGCGGATTTTTAAATTCGAATGCCAGTTGTCGCATTTATGACACAGGAAAAGGAGATTCCTAAGATGTTGAACGTCATAACTGGATACAACTACCAATAATATTCTTCTCCACAATATTTGTTTAATCAACCACAACAACACCATAATTTCTTCAACTTCAGCTTTCTTCAACTTGACTATGCTAAGGAGGTGCGAAATTGGTCTATTGTACCTAAGTCAGCAAGTGCAGCACTCCTGGGAAGGATGAGGCGAGGAAACACGGAGGACGACGTTGCAGTCAGCCACGATGGTTCAGATAGCAGTATCCCTACAACTGACCAGTCAGAAACTCCCCGATAGGCCAGTCCCACCCAGCGTGCTCCTAAAGCAAAGATTAGTACAAAGTACAAAGGCTAGTACAAAGATTTTGTTCCTTAGTTCTGAGTATTTCTTGAATGCTAATTATGTCATTCTTTTACAGCTACATAACAAAACAATACACACAGCCTGAATGCCAAGCAACAAAAGGAAATAAACAATGGCCAGTGTTTTGCATAATGCCAGCAGATATAACGTACCTTTCCATACAGTTTTGAAGAAAGTACGACAAGGAAAGCAATTCAAAGGTTGGATATACGCAGGGGCTGACCGCCTTGGTAGCGAGGTTGGTAGCATATTTGCCTCACGTTTAAGAGGTCCCGAGTTCAAATATCGGTGAGGGTGAGATACTTAGCTAAGGGTTTTTCCGGGGTTTTCCCTTATCGTTCAAGACGAATGTCGGGTAGCTCTAGGCTCCATGGATCCTGGACTCATTTGAGAATCATTTCACCTAATTCATTCACCGTCCGATATAACTTAACGTTGGGGCGGACGTGAAAAAAAAATACGCAGTGGCTAAAGTTTTTTTTTCGCGTTTTAATTGCCAGGATTTACAACTAGATTAAAGAACATGATGATTAAACAACCCCATTCAACGAACAGCACTGTGCAATTACCGTTTTGTGGTTTAGAGGCCCAGCGTGTGGAAATAAGCTACAGATTTCTGTGTGAAAGCAGTTAGTGTGATGCCTATATTTGAGAAGAGAAAACTATTAACAAGTGTACTCATCATATTTGATTACAAGTACCATCAAAAAAGCTGACAGGAAGTAAAATGCACAATGCACACAGTTCTCAAATCTCATGAGGTATGCATGCTGCAGGAGGAATCATCTCTGCCAAACAGTTATTTGCTTGTTCTCTACTGTCCCAGTTTTCACTATAGCTGCTAGTAATTTTCAGGTTTAAGAAAAGCATGGAATAATCAGCAACTGCTGAAAATCATAATTAAAATTTCTTAACAGATTCATTAAATATTAATACAATACCTTCACAGCGATACAGATCACTGGCAGTGCCATCTCTCAGCACCAAGGCGCATTCCGTAAAGGATCGATTCTTAGTTGTGAAAGATTTCTCCTCTGGCGGATAGTCAGTGAACTATAACAGCTACTCTTATATAATATCTGTTTATAATAAAGTCAATGTATCCATACTATTTTCGCAACGTATCCCTAAGCAACAACATATCTCTCTATCTGCTCCAAGTTCCAATAACAGTTTAGAAGAAATTGTATCAGTTTATTTTTGTTTGCCTATACAAGATGTGTACAACAGAGTAAGTGATAAATAATGTTTGAAATGTGGCTAGCTGTATGCTGCCATTTAAATTGTATGCCATTCTAATCAATAAAATAAGAACCACACCATCAATGGGTATTGCAGTTAGATTGAATGGGAATTGAAACTCGGAACACAAACATAAAATAAATTAGTTTTCAGAAGAACCCAAAATATTAGGTACTTCGAAATACTCAGAAACCTTCACGCAATTTCTAGGGCGGGTTTTAAAATTCGAATGCCATTTGTCGCATTTATGACACAGGAAAAGGAGATTCCTAAGATGTTGAACGTCACAACTGCATACAACTGCCAATAATATTGTAACGCGAGCGCTGGAACACCCTGTAAAGCAGCTGAGAGCGGGAGACAGGGAAGGTTCGGTTAGCCACGCTCTCGCCTCGTTTGTCCTATAGTGGTGACAGGCTGTGGTCAGGGGAAAAACATGACTGTGTCACCTGTTTCTCCTACACCTGATTCTCGATCTTTCGTTTACTGGAATCTTCGCCTGGGAACCAGAAAAGCGGAGAAGTGGGCGATTCCTATATAAAGAGGGTTACAGACGGACAGAGTTGAGTTGGTTTTGTCAGTTAGTGAGTGAGGAGACAGTCAGTTCTTGGTGTAAGAGTTAGTCAGTGACGTGTTAATGTACGAGAAGATTGTGCAACGGAAGACTGTACGTAACTGTTAAGGTGTACCGGAGCTTACGTAACCGCGAGTACAAGGAAATTGTAACGGACGAACTGGTAAATTGTAATTGTGTGCAGCACGAAATTCTGTGTAATTGGCAAGTGTTAAACTGTAAGTCGGTGGAAATAAAGAACATTGTTGAGTGGTGTAATTGGACTTTTCATTTCACGGACCCACAAAGTCACACTGGTGTCAGGAACCGGGAAGATAACATCACCGAGCAATACAACCATGGACGCGGCATTGGACAAAATTTTGGAGAAGATGATGGAGATGCAGGTCGAATTAACAGAGAAGCTGGAGACTAGAAATAACCTGGCCGCGGAACTGAAACTAATCAGGACGGCTAGGGACAACATCACCGAGAAGATGGAACAAATTAAGGCCGAGTTAACCACGGAAATGAGAGCAGCGAATGACCGTCTGGCTACCGAAATGAAAGAGGCGAACGAGGTCCTCGCCGCCAAATTTGACGAACAGTTGGCCGGCGTGAGGGATGACGTCACGAACTTGGGCAAGCGGAAGGGTCAAGTAGACGACCGCCTTAATGATTTAGAGGAAAAGGCCGACAACATCGCAAAACCCCTCACCCGCCTGACGGAGGAAAACCGGCCTTATGTGTGGACGGAGGACGCCGAAGACGCTTTCCAGCACCCGAAGGAGACCCTGTGCAGTGCTCCTATTTTGGGTTTCCCGCAACCGGGTGGCGCCTTCATTGTGGACACCGACGCTAGTGACCATTGCATTGGAGGTGTCCTATCGCAGAACCTGGAAGGCCAGACGGCACGTTGGGTCCAGAGGCTGCAGGAGTACGACTTCACCTCGGAACATCGTAGAGGGAAGAGTCACGATAACGCAGACGCCATGTCCCGAAGACCCTGTTCAGTAGAGTGCGGTCAGTGCACCAGAGTGGAAGAGAAGGAGCGTGCCGCAGCAGCCCGAGTAGTTGTGGCAGTGCCTGCTGAAGGCTGGGATAGCGCAGGCCTGAGGAGGGAGCAGCTGGCGGACGCAGACTTGGGGCCACTCTTGAGGGAAGTGGAGGCAGGGACGAGGCCAACCTGGGAGGACATCGCACCGAGGAGCGCCACCTACAAGTCGCACTGGGCCCAATGGGACTCGTTGAAGACCAGAGTGGGCGTGCTGTTCCGGGTATGGGAGTCACCCGATGGGAAGGCGCAGAGAGGACAGTTGGTACTTCCTCTGAGCAAGCTCCCGGAAGTCTTGGAGGAAGTGCACGCCGGTACTTCAGGACGACACCTGGGAGCGAACCGAATGATTCACAAACTACGGCGGCGCTACTTCTGGCTGAGACTCCGAGCAGATGCTGGTGGTACAGCTGGACCGCCTCGCACGCTACGATGGGGCTGTTCGGGGCGAACAGCTTTGAGGAGGGAGCAGTGTAACGCGAGCGCTGGAACACCCTGTAAAGCAGCTGAGAGTGGGAGACAGGGAAGGTTCGGTTAGCCACGCCCTCGCCTCGTTTGTCCTATAGTGATGACAGTCTGTGGTCAGGGGAAAAACATGACTGTGTCGCCTGTTTCTCCTACACCTGATTCTCGATCTTTCGTTTACTGGAATCTTCGCCTGGGAACCAGAAAAGCGGAAAAGTGGGCGATTCCTATATAAAGAGGGTTACAGACGGACAGAGTTGAGTGGGTTTTGTCAGTTAGTGAGTGAGGAGACAGTCAGTTCTTGGTGTAAGAGTTAGTCAGTGACGTGTTACTGTACGAGAAGATTGTGCAACGGAAGACTGTACGTAACTGTGAAGGTGTACCGGAGTTTACGTAACCCCGAGTACAAGGAAATTGTAACGCACGAACTGGTAAATTGTAATTGTGTGCAGCACGAAATTCTGTGTAATTGGCAAGTGTTAAACTGTAAGTCGGTGGAAATAAAGAACATTGTTGAGTGGTGTAATTGGACTTTTCATTTCAGGGACCCACAAAGTCACAATATTCTCCTCCGCAATTTTTATCTAATCAACCACAACAACACCATAATTTCTTCAACTTCAGCTTTCTTCAACTGGACTATGCTAAGGTGGTGCGAAATTGGTCTATTGCACCTAAGTCCGCAAGTGCAGCACTCCTGGGAAGGATGAGGCGGGGAAACACGGAGGACGACGTTCCAGTCAGCCACAACGGTGCAGATAGCCGAATCCCTACAACTGACCAGTCAGAAACTCCCCGGAATGCCAGTCCCACCCAGCGTGGTCCTAAAACAAAGATTAGTACAAATTACAAAGTCTAGTACAAAGATTTTGTTCCTTAGTTCTGAGTATTTCTTGAATGCTAATTTTGTCATTCTTTTACAGCTACATAACAAAACAATACACACAACCTGAAGGCCAAGCAACAATAGGAAATAAACAATGGCCAATGTTTTGCATAATGCCAGCAGATATAACGTACCTTTCCATACATTTTTGAAGAAAGTACGACAAAGTGAGCAATTCAAAGGTTGGACATACGCAGGAGCTCATCGCCTCCCTAGCGTGGATGGTAGCATATCTGCCTCACGTTTAAGAGTTCCCGAGTTCAAATCTTGGTCAGGGTGAGTTACCTAGATAAGGTTTTTCCGGCGTTTTCCCTTATCCTTCAAGACGAATGTCGGGTAACTCTAAGCTCCATGGATCCTGGAATCATTTGAGCATCATTTCACCTAATTTATTCACCGTCCGATATAACTTAACGTTGGGGCGGACGTGAAAAAAATACGCAGGGGCTAAGGTATTTTTTGCGATGTAATTGCCAAGATGTACAACTAGAGCAAAGAACATGATGATTAAACAACTCCATTCAACAAACAGCACTGTGCAATTACTGTTATGTGGAGTAGAGACCCAGTGTGTGGAAATAAGCAACAGATCTCTGTGGGAAAGCAGTAAGTGTGCTGCCTCTTTTGAGAACAGAACACTATTAACAAGTGTACTGATTATAATTGATTACAAGTACCATCAAAAAGAACTTAGAAGGAAAGAAAATAACCAATGCACAGTCCAAGTCCAAGTCGTGTACTGACAGGCTGTTAACAGCCAGAAGGTTTTTGCTGCGTACCCACCCAGGTATTGGGTCTGAGCAGGTTGTTAATTGTGATAATTGTAGGATTATGTGATATTTTTTGTTGAGGAAAATTTTGTTGAGGTAGCTTTTTGCTCCTCTTTAATTTTGTTATTGCAGTTAGAATGAATGGGAATTGAAACTCGGAACACAAACATAAAATAAATTGGTTTTCAGATCCCAATATATTACGTACTTCGAAATACTCATAAATGTTCACGCAAATTCTAGGGCGGATTTTTAAATTCGAATGCCAGTTGTCGCATTTATGACGCAGGAAAAGGAGATTTCTAAGATGTTGAACGTCATAACTGGATACAACTACCAATAATATTCTTCTCCACAATATTTGTTTAATCAACCACAACAACACCATAATTTCATCAACTTCAGCTTTCTTCAACTGGACTATGCTAAGGAGGTGCTAAATTGGTCTATTGTACCTAAGTCCGCAAGTGCAGCACTCCTGGGAAGGATGATGCGAGGAAACACGGAGGACGACGTTCCAGTCAGCCACGATGGTGCAGATAGCAGTATCCCTACAACTGACCAGTCAGAAACTCCCCGATAGGCCAGTCCCACCCAGCGTGCTCCTAAAACAAAGATTAGTACAAAGTACACAGTCTAGTACAAAGATTTTGTTCCTTAGTTCTGCGTATTTCTTGAATGCTAATTTTGTCATTATTTTACAGCTACATAACAAAACAATACACACAGCCTGAATGCCAAGCAACAAAAGGAAATAAACAATGGCCAGTGTTTTGCATAATGCCAGCAGATATAACGTACATTTCCATACAGTTTTGAAGAAAGTACGACAAAGAAAGCAATTCAAAGGTTGGATATACGCAGGGGCTGACCGCCTTGGTAGCGAGGATGGTAGCATATTTGCTCAAGTTTAAGAGTTCCCGAGTTCAAATATCGGTGAGGGTGAGTTACCCAGATAAGGCTTTTTCCGGGGTTTTCCCTTATCGTTCAAGACGAATGTCCGGTAGCTCTAGGCTCCATGGATCCTGGACTCATTTGAGAATCATTTCACCTAATTCATTCACCTTCCGATATTAACTTAACGTTGGGGCGGACGTGAAAAAAAATACGCAGTGGCTAAAGTTTTTTTTTGCGTTTTAATTGCCAACATGTACAACTAGATTAAAGAACATGATGATTAAACAACTCCACTCAACGAACAGCACTGCGCGATTACTGTTATGTGGTGTAGAGTCCCGGTGTTTGTGGAAATAAGCAACAGATCTCTGTGGGAAAGCAGTAAGTGTGCTGCCTCTTTTGAGAACAGATAACTATTAACAAGTGTACTGATTATAATTGATTACAAATACCATCAAAAAGAACTTAGAAGGAAGGCAAATGACCAATGCACACAGTTCTCAAATCTCATAAGGTATACATGCTGCAGAAGGAATCATCTCTGCCAAACAATTATTTATTTGTTCCCTACTGTCGCAGTTTTCACAATAGCTGCTAGTAATTTTCTGGTTCAAGAAAAGCATGTAATAATCAGCAACTGCTGAAAATCATAATAACAATTTCTTAACAGATTACTTAAATATTACTACAACATGTCCACAGGGACATAGATCACTAGAAGTGGTATCTCTCGGCACCAAGGCGCACTCCGTAAAGGATCGATTCTTAGATGTGAAAGATTTCTCCTCTGGCGGACAGTCAGTGAACTATAACAGATACTCTTATATAATATCTGTTTATAATAAGGTCAATGTACCCATACTATTTTCTCATCGTACTCCTAAGCAACAACATATATTTCTAACTGCTGCAAGTTCCAATAACAGTTTAGAAGAAATTGTATCAGTTTACTTTTGGTTGCGTATACAAGATGTGTACAACAGAGTAAGTGATAAATAATGTTTGAAATGTGGCTAGCTGTATGCTGCCATTTAAATTGTATGCCCTTCTAATCAATAAAATAGGAACCACACCATCGATGGGTATTGCAGTTAGAATGAATGGGAATTGAAACTCGGAACACAAACATAAAATAAATTAGTTTTCAGAACCAAGTATAATAGGTACTTCGAAATACTCATAAACGTTCACTCAAATTCTAGGGCGGATTTTTAAATTCGAATGCCATTTGTCGCATTTATGACACAGGAAAAGGAGATTCCTAAGATGTTGAACGTCATAACTGGATACAACTACCAATAATATTCTTCTCCACAATATTTTTCTAATCAAGCACAACAACACCATAATTTCTTTAATTTCAGCTTTCTTCAACTGAACTATGCTAAGGAGGTGCGAAATTGGTCTATTGTACCTAAGTCCGCAAGTGCAGCACTCCTGGGAAGGATGAGGCGAGGAAACACGGAGGACGACGTTCCAGTCAGCCACGACGATGCAGATAGCCGAATCCCTACAACTGACCAGTCAGAAACATCCCGGTAGGCTATCCCACCCAGCGTGGTCCTAAAACAAAGATTAGTACAAAGTACAGAGTCTAGTACAAAGATTTTGTTCCTAAGTTCTGAGTATTTCTTTTAATGCTAATTTTGTCATTATTTTACCGCTACATAACAAAACAATACACGTAACCTGAAGGCTAAGCAACAAAAGGAAATAAACAATGGCCAGTGTTTTGCATAATGCCTGCAGATATAACGTACCTTTCCATACAGTTTTGAAGAAAGTACGACAAAGTAAGCAATTCAAAGTTTGGATATACGCAGGGGCTGATCGCCTCGGTAGCGAGGATGGTAGCATATCTGCCTCACGTTTAAGAGGTCCCGAGTTCAATTCTCAGTCAGGGTGAGTTACCTAGATAAGCTTTTTCCGGGGTTTACCCTTATCCTTCAAGACGAATGTCGGGTAGCTCTAAGCTCCATGGATACTGGACTCATTTGAGCATCATTTCACCTAATTCATTCACCGTCCGAATAACTTAACGGTGGGGAGGACGTGAAAAGAAATACGCAGGGGCTAAGGTTTTTTTTTCGCGTTTAAATTGCCAACATGTACAACTAGATTAAAGGACATGGTGATTAAACAACTCCTCTCAACGAACAGCACTGTGCGATTATTGTTATGTGGTGTAGAGGCCCGGTGTGTGTGGAAAGCAGTAAGTGTGCTGCCTCTTTTGAGAACTGATAACTGTTAACAAGTGTACTGACTATAATTGATTACAAATACCATCAAAAAGAACTTAGAAGGAAGGCAAATGACCAATGCACGCAGTTCTCAAATCTCATAAGGTATACATGCTGCAGAAGGAATCATCTCTGCCAAACAATTATTTACTTGTTCCCTGCTGTCGCAGTTTTCACAATAGCTGCTAGTAATTTTCTGGTTCAAGAAAAGCATGTAATAATCAGCAACTGCTGAAAATCATAATAACAATTTCTTAACAGATTTCTTAAATATTACTACAACATCTCCACAGGGACATAGATCACTAGCAGTGGTATCTCTCGGCACCAGGGCGCACTCCGTAAAGGATCGATTCTTAGATGTGAAAGATTTCTCCTCTGGCGGACAGTCACTGAACTATAACAGCTACTCCTATATAATATCTGTTTATAATAAGGTCAATGTACCCATACTATTTTCTCATCGTACTCCTAAGCAACAACATATATTTCTATCTGCTGAAAGTTCCAATAACAGTTTAGAAGAAATTGTATCAGTTTATTTTTGGTTGCGTATACAAGATGTGCACAACAGAGTAAGTGATAAATAATGTTTGAAATGTGGCTAGCTGTATGCTGCCATTTAAATTGTATGACATTCTAATCAATAAAAGAAAAACCACACCATTGATGGGTATTGCAGTTAGATTGAATGGGAATTGAAACTCGGAACACAAACAGAATATAAATTAGTTTTCAGAAGAACCCAAAATATTAGGTACTTCGAAATACTCAGAAAGGTTCATGAAAATTCTGGGGCGGATTTTTAAATTCGAATGCCAGTTGTCGCATTTATGACACAGGAAAAGGAGATTCCTAAGATGTTGAACATCATAACTGGATACAACTACCAATAATATTCTCCTCCACAATATTTATCTAATCAACAACACCATAATTTCTTCAACTTCAGCTTTCTTCAACTGAACTATGCTAAGGAGGTGCGAAATTGGTCTATTATACCTAAGTCCGCAAGTGCAGCACTCCTGGGAAGGATGAGGCGAGGAAACACGGAGGACGACGTTCCAGTCAGCCACGACGGTACAGATAGCCGAATCCTTACAACTGACCAGTCAGAAACTCCCCGGTAGGCCAGTGCCACCCAGCGTGGTCTTAAAACAAAGATTAGTACAAAGTACAAAGTCTAGTAGAAAGATTTTGTTCCTTAGTTCTGAATATTTCTTGAATGCCAATTTTGTCATTCTTTTACAGCTACATAACAAAACAATACACACAACCTGAAGGCCAAACAACAAAAGGAAATAAACAATGGCCAGTGTTTTGCATAATGCCAGCAGATATAACGTACCTTTCCATACAGTTTTGAAGAAAGTACGACAAAGAAAGCAATTCAAAGGTTGGATATACGCAGGGGCTGATCGCCTCTTTAGCGAGGATGGTAGCATATCTGCCTCCCGTTTAAGAGGTCCCGAGTTCAAATCTCGGTCAGCGTGAGTTACCTAGACAAGGTTTTTCAGGGGTTTTCCCTTATCCTTCAAGACGAATGTCGGGTAGCTCTAAGCTCCATGGATCCTGGACTCATTTGAGCATCATTTCACCTAATTCATTCACTTCCGATATAACTTAACCTTGGGGCGGACATGACAAAAAAAAATACGCAGTGGCTAAGGTTTTTTTTGCGTTTTAATTGCCAACATGTACAATTAAAGCAAAGAACACGATGATTTAACAACTCCATTCAACGAACAGCACTATGCAATTACTGTTATGTGGTTTAGAGGCCCAATATGTGGAAATTACCAACAGATCTCTGTGGGTAAGCAGTAAGTGTGCTGCCTCTTTTGAGGACAGAATGCTAGTAGCAAGTGTACTCATTATAACTGATTACAAGTACCATTAAAAAGAATTTAAAAGGAAGGCAAATGCCCAATTCACACAGTTTTTTTTTCGAGTGGAGGAAAAATGCATTTACGCACTAGCCCCGGGATCGGAGTGTGGGACTCCTCTGACGGAGAGAGATCCGTCAGCCCTACCCATTAAAAAACCTCCACCGGTGAGAATTCGGGAGAGGAAGTGCAGCAGTACCGCTATTGCACCTGCGGATTCTGGGAGAGGATATTACGGCCAGGCAAAGCCTAGGCCGGGTGAGGATGGCGCCAGGACACAAGCATGACCAAGGTCCTACTTGCGACCTTGGAAATTCAGATGTTGATTTGGTTTATGTAGTATAGTTGTGCCTCGGGACGGAGGCATCGTCTTACAAGATATCTGTGAGGTCCTGAAACATAAGGACGGTGTCATTAATTGTTAGTGCTTAAGAATAAGTTTGTTAAGATATCAGGCCAGGGGCGGCGCTGAGTCTGGCGTCAATTTGTTAGGTATTGGTTTACATGCATTCAATGTGAAAATGGACATATTTAATGTAACTTAACTAAATAACAACCAAATATTTTGGACATATGCTCAGGATTGAGTATGGTCCACGTCATGTGAGCTAATCTTGCTAGATTATTGTTTTGTTTATACATCTACAATTGAGTAGTCTTCTCATGTCCATGTGTGATGCTTTGGTCATTTTCACTGGTCCCCAGAACGACCCTTAGCAGGGACTTCCAGGGCCACTGGTCTGTCAGTAGTGTTTTCGCTAAGCCATGGCTTCTGATTAAGGTGGTACTAAGTTGTTTAGGTAATCTTGAATGTTTATTTCTGGTTCCCCCACTCCAAGAGTTCTGTCAAATAATGAGAGCGGTCTTTTGTGTATGTCGTGTTGTGTACCGTATGCGCCTAAGTCGCGAATTAGAGGGTTTTTGTTTTTTGCCTTTCTGTCATATAAGTTATGACTGAGTAGTTTAATAAATTGTTCGATCGAGTGGAGCTTCAGTTCCTCGTGCAGCCAATAAGCTGGAGCTACTATAGGAACCTTTGCAATAATTCGTATTATTCTGTTTTGCAGTGTCTGCAGTCTGTTTATATGTGTTTTCGCAGCGTATCCCCAGACAGGGGCTGCGTACGTCAATATTGGCCTGATTAGTGTCTTGTATAGCGTAAGACCCATATTGAGTTGCAGTTGGTTATTTAAATTAATCAAAGGGTAGAGACTGTTCAATTGTCCAATTGCTTTGGCCCTGATATTTTGAATGTGCTTTTTCCATGTGAGACCTTGATCCATGGTGACCCCTAGGTAGGTAATTTGGTCTTTCCATTCGATTCTTTCGCCATGATACACGAGAGGTGGCTGTCTGTGCCTGGGATGTCGATGTTGGATTCTTTTTGTGAAAATAATTGATTGGCACTTTCTGGAGTTTACTGTTATTCTTCATTTTCGAAACCATGGTTCAAGATCATTCAGGGCATTCTGTAGCCGCAGGTGTATTATCCGCGGTTGAGTGGACTGAGTTACCAGTGCCGTGTCGTCGGCGTATATGTATTTTTCAGTGCGAGTAAGTTCTGGCATATCGTTAACGTACAAATTAAAGAGGGTCGGTCCTACCAAACTTCCTTGTGGGACTCCTGCCTTAATAGGCTTTAGAGAGGAGGAAGCATCCACCACAGTTACTCGGAACCGACGCTCGCTTATATAATCTTTAATGAGGGCAAGTGTCGAATCAGAGAAATTGTATGATTTGAGCTTGTAAAGTAGGCCCGCATGCCATACTTTATCAAAGGCACGTTCAATATCTAAGAAGATGGCGCCAGTCGATTTGTTAGTATTGTAACCTTTAGATATGGCTTCCGTAAGGCGTAGAAGCTGCTGTGTTGTAGAATGCTGGGATCTGAAGCCAAATTGTTCAGAAATGAGAATATTGTGTTTTATAATATGGGAATTTATTCTCTTTAGAATTATTTTCTCCAGCACTTTACCAAAGGCGTTCAGTAGGCTAATTGGCCTATAGCTGGAGGCGTGAGATAAGTTTTTATGTGGTTTTGCAATCATTACTATGTTTGCTACCTTCCATTGTGGTGGGAACCTGCCGCTGTCTAGAGTATAATTGAAAATCTTTGCTTGAAGCTGCAAAGCTCTACGTGGGAGATTTTTTAAAACGATGTTGGGTATTTTATTGGGCTCCGGGGCCTTTCTGTTTTTCAGGTGCCTGATAATCCAGGCGATTTCTCCCGGATTAGTCTTTCGCATTTTGTTGTGTGTGATAGTGTAGTCTGTGTCTTGTATTTCCTGCTCTATGCTTTGAATCTCTTGCAGATTTGCTGGACCCTCAGCCGGGTTTGGTGTGAAGACCTTCTCAAGTGTGGCAGCAAATCCCTCAGCTTTGGCCTGGGGAGTTTCTGCAACAGTGTTGTCATGTATGAGTGGTGGTATGTTTGTTTTAGCTCTGGTTAGGCACTTAGCTATACGCCAAACAGAGTTAGAGTTCGGATTTAAGCTCGCGAGAGTTTGATTCCACTGGTTTGATACAAATTCCCTAGTTCGGGCCATTACGGCCTCTCTGGCATCAAGGTAGTCTTGTTTATGTAAAGGATTTCGCGTTCGTTGCCATTTACGCCTTAGTCTGTTCCTATTCTGATGTAAGATTTTTATATCTAACGGTTCTCAAATCTCATGAGGTATATATGCTGCAGGAGGAATCATCGCTGCCAAACAATTATTTGCTTGTTCCCTACTGTCCCAGTTTTCACTATAGCTGCTAGTAATTTTCAGGTTCAAGAACAGCATGGAATAATCAGCAACTGATGAAAACCACAATTACAATTTCTTTACAGATTCTTTAAATATTAATCCAATACCTTCACAGCGACACAGATCACAGCAGTGCCATCTCTCGGCACCAAGGCGCACTCCGTAAAGGAGCGATTCTTAGATGTGAAAGATTTCTCCTCTGGCGGACAGTCAGTGAACTATAACAGCTACTCTTATATAATATCTGTTTATAGTAAAGTCCATGTACCCACACTATTTTCGAAACGTACTCCTAAGCAACAACATATATTTCTATCTGCTGCAAGTTCCAATAACAGTTTAGAAGAAACTGTATCACTTTATTTTAGGTTGCGTAGACAAATGTGTACAACAGAGTAAGTGATCAATAATGTTTGAAATGTGGCTAGCTGTATGCTGCCATTTAAATTATATGCCATTCTAATCAATAAAAGAGGAACCACACCAATGATGGGTATTGCAGTTAGAATGAATGGGAATTGAAACTCGGAACACAAACATAAAATAAATTAGTTTTCAGAAGAACCCAAAATATTAGGTACTTCGAAACACTCAGAAACCTTCACGCAAATTCTAGGTTTTGAAATTCGAATGCCATTTGTCGCATTTATGACACAGGAAAAGGAGGTTCCTAAGATGCTGAACGTCATAACTGGATACAACTGCCAATAATATTCTCCTCCACAATATTTATCTAATCAACCACAACAACACCATAATTTCTTCAACTTCAGCTTTCTTCAACTGGACTATGCTAAGGAGGTGCGAAATTGGTCTATTGTAACTAAGTCCGCAAGTGCAGCATTCCTGGGATGGATGAGGCGAGGAATCAAGGAGGACGACCTTCCAGTCAGCCACGACTATGCAGATAGCCGAATCCCTACAACTGACCAGTCAGAAACTCCCCGATAGGCCAGTCCCACCCAGCGTGGTCCTAAAACAAAGATTAGTACAAAGTACAAAGTCTAGTACAAAGATTTCCTTCCTTAGTTCTGAGTATTTCTTGAATGCTAATTTTGTCATTCTTTTACAGCTACATAACAAAACAATACACATAACCTGAGGGCCAAACAACAAAAGGAAATAAACAATGGCATACATACATACATCTTATGTCCCTTGGTTTTTCACGGAAGAAAAAACAGCTACTTTGGAGTTATATCCAAAGCACATAATTAAAATTGGTTTGAAAACTTCGTAAGTAATTACAAATATTTACTATGCTTAAGGACTTTAGAGGTAGAGACATCTATTGACCGCGAGACACTTCATTACCGGTGAAATCAGTTTGTCGCCTGGTGGGAAATTAATATACTAACACTTCGTTTAGCATGGGATATCATGGCCAGCATTGCAAAGGTAGAGCGGGACTAAAAAGTTCAATGCCATATTCGGGATTGGAACCACTGACTTTCTTGTCGTCACCCAGTTGCTACTAACCATTGAACCACCATGGGAACTTTTCAGCATGACATATTCCCCAGTCGACTCGTATTTTCACGGTTACTCTTCAGCACTTCTCCTATACACATGAGACTGCTACTTATTGGCAACTTACAATGTAGAAATACAGTTTGCCTTAGAAAAGGAAACCCCAGAGGAACTTATGGCTTTGTGTTCCCTTCTAGTAAGGGGCCGATGTGAATAGCATAAATTTTTCTGATATTAAAGCTCATTGCCTTCTATAATAATAAAGGAATTGGTATAGCTTCTGTTCTGTTTAATTCACTTTCATAAAAGTTAAATGACAAGGGAAGGAAATAGAGTCATTATCTCCAGTGGACAAGTTCGCATTCTTAAAAGTGATTTCACCATTTGTGCTGCTCAACTTCCTCAAGATGCGGTACCCGGGACATAAAATTTATCCGCTCCTAAGATGGTAACAAAACCGTGTGCATACCACGGAAAGGAACTACACTACAGCGCTCCTGGCCGGTGCGACACGGAGTCGATAAGGAATGTGATGTGATAATTTCAAAGTATATCAAAACAAGATTGCTCCAAAAAGGTATTAACAAATTAATGATAATCCAAATAGCAAGACATAGACAAAGTGTAAATCCATAACCTCAGCTACATATCCACAAAATGCAGATTTCCATTCTAGCAATCTGCTATTTCTACATTGCATATTTTGTTAATATACATGATGCATACGGTTTCCCTTAATGTTGGAGAAAGCAGTAAGGTATTGGTTACATGCAACGAACACAGTTTAATTAGTTACATATATTTGTAAATAATTACATATTTTCATTAAGTATGTATCAAGTTACACGCAGAGCCATCTGGACGGGCAGATGCGGCACTTTATAACAGGAACAACGGTTCTTCACCTAGCGGGAAATTTATGTAACTAAAACGTCCTCACCTGGTGAGCGGATATACAAGACATGCTATCTTTTTCTTCCCGCCGCAACCTTAAATTTCACATAAATGAAGAAGGTGTTATTTTGGGTGGAATACAATACTTTTACAACGACAAAGACAAGCATTTATATAACATGTATATTTGCCATCACGTTTTTTCGTAATGTATCGCTACTGGCAAATTATAACTACATACTTGCTTTGTGTACCAGAACTTTATTTTTGAAATATCAAATTTAAATTGTGACTGTTTTACAGGTATAATTCGGGCTCGGACAACCGTAGTGGTGTACTCACTGAGAGAAAACGGATGTTTTATTAAAACCGTGTTTCCTTTTGTTGCAGTACTCCGTCTGCATCCGATGTTCTTAATGAAAGTGGTGCCAGCATTTTGTAGGCTGTCGTCGAGAAATTGGAAAGAACTTAGAAATTCCAAGGTTTGGTTTTGACACATTACTTGATCATCGTTGGCGAGAACTTTCAATCTGTCACTTTATGCAAAAGATAGTATGTTATTAGGTATATGTATATATTTGGTTCATTAAATACGTTATATATAGTTCTTTTGTTAGTTATTGCTTATTATTATATTTAGCATTTATTTATTTTTACTTAAAAGATATAACTCATATCAATATGAACTTTTTTTAAACTTTGTAATATTTAGTACAATTTAAGGAGCAGGGTAAGAACATCTTATTGTTTTAGAATATATTTACTTACTGTGGAAACTTAGTTTACTAGTCTTTGGTACTCTTTTGTTGCATATTGGTAAATTAATACACTCTGGTGCTGCTGAACCAAAGAATAGTTATGTATTTTGGACATTAAGAGGTCAACAATGTAAAGAAAACACAAGAAGCCATATTCAATATTGTGCTCATAAATTGTCTTTCTGTTAAGGATTATTTAAAACAGGTATTTTGTTTGAATGCACTTTAAGATCTGTTTTCTTGAATAACAAGTTCTAAATTCCTCTATCTTTCATAATTCCAAGAAATCCGGAATAGTACATTTAATGTCTTATATTTATTAAAACGTATCATTAATTCAATACGGTTCTTTCGAATAACATTTTGAATTAAAGTATTACACTGATTTAGGAAAATGACTTTTAGTTACCTTGGATACCTAATTTTGGAATTCCGGCGGCCAGTGTTGTTTAAAACTTAATTTTCTATAGAGTACTTAAGACTGCGATACCCATTTGTTTATAATTTGAGTTAAACTTCCAAAAATTAGGGTGTAATATTTCAGCCAGAAAAACTCAGGTTCAGGCAGTTGTAAACTTGAAAATTCAAGCATTATGATATATTTATACTAGCAGCTTATCAAACATAAATGTACCACGTACCAAACAGTACATTAAAGAACACATGTTGCAGGTTGTATTAGTGAACATGACTCTGCAATTTATCTATACCTAAAATTCCGAGGTGTTATGTCACAAAATTTACTCACATCAAATAAATATAAGCAGAGGATATCTATGTCAGTATTAAATCACTAAATCGGCGTTTTTCACATTTGACATCTCACATATGCCCTCTTTAAACTTTTCACATATCACTTTATCGAAAGCATTCCAAAGGGTAGTTTCATGCAAACCAATAAGTTACAAATTATGGATAAAATATATTTGAAGCTTCTATATACTGTTAGCACAATTCATCAATAATACTTTCTAAATGATGCTATATTTTCAAATTCTGACATACACATTTATATAGAGTCTGCCTTTATGGTGAAATGGATAACATTTTAGGCTTCATGTCCAGTTCTTCCTTGCTCACTTCCGAACTGCAAATGTTACTCAACTAAGAATGATTTCTTAGTAAATAAATAAGTAACTACATAAATATTTTTAATTAAATAAATAAAATAGTAATTAATATGTACATCCCGGTTCCTAATTTCTAATACCGGGACATGATTTCCAAATTCTTATTTATTAAAACCAAAAACTTACATACAATTACCTTACAAAGTTTTTCAGATATTAAATTTTAAAAACAAATTACAATAAAGTAAAATAAAATAAATACAAATACAAAGCTACCAATTTACAAATAAGGGTGAAAACTGGTAACTAGTAAAACAATTAACTGGTATCTAGCAAATTATATATATCTACAACTTACTAAAATACCGGTATCCGGTACTATACATCCTGGTAACCAATACATTAAAACACTTCAATTACCTCATATTACTATAATTTTAAAATTTAAACCAAAATATTTATATAAATCAAAATTTAAATGTTTCTTCTGTTCAACAACCAATACCAGAAAAAAATTTAAAATCTTATATACGCTTTAAAAATTTATGTCCTTTCACTCATAATATATTACTATTCAAATAACAATATTTTCACACTTCAATTAAATCCAATATTAAAAAATAGATAGATAAATTTTTAAATTTCAACAATTACACGAAAACGAAAAACAAACATTTTAAATACTTATCTAATCAACCATAACAATACCATAATTTCTTCAACTTCAACTTTCTTCAACAGGACTATGCTAAGGAGGTGCAAAATTGGTCTATTGTACCTAAGTCCGCAAGTGCAGCACTCCTGGGAAGGATGAGGCGAGGGATGACGGAGGACGGCCGTTCCACTTAGCCACAACGGTGCAGATAGCAGATTCCCTACAAATGAAGAGTCAGAAACTCCCCGGCAGGCCAGTCCCACACAGCGTGGTGCTAAAACGGGCCAATTGGCCAGGAGGATGTCAGGTAATGCCGAGACACCGTCGATACTTCCACCCTGAAGGAGAACACCAAATGAGAGATGATGTGAAATGATAATGGAGATGAAATGGAAGGACAAGGAATTTGGAGAGTGTATTTAACCTACCGATCACTCGCCTGACGTGCCGGGAAAACCCCCGAAAGCTTATAAATCAGGTAATCTGTTCAGGGGAATTGAACCCATACCACCTGATTGCAGGACAGAAAGCTTGAACTTTAGAGTCTGCAAGTATCAATGAGAATATAAATTTAAATATGGGTTGATGTTTCAACCCAAAAGAAGTAGAGCATTTCAAAGTTAACGTCCATCTTAATATGAGTCAATGCATTGCTCTCAATCACTTTATGTAAAGGTAAAAACCGATGTATTACTTGAAGTGCTATATGTGCCATTACGAAAGAACATCACAGGTTATCAAAAATAATATGGAAGGGGCTTTTCTGAAGTTGACATATTACTTCCCAGCATCATAAATAACAATCGTGTATTTTTATAACCTTCAGCATTCAGCGTTGTAATGGAAGGGGAAATGTGCAAATATTGGTTTGAAGCATTGAAAAAGGAGTAGGCATCCTGCATGTTTATTTCTTCAAATTTTCCAAAAGTTATAGTCATGTGATGGGATACACAAAGCAGCAAACAGAATGTCGAATATGCCTCCCTAAGTTGCATATATTGTGGATTCCGCTCCAAAGTCCTAGGACTGACCACGACTCCACCCCTTCATTGCTTCAGGTTATAGGTGAACTAAAACTATGCAAACAATTCACCTGTTTTTATAAATATGGAAGCCATTCAAACATTTATACTCAAACATTTATGAATAATTGTTAAAATCAATAACAGTAAGTAGAGAAAGAGAAATACGTGTTTCTTAAGCCTTGCCTGTTGTGCAAAATTATTTGTGCGTATATTCCTGATATCCCGAACTCAGATTTATGCAGAAATTCCTTCATAGAAGCTTCTAGTACAAAGATTTTGTTCCTTAGTTCTGAGTATTTCGTGAATGCTAATTTTGTCATTCTTTTACAGCTACATAACAAAACAATACACTCAACCTATAGGCCAAACAATAAAAGAAAATAAACAATGGCCAGTGTTTTGCATAATGCCAGCAGATATAACGTACCATTTGAGGCGGTAATCGGTGTACATAAAGGATTCTACACCGAAAGACCGATTTTGCTCCGGACTATCGACCAGTAGGGAAGAGCGACTCCGTTTCAGGGTCCAGCGATCAAATGGAAATACACTCTGCTTCCTTGATTTTCCCACCTGTTTATTTATATAACATTTAGATTACAACTTTGCTCCCAAACAACTTGCTCGTTAAAACGTTACTTTCCCCGAAAACGATCCACGACGAAGTGTCGCGCCTTTCCTCCATTCTCAGCGTCTTTTCCTACCGCAGACTATCTAGCACGCCCCTTTCCTATTTCCGTGACTATTCCGCCTGTATCACGTGATGCATAACCATTTTTATTGGAGGTTCGTTTTCCTATATTTTTACTCTTACTAGGCTTTCACCCCTCTGTCCCTCCTTTTTGACCTTCGGGGTCATGTGAAGAAATATTCAGACTTCTTCTCACATTCCTTAGGGGAGTGTTTCCTTACTCGACTCCTTGACACATTCCTTAGTTAATGGATTTGTTCCCCCAACTGCGGTTTCTGTCCCGAACTGCGGTTTCTGTCTCAAAATGCCCTTCGGAGGAATATTGCAATTTTCTTTTGTTTGCTTATTTATTTGTTTTTTTTAATTGGGAAAATTGTAAATTCCTTCGAAAGTCCCACTAAACAGTAATCAACAGAAATGAAGTGAATTGGATTACTTCCTAAGTTACTTCCTATCGGCCTTCGCTCCATCAACGCGAGAACGAGCAAGGAGTTTTTTTTTGAGCTGTTGCATATACACTGAACAAGAGACAAAATATATACATACATAGATATACACATATCCTTAAATACATTGTTACCTAGCAATACCCTGAAATACATTGTTACATATATGAGCCCTTAAATATTTCTGTTTATTTGTATTTTACATTTCTTGTGCAAGTCTACACTTTCTTTTGGCATACAGAACAATTGATTTGCCTTCACTTTTTTTTATTGACATATTTGGTTGGTGCATATTGTCTTTTGAGCTCTATACCTTCATTGCAATATTGTGGATAATTAACACTCCGTACACTATCACACGCATCTCATTTGTGCATATCTTGGACAGATTTCTTTCTTCGTGCACTATCACACTTTTCTTATTTTGAATCACAAACATATAAACTCTAATATCAGGAAATATAATTGTTTTTTTTTGTTACAATTGTGTCTTTATTCTTTTTGTGTAGACAAGGGTAGCATTTGGTTTAAGCTCGGGTTCTTACTTCCCTAAAATTTCGCTCTATCTCTATACATCAATCCTATTTGCGTCAAACAGTTAGCTTTACAATAATTTTTTTTTTTTGCCTTACAGTTAATGAGGTCAGTGACTTCGGGATGCGTCAAATCATGGCTTGTCGTTGGCAATGGCCAATTCTCTAAAGGGTCTCAATAAAGATAAATTATACCTGCTAATTTTTTGTTTGTCTTAACATCTTCTAACTCAAAAGAACGGTCACCGAATTGAGCAATGATCACAGCTGGTCCTTCCGTAAAAGCAGCTCTGTTCTTCCACAGAACAGAAAAAAGAGATTCTTTTTGTCTTTCGTCCAAGTGCGTGAGTCCATTCACTTTCTCCCCTAGCTTGGATCGCATTTGTAAATTTGGGTCAAGGAACGGACATGCGGTTTCTAAGGGTGGCTTTCCCTCCAGCTGCTTGGGTCTGTCACTCACACCCACTCTCATGGAGCCATTTATTACTATCGTGACAGGGGAAAAACTTGCTTTTTCGTCCCTGCCGAATAGGTCAGTTGCCTCGCCATTAATCAAGTCAAAACTTTTACAACTCTCATGTGTGCTAACAATTTCCTCAGTCTTTAAAATCGCAAGGTAAATATCTTTGCTTATATTAACGCATTGAACAAAAAATTGTTCCTCCTCCAATTGGTTTTCGGCTTCTGTTAATTGCATGTTGGGAACTGCCTGCTGGGAAAAAGGAATTGGAAACTCTTCGTTGTTGCCTCGTATGGTTAAAATTCTGGCTGCAAAATTAACCTTTGCGTGAAATGCTTGGAAGAAATCACTTCCTAGAATAACTTGTACAGCCAAATACGGTATTATCAAAAAAATGACTTCCACATGACTTTGGCCTAAAGTGAATGGAATCATAACTTGTTTTTGTATACGTTGTTTCTGTCTTCCTATGGCCATTAGTACGTACACATTTTTGGTGGGTAACGTTTGTAGGTGTATGCCTTTAGCTTCCAAGTGGTTAAAAAATTTTAGACTACAGACAGATGCTGTCGCTCCAGTGTCTAGCGTTGCCAGGAAAGTTACATCTGCTATGGTGATCTATATTTGTGGCGTTTCTGCTATTTCTTGCTGTATTGTATCTGAGTTCATGTTTCCAGCATTGTTTCCGACTGTCAAGTCTTTATCCTCATCGTGTATCTGTAGCTGCGCCATCGTATTTTTAGTGTTCCCATTCTTCTTAACATATCTCGAGGCAGAAAAAGGAAACGGTCTCCTACCCGAATTCAGTTTTCGGTATTGTGTGTCTCACTTGCACCGTTTAGGGATGTGTGGGTGGTTGGGAGAAATGTCTGGTTCGCAAACCATTTTTGTTTGGGCCGTGCACCGTTGTTGTAATTTGTCGTTGGGGACCTACTCCTATTTGTTTCTTTGTTGACTCATGGTTCTCACGAGGTGCTTGTTCTGCTCGATGGTCCGTCGTGTGTGGTCGGTTATCATGGTCATAACCATTATTGGTCCATCGGCGCCCTGCAGGATTTTCCCTGGGTAAGTCATTTTTGTATGGTCTTTGAAAAACATCATACCGTCTCTCTCCGATAATATGGCTGTCATTGGCGTGTCGTCTTGGATATGTTCGTTGTGTGTGCATGAAATTTATGTAATGTGTTCGCTGGGGATGTTGAGGATTTTCTCGGGGTTGTCTTTGGTGATATCGGGAATTGTGTCTTCTGTGGTCATACGCGGGTACCTGGTCTCTGTACCGGTCTCTGGAGTGTGTCTGGTCGTTATGTCTGGCATTTCCAGTGTTGTATGCCCTCGTCCCACTAAAGTTTTGGGGATGTTGCGACGTCCTGTCATCTCGTAGTCCTGGGTTCAGTTCAGTCCTGGGTGGTTCTAGTGCCGTCAAAAGTTCGATTGTCTCGCTAATTGTACTGGGTCGTGCGACAGTTAAATGATTTTTTTATCTGTTCTGGGTAGTGTCGCGTAACTAAACTAATAAATTCCTGAGGTTCCATGGGAGGGTCCAACATTTTACTTTGCTGCGCTAAGTCTAGAAAGTAATCCACCATGGATCGTCCTCTGTGTGGATATTTTCCTGTATTTATGTTCGTTATGACAGCATATTATGTTGCGCCATTCCAATATTTTTTTAAAAAGTGTTGTTTGAAGTCTGTGTAACTAGTGTGGTCACCTACTGCTAGCCTAAACCAAGTCAGTGACCGTCCCTGCAAGCCTCGTTTAACTATTATCATGTTAAAATTATCTGGAATGTTCTTGAGCTGAAAGTAATACTCTAGGTCCATTATGTAACGCTTCGCGTTGTCTCTCACGTCATCAAATGTTGGCACGGTTATTTCATTTAACAAGTGAAAATGGTTAGGGTACCCGGTGTTTATACAGTTATTGTATATGCTCCCTTTAGCTAACACTATTACATGTTTCCATAGGTACTGTTGAAGACGTGTTTTGGCACGTGTTCATCGGTCCCTGTCTTGTTGGTACACTTGAAATGTCATTACTCTGAGGTTGGTCATTACATATTTTTAAATCATTAAGAGCCTCTTTGAGTGATGCCATTTCTCGTGCATGGTGTTCAATTCTTTTATCAGTTGAGCGTTGAGTTGCGTCTGCCTGTGTCAGGGTTGCTTTAATTGCTATCAATTCATTATGAGTGGAATTTTCTGCTTCTTTCTGCCTATTTTGTATTATGACACAGGTGTTTCGCATCTCCTCCCTCAACTGGGCATGCACATTATCATAATGCTGTGACATCTGTGTAAGTTGTTCTCTGTTGGTTTCCATGTCCTTTTGTGCATCGTGCACCTCTGTGCGCATATTCAATAATTCTGCCTCTATAGTGGCCTGCCCTAACCTAATTTCTGTTAATTGCTTATTCTGTTCTTCTGTTTTACTTTCTAATTGTCTTTTCAACGTGTTTGTGTATTCTGCAATCTTTTCTTCTAAATTATTTTCTAACATGCTGATTCTTGCTGCTATTTGCTGACTATGTTCGGAAATCTTAGTCTCTAGGTTGCTTTGGAGCTGCTGGAGCATCTGTTGCATCATAACCGTGAGGCTGAGTGTTGCCTCAGGACTAATTTCTTGCACAGCGATATCTCCGGGCTGCCCTTGGATTTGTTCCTCCATGTCTGCGCTAATTATCCTGCCACTTCTCAGGATCATATAAATTTTACACAGTCTGTAGTGTCACTGCCAGACTTGTCCTACACAGTGAGTGCCCCTTGTGGAAAGACTTTGGAAAGGGTACTTACTCGTGATGTTGTTGGTGTTTACCTCCGTTGGAAGTGGTGGTTGTTGCTGCCCTGTTGTTGTCGTGCTCAGCTAACCTTGTCCGCGGTGTCCGTCTACGATTTCGTGGTGTGATCTGCTGTTGCTCTGGGTGTTGTCTCCAGGCGGTAATCTCGTTCTCGGCGTCTGTTGCTCTGGGTGTTGTCTCTGGGCGGTAATCTCGTTCTCGGAGTGATGGTCTCGAAGGAGATGTTGGTGGTTGTGGAAGTTCGCTGGGTGGTTAAAACACGTTGGGTGCCATTTGAGGCGGTAATCGGTGTACATAAAGGATTCTACACCGAAAGACCGATTTTGCTCCGGACTAGCGATCAGTAGGGAAGAGCGACTCCGTTTCAGGGTCCAGTGATCAAATGGAAATACACTCTGCTTCCTTGATTTTCCCACCTGTTTATTTATATAACATTTAGATTACAACTTTGCTCCCAAACAACTTGCTCGTTAAAACGTTACCTTCCCCGAAAACGATCCACGACGAAGTGTCGCGCCTTTCCTCCATTCTCAGCGTCTTTTCCTACCGCAGACTATCTAGCACGCCCCTTTCCTATTTCCGTGACTATTCCGCCCGTATCACGTGATGCATAACCATTTTTATTGGAGGTTCGTTTTCCTATATTTTTACTCTTACTAGGCTTTCACCCCTCTGTCCCTCCTTTTTGACCTTCGGGGTCATGTGAAGAAATATTCAGACTTCTTCTCACATTCCTTAGGGGAGTGTTTCCTTACTCGACTCCTTGACACATTCCTTAGTTAATGGATTTGTTCCCCAACTGCGGTTTCTGACCCGAACTGCGGTTTCTGTCTCACCTTCCATACAGTTTTGAAGAAAGTACGACAAAGAAAGCAATTCAAAGGTTGCATATACGCAGGGGCTAACAATTTATTGCATTTTCATTGCCAACATGTACAACTAAAGCAAAGAACAAGCTTATTAAATAATTACATTCAACGAACAGCACTGTGCAATTACTGTTTTGTGTTTTACAGGCCCAGTGTGTGGAAATAAGCAACAGAAGGATTTAACTAAGCCGAGTTTATGAACTGATTACTAACCGTGAATTGCATATTTGAAGTCCAGGTTGTGTTCCATAAAATAACTATGATTTCTTTATAATAACAATTCTAATCACAACATGACATGTTAAACGTGGAGGACGAATATTGGACCTGTTTCTCCAAAATTGGAGAACAGGATCACTCAAATCATGAATGTAGGAGCAACATAACATTCATAAAAACGAACTCTTGTTTTCACAACACAATTCTTCAGGGAAAGAAATCTAAGATATATCTTAGACTCTGAAATAATTAGATCTCTATATATAAGCTAATATAACATTCCTCACATAGCACACATAGGGTCAAATTGGTGTTGCTTCTATGTTCAGTTTTATTAACTCAAATGGGTTTAAAGAGTAAATCAAAAATAAAACAGCATTTATTTGTTGCAGAAATCTATAATAGGTAGAGTCAACATGAAAAACTCAATTCCCTTGCCGGGATTTGAACCACGGATCTACTGGTTTCCACCCAGTAACCCTTACCCAGTGAGCTACCATGGCGAATATGCCGAACTCACATTAAATTCTTCAGATGAGTCATTTTTTCCCTGTAAGCCACTAGGGGCTCTCGTATCCGAAAAACATCGCTTGTGGTGACTTATTATTGTAAGTACTTGAGTCCCACATATTATCATTTAACCCTTATTATTAAAGATAATTGATAGAAATTAATCATTTCTTTACAATAGCCGTATATAGGCAAAGGCTCTTGATCGATAGAATTATAATGAAAAGTTCAATGCCATGGCAGGGACGGCTCTTTGGCAATGGTAGCTCAATGGGTAAGGGCGACTGAACGGAAACAATGAGATCCGTGGTTCAAGTCCCTGCCATGGCATTGCATTGTTCATGTTGACCTCATCTGTCAAAAACCTTAGCCTATATATGGCTATTTGAAGAAATGATTAATTTCCATCAGCTAACCTAAATCTGTAGCAACTTACCATATCATATACAGTACATAATATCCATGGCAGTCTGATCTGTCGATGACATACTAACATGTTTGAACAAACACCGAAGAGGTGGAACATGCTGTAACCCACGTACGATAGCTGTAGAATGAGCCGTAACATAAATATTATTTTGAAAATACAATGTCAAAGGGTGATAGGAATTTATTGAGTTGATATATGCTATTATAGATAAATAACAACTTTCAGGTCATTGTTGCAGATTACATTAAAACTGAAAGGTTTATATTAATCTAGAAATTTCCTTTCCAAATCAAAAGCGATTTGAAAACTTCTTTTTCCCTCTCTATCATCCATTATACCCTCCATATCTCAGGAGGTTACATACTGATAAGTATAGAACATGTTGAAGCTATAGAAATGCCTTCAGAAAGGAGGGAACAAACATTTGCTAAAAATTATATAATTGAAAATCATTTGTATAATGAATAATTCCTGATAAAAATACTTAGAAATAGAGATATGTGTAACAGCAGTTGTTTTCTAACTTTTAATTTTTGTTTTTGATAGTTTCAATAAATAAGGTTAAACATTTTCTTTGTTTCTCAATTTTCTTAATATTGGTTAAGAATCAGTTGTATTTAAAATTTTCTCATGCATTTTAAATTCCTTATGATTTAACGCTTGTTTAGGCTGTATTTAAGACATTAAACAGTCTAATAAAAATTGTTCTTTCAAATAGTATACGTAACACTCTCTTTTATGTAACTTGTCCTCCTTGTTTGAGTTATCACCGGAAACTAACAATCTACGGCAATTGTGAACCCTGCACTATGCTATCATGACATCCAGGAGTCTTTTGTCACCTCACCCGCTCCTCTAGGGTATAGACATAAAATGTCTTCTTTAGACACAATTCCTAAGCTCCCCTCCAAGCCTATTTGTAGAGCCGTAATTTCATGCATGTTCGCAAATATGTGTAACGAACAGTACTTTCTCTAAATATTGTCGCGGCAAAGGGCATAAATAGATAACAGACGGCGGATAGTGTTTCACGGTAATAAAGAGCTTGCATATGCAGTTAACGATAGCGCGGCTAGTGTACACAAAGAGCCGGCAAATCCAGATAAACATAGCATTTAAGATAAGTGTCTTGCTGGCCCAGAAAGGGTTTCAAGTAAGGAAGGCTCTAGTGATATCTCTATTGGCACAGAATAGTTGTTTTACTTTTGCTCGAGAAGTCTCTCGAATTTATGAATGAGATATATAAGAGACTGTGACACGCCAGCTGTGTGTTGTTGTAAAGACATGGAACAAGAGAGTTGTAAAACAAGATTTGTGAGTAAGCAGGAAACAGCTGTAAAGTGTTGTTGATGTTGTAACGAGAACTGACCGCTGTTTGTTATTGTCACCGACTTTGGTGTTGTACATTGTGATATGTGATGTATTTCTGCTGCTACGCATTGTGTTTCTACGCAAATAAAGAACATTTAGAATTTCGGCAAATTGGAATTTAAATTCCATGAACCCACAAAGACACAATATTGTAGTCAACGTTATCTACGTTAGAAAACTTGGTCTTTAGAGCTTCTGCAATATTTGAACCAAGTTTGTTAGTTGTTGTGCTCTAATCCTATACCACTTTGATTTTTACCCAAAATCACGTTGGTTTGTAAGTCATTTAGCCGTATGAATTTCAGTAGCATTGGCAGGAATTATTGTTTGGATAACACGTTTCAACAAAAATATTGTTTTCCTATTGCAAAACCCATGATAAATAACGAAGGCAACTAGGCACTATATGTACTCCCAATAAAAGACTTGCTTTCCTGAAAACTAATACTTTTTCGATCTTTACTTTCTTTATATACATCTTATGTCCCTTGGTTTCCCACGGAAGAAATAAAAACTACTTCGAAGTTATATCCAAAGCACACAACTAAAATTGTTTTGAAAACTTCCTAAATAATTAGAAACATTTTCTATTCTTAAAGGTTTTACAGGTAGAGACATCTATTGACCGCGAGACATTTCATTACCGGTGAATTCAGTTTGTCGCTTAGCGGGAAATAAATATACTAACACATCGTCTCGCATACGATACCACGGCCAGCATTTTGATGTGGTCGCTTTTTTCTTTGATCTTTATTTCTTACATTACGGTTGCTGTTCGCGAGAGAAGTAAGCTTAGAACTAAATATGTAAAATGGTTTTGAAAGTGGTATACTCCACGTCCAAACACGCACTGTATCTGCTAGGATGGTGTCAATGTATCGCAGCCTCTCGATACATAGTAACCACACAAGATGGCAGCACCAGTAGCTACTCCATGAAATAATGGCAGATAGCTTTGTTACTGAAACATGTCCACTCCCTTATATCTTTAGATGGACTGGCATAAATTTTGTAACTACCAGAGAAAGTAAATTAGTAAATAAACTACATAAAACTTACACCCATTAGTAAATTGCACATAAATTGCGCCAATCAACTATAAACTTCGTGGTAATCGTTTAATTACAGATTTGTTTGTAGATACCATCGGAATAAAACAGCATAGCAGGCTTAAAATATTGTGGAAATATTTAAGAGTTGGTGGCTAGGTGATGCGTTTCAAATATCTTTCTTTTAGCATATACAGAATGTTAAAAAGAATTCCTATTTGAAAAAGGTAAAATCATTTGAAAATTCAAAGAATGTCTGAAAAGTGATATTTTAAAAAGGTTTTAAATAAATTGTGTGGTTTAACGCCATCTACTCTTTTGTGTTGGGAAATTTTGTCAATCTCTTAGGTTAGCTAATTGGGCAAACGTAATGTTTAGTTTAGCTCATTGGCTATAAATATTCCACTCACACATATATGAGACTGTTTCTCAAAAAATATTCCTGTTTTATTTGTAATTTGAAAAAGCATATTCCTGTTTAAACCTCAACACCAAATTTATGCGAGTTAAGTGTCATGGCATCCCTCCCAATTTGGTACGTGCTAGACAAAGTAAAAGCAACTGAATTTGACATATATTCGGTTAATCAGGAAATGTTCTTTAAGGCAAGGCTGCACTGAAAATTCCAAACTCTATAATAATAAACCTGTCATTATGAAAATTTAGCCACATAATTAGAGTATCATTTTAAACTTGCATGAAAATTTTTATGCTGCTACACCAAATTATTCATTAACTATTAATTATTTTTTGTGAAAATATTGTAAAAATTTAAAATGTTCTACGTGTCATAAAATTTGAGATGTTAAGTTGAATTTTTGTTTTTGGTTATTACAGCGCAATATTAAAAGACCTACATTCTTATTTTTTGGAATACGCTTGTAGCATTCGTTCTAAAATATTTTCCACGTGTTAGCTCTCAAAATTTTGAAAATATTAACTTATTTTGTTACTTAACACCATATAATTTTCAAACCATGAGCATTACCAATAAAGGGGAATGTGAAGTTTCTTATTTACATGTTATGGACCTATTCTGGAAGTTTCACCAAGTTAAATGGAGCACTTCGACGCGTGGGGCATTTTGTATACTGAAAAGTGTTTAAAAATGTTTCTCAGAAAATCAATTTTAAATTGTCTCTTTAAATTGTTACGTGATGGCCAAAGGTGGTGCAAATGATTAAAATAGCATGCCATCTATTACTATAAACCGTAAGCAAACAAAATGCCAAAAAAAAAATTCCATGATTTAAAACATTTTCGGTGAATTTTCAGTGTAGCCTTGCCTTAAACCTAAAACCAAAACTAAATACAGCAACACTATATGCACACAAGCAACTGTCCTAGCTAGCACGTTTCCAGGCCAGGAGTGCTAGAGCTTTTAGAGGAATCGTATTACACTCTAAAATTCCTAGGGAAAGATATCAGTGAAAATAAATATTTTGATATTCTGTAAATAGAAAATTTGGAAATATATCTAAAAAGATTAAGTATGTACAAGAGTATCCTTAACATATATGGACAAATTCCTTGCTCCAGAAGTTTCAGGCGATTTACATTTGCCTGTTTGTTAAATTTGCTCTGATAATTTACATTACGAGTTTTGAATTAAGATTGCAGCAAGTTAAATAACATTCAACAGAAATTTGTAACAGTAGTTTCGCGTTATATTTAGAAAAGTAATGAAAATTTTATAAATTTATAAAAAATAATTATGTAAATCTATTTCGTAATTTAAACATGTAAAAATATACGTAATTTTGTATTAGCCGTAGTAGTAATTGTATGACGTAATGTTGTGACGCGGAATTAAATCGGCCAATCACAAAATTAAGACAGAAGTAACGATAGTTACGAATAATCAGTAATGTTTGTATAGAGATGTTTTGTAATGGTGAGTGTGATGAATAGTGGTGCTGCATCAAGATCATTTATGTAATAGTTGGAACTGTTTAGATATAACAAAGTTAGAATTTATCGAGATTTTGGAAGTATCTTGAAAGTGACTGGGAAAGGAAGTTTAAGTAAAGTGTAATTCAAATAATACAATTAAATAGTTGCAAAATGTGACTTCGCCGAAACTTTATTCCGATATTCTGGAATACCGTCTGAAATTCTCTTTAAATAATCATAAAAGCAAGTAATTGATTGAGCAGTGTTAAAATTGTTGTTAAAATTTGCATGAAAGCATTCGCGTGCATTATTTGTGTAGGGAATTGCTTTTGGAATTAATCCACACTATCATCATATAATCGGTAACATTTTCTGGTCATTATCCTTGCGAGCTATAAATGACAGTTCAGCCCCAAAATGTTTCCCACTATATTACTATTGCTAGTTAGTTTGCAGTCCAATATACTTTTAAAACAAGTACTAAAGCAGGAATGGAATAAATTTCTACTTTGCTGTTATTTTTGCTTACGTTCATGTACTGATGCTACTGCATCTTTAGGTAAAGGAACACCGGAGCTTCTATAATATGCAAAATATGATTGGTATACTCTCCATAAAAAGGAGTATAAAATATGTAATTTTGGTATACCTTAACTTTAGTTTCGATAGACTGAATTGTTGTTTTGTGGAAAGTACCAGCCGGTATTTATGAAAATGTCACCATCAGTATCAACATTTGTGTGTAAGTGTTGAGCAGCTACCTAGAGACTTAAAATAATAAGTAAATTTGAACAACGACATTCATTAAGGTACTTGTTCTGGAGACACCAGGATTTAGACTCGTTGGTATGAGGAACATAAATGATTGTCCGGAAGTAGCTATTGTCAGAAATTGTACTGTTGGCCATGTTTGTTTATTGACGTTACAAAGAGCACGTGGAACAACAATGGTGTGGCGCATTTGAACAATATTACCCGGGCAATCCAAAAGCATGAAATGTCTTTAGAACATTTAAGGAATGGTGTCGGGATGAAGTAGCTGGCAAGAAAACGCTAACGAAGTTGCAGAAGCTCTTTGGGAAAGCTCACGTCTATATATTGTAAAATACAATGAGACAGTTAAGCTTATCGGTCTTTTCTTGAAATATCGCATTAGAACCGCTTTATTGTTAAGCAGACGGGAAATGGCATTCGCGGATATAACGACATCGAGGACTCTTTAAATAAAGATAATTTAAGGATTATTTGGATTCACATAAAAGAGCGAAGCCCCATCGAAATTCAAAACCACTATTCCAGCACAAAATCAGTTTTTTTGTAGGGCATTCAAAAAGAATACAAAATTAGGTTACTGATTTTTATCGGAGTTTCATTATAAATCTACAATTGTGGGAAAATGCTATGATGTAGCCGCTGTTATGGCCGGGCATTTAAATCGTCTCCAAAGAAAGTAAAAGACATAACAACCCAAGCTATCATTATTCACTGTTTTGCATATAGACTTAACCTCGCTCCGCGAAAAAGCTGTGTCAGAATTCAGAAGTGCTTTTGCCCCTTGTAAACGTGAGTGAAATAACGGGTTTAATATCTGCCGTTCAAGTCAACGGCTTATGTTCTTAGTACGATGTTGGAAGGCGTATACCTGCAGCAACAGCCACTAGGCGGTGTAGTGTTCCGGTCCTGAGTGCATGTCTCTATGTACATCAGTTATGAAAGTTATCATAGTTGTGAATATATTAAAATTTCCTTAAATTGTTTGCAATTTTGGGTTTTAAAGTTCTATAAGAAATAAACTACCCAGTCTACAAATATCTTGTAACCTACTTGCTCTTTAATTTGGTTACCTTTGGCTCTTTCTTATGGCTTTCCTATTCAAAAGTCTTTAACAAAAAGAATCATAACTGAACGTTTTGCTTTAATTTATTTATATTAGGAAAATTGTTACATTCTTTACATTTTCTGCTATAAATGATTGAAACTTTTGATTCTGGTTCCTTTAGATAATGAGGTGAAAAGAGGATTTAAAGGCTCCATCCAGGAATCCGCAAAATTCACATTGCCTCAGCAGCAAAATTTGATGAACAAGACCGTAGCTACACCATAAGATGCAGGATGTATCACAAGCATGGAGCAGCGATCAGATACAGCATAATGTGCAGGATGTATTACAAGCATGGTGCAGCGATCAGATACAGCATAACATACAGGATGTGTCACAAGCATGGTGCAGCGATCAGATACACCATAACATGCAGGATGTATCATAAGCATGGTACATCGCTCAGATACAGCATAACATGCAGGATGTATTACAAGCATGGTGCAGCGATCAGATACAGCATAACATACAGAATGTGTCAGAAGCATGGAGCAGCGATCAGATACACCATAAAATGCAGGATGTATCACAAGCATGGTGCAGCGATCAGATACAGCATAACGTGCAGGATGTATCACAAGCATGGTGCACCGCTCAGATACAGCATAACATGCAGGATGTATTACAAGCATGGTGTAGCGATTAGATACAGCATAACATACAGGATGCATCAGAAGCATGGTGCAGCGTTCAGATACAGCATGACATGCAGAATGTATCATAAGCGTGGTGCAGCGATCAGATACAGCAAAACATATAGGATGTATCACAAGCATGGTGCAGCGCTCAGATACATCATAACATGCAGGATGTATCAAAAGAGTGGGGCAGCGATCAGATGCAACACAACATGCGGGATGTAACATAACGGTGTGGCCGCGTTTAGAAACACACGAACGCGCGTTATTGATTACTTAATCGAAAATTGCAAGGCAACTAATTCGATATGAACACTCGTCATTTTCTAAGGTAATAGAAAAGTACACCAAGAAAAGTAATATGAAATGTTTAAACCCTACCACTCACAGCCTATATGTTAACAGGAATTTCGTATAGTCACTTAAAGTTGAATGAGGATATATTGAACAATTTATCAATAACCTTGGTATAGGGAGTTGCTGACAATTTTAAAGGTCCTTTTAGTTATGAACCTCGGTCATATGTTACAATAACCAATGACTTCTTGGTGGTATTGTTTATATTATTGCAATTTGCTTATGAAAAATCATATTCTCTCACACCTCCAACCAGTGAAACACACACTGTTAAATACGGTTATGCCACCACATTATGCGCTTTCAGTCGGCAACAGCCCTCTTTGTTCCGAAACTAACGTCTAAATATGAGGCTTTTCTGAGAAAATTATATTCTTAAAATATCTTAATAACATCATCTATATGGAACTACAGTTCATTTTGGCGCAGGCCTCCTACTGGCCTTTATTTTCAATTTTCCAGTATCGTTATATTTGAAAATCGTTAGCTTCTTTTCCTGCTTTTCTGATAGCTTCATAGGAAAGGTACTATGCTTGAAACACTGAATGACTTGGACAACATTTCAAGCAAAGAGAGTATATACAAATTATATCTACAACGTTATGGTCTGTGAAAGTCTCTCTGTAAACGTATACGGGAGAGAATTCGTTGTGAAAGAATAAGTTGAGATTGTAACACCATAAATTACTATTATAAATAAATCCTACACACAAGGCAATTTTAGTTATACCGCTTTTCCGTAAGCAAATGCTATTTATTTAAGTAGCCAGGACAATGAAAAAGAGCCGCTTATTGCTCTCCAGAGATGGCGCTACCTGTAATATCTTAAAGTGGACAACAAGAATGGCAATATAATACGAAGTTTTATAAGATATGTAGTTATGCTATTTAGGTGTGGCTTAGATTTAACGCGTGACTTATTATGTAAACGCTATAAGTACCTGGAATGTATAGAAAATCAGTAGTGAACGTACACATATTTGTGTGTAAGAATAGAAGAATGATGCAGTGAATACAAATTAATGCCTTTCGGTTAATTTAAGTATCGGTCCTTGTGAAAATATGTTGAAGTTTACGTAAACCAATAATATTTTGTTGGCACTTGTTTCGGAAATAATCATAACAAAATCTCTCTCTGAACTGGCTACATACATTTACATATTTTCCACATATGTTGTGAAGTTTAACTTTAAGTAGTGCAAATAAAGTGTTTATTTCCCAGGTAAATCACCCTGACCGACATTCAAACACGAGACCTCTTCAATGTGAGGACATCTCGAGTTCAAATCTCGGTCATGGTGAATTAACTGGGTAATGAACATTTTATTTTCCACTATGTGAATTTAAACTTTAAAACATCTATATTTTTACGGGGGTTTTCCTTGTCGTGATTGACGAATGTCAGGTAACTAAGCATCATTTCACGAATGTCATTCATCGTCCGATATGACCTAACGCTGTAATTTACAAACATAGTGATAGATTTTCGGAAGCAGCATGATAGCTTAGCTCAATTACTGAAATTCTAAGAATGTATAATGAATAAATAATAGTCTAGTAAACGTTTGTTAGGAAAACTTAAATATAACTGACCATGTTCCTAGATATATACTGCTATGGTCACCATTTTAACTTGATCCTCATTTTGAAGGTTTCTAACTACGCGTCATGTGTAGTACGCTACGTGTACGTCCTGTTTACTGAGACTGCCACCCCGTGTCGCTGAGGTCGCAGGAAACACACGGGAAATTTGAGCTGCAGGTTTTTGCACAGTCTTGTTTTTGAACTTTATTTTGGGTTTAAAATAACACTTTCTTTACACATCGTATATAGTACTTAGAGGAATGCTTGCATTTTATAAAGCAATTCATTGTACACATTGTGCTACAAATTCCTCTTTTAGGATCACTAGAAACACCCTCAAAAAACTTTATATTCACTAAAACCCAAATCTGGATATTCGTTTAAATACCAAATCTGTATATAAGTACAACAACTTTAAGGTTGACTAGCGAACACCCTCTGTCTCCTCTCGCCTCATCCTTTCTCCCTGGATGTCTCTCTGAGGGAATAGGTACAGTAGAACAAGACTGTTAGCAGAGCAGAGTCGCTCCCGAATGGGAGCTGTTCGGATTGTGTTGCAATGGAGCACAGTACCAAACCGCTGCCTTGATGATACCTCATTTGGAGAGGCACGAGCCACACCATAGGAAATAAGTATCACAATTATGGTTATTTTTTTCTGTAATTGACGTTCCTCCAACGTTAAGTCATATCGGACGATGAAAGATATCGTTGAAATAAAGCCTAAATGAATCCGGGATACCTTGAGCTTAAAGCCACATGACATTCGTCTTTCACGAAAAGGGAAAACCACGGAAAATCCTGACCCAGGTAACTCATCCTAACCGAGATCCAAACTCGGGACCTCTTGAACGTGTGGCAGAGACGCTGACATCTACGCCTCCGAGGAGGGCAATGCTTATTCTATTCTAACTTATCATTGTTATTCATAAAATATTCACCAAACTTCAAAATAGAAATGAAAATATGATAATAATAGCTGAAACTGTTAGCGTCATACAAATATTCCTAGACTGTTGTAGCAAAGCATAACATTTTTTCTTGTTCTATTTTGATTTTTATGTACAATATAGCTCCAAATACTTCTGCTCATATTCAGCACGTGTTTCACAGTAAAACGGAGCACTGCTATTCTAAGTTTTGCTAGCAATTCCTAATAACCAGGAATTATTTCTACGTACATTGCAATTACAAACTTCGCTCCATCTGTAACCGCCTATCTGTACTTAGTGTTTCAACAGATTTCCACTGTGTGTCTTTGCAGTCGCAATCACTTAGTAAACCCACGAACATTTAAACTGTTGATTTGTACTGGTTTACTTTATTGTAATTTATTTTAACGTTAAAATAATACTTCTTAGATAGAGGAGGCCTACAATCCCTCGAAGATTTGAATGTCCCAATTTAATTGAATATATAGGATAATCACCTGATTCTGGAATATAAATAAGATTTAAAACTGAATATTCGGTTAATATAACAACCTCAAAATTATTACTGTTTGAAATTAATGGACCTTCTAAATTAAACTCTTCCTAAAATTATCACACCAGCGGTGCACACATAGCGTTGCACCCGAGTTGGCTAACATGAGGAGCTACGGCTACCTCCCTTCTTTTCATCTACCTAAATTTAAACCACCACCCTGCAAAACCTCACATAACCAGTCGTTAAGTGGTTAAGTCCGTGTAGGACAGGTACACGAATGACACACATCGTGCTGACCCTCAGTCAGCCTCCAGCTGCTTGATTGATTGATTGATTGATTCGGTTAAGTGCCATACTTGCATATAGGATGACCATCTTCAAGAATGACAGGTGAATATTTTCAAGAAAATGTGTTAATAGTAAACTACACTTTACTTCAGAATGTTTCGAAAATCGAAACTTCCTCAAATTTAGATCTAATAACTTTAATTAAAGAGCTAAATTTTCATAATCTTCTTATGAAAAATGAAATACATAAACTCTATATGTAGAGAATGTTCTCAGAGGTCCTTTTCATTCTGATATAGTTCACATAACTGTAAAGCATCAGAGGTAGAGCAAATATGTTACCCATATAGATGTTGTTAAAGGATCTATCTGTAGTGTCATAAACCTGCTAGTGCTTTCGTAGCCAATTCTTGACTTCAAAAATATAAATGTGATTACCTCGGAAAAGAACTTTCATCCAAAATCCGAAACACGGCCAATGCATTACACGTCACTTGCTTGTTGATGGAAGGGAAAGAAAGGTTAGACCAGCAGTAAACCTTTCTCACTTGGGGCACTCATCTTGCCGCCGCTGTCGTGAAACATAAATGTATACAGGAGCTCTATACCCAGCTTGGGATATCATTTGTAAACGTCTGAGCTCATTCGTGCTAATGTCGGTTTTATATCACAGCTAAGTGTACTTCCAGCTTAATGAGAAAATTAATAAATAAATAAAATTATTAGAACCTTAACTTGTTTCAATTATATATCCTTTGGTAGACTTTCCTTTTAAGACAATAATTCTTGTCGAAATGTGTAGTTTTGTATGCAATATAGCTACAACTTACTACCGCCTACATTCAGATATGTTTACATCAACAGCACACGTTGTTATTTTTAATTTATGGAAAATACTACTAATAACTAAGACAAAATATTACATCTACAGCAATTCGACGTTGCGTGACAGCTGTAACATGCTACATGTACTTCCTGTTTACTGAAACTGCCTCCGTGTGTCGTTGTGGTCGCAGGATAGACGCGGGATATTTGAACTGCAGCTTTTTCAATTTTCTTCTTGAGCTTTATTTTTGGTTTAAAATAACACTTTCTTTACACGTTGTACAAAGTAGGTAGGGGAATACTTGCATTCGATAAAGAAATTCATTGTACAGATTGTGCCACAAATACCTAATGTGGGATCACCTGTACCCAAAAAATTTTATATTCATTTTAAAGAGGACATTGTCAAGTTGTTAAAAAAGAGATATCTTTTATATAGAATATGAGTAGTTGTCAAGCAGTTTTTGAGATTACTCACTCAGATAAGATGTTCTCTATATCTCCATAAGCGCTTTTCGGTCTGGTTTAGACCATGGTCTAAACCAGACCGAAAAGCGCTTATGGAGATATAGAGAACATCTTATCTGAGTGAGTAATCTCAAAAACTGCTTGACAACTACTCATATTCTATATATTGTTATATTCAGTTAAACCCAAATCTGGAAAGTCGGTTAAATATCAAATTTGTTCAGCAATTTCAAGGATGAATAGTGAAATTGTTTAAGAACATTTCATTGTGCGAGAAAAGCTAAAGAAAACGTCACCCAAATTTTCACTTTGTCAAACACGACTCCAATTACTTTAAGTCAAGTTTTATGGGTCAGAAAAATTTATAAGATATGAAATGAACTTTATAACTATTCTTGAAATGCCACCTTAATTCTACTTCATTGTTAATGCTGCCATGTAGGTGTAACACCATTGGTTTATTCCCGCATGAACCAAAATACCGTAAAGAACCCTCAGAAGCCGCCCTGGTTTTGTGTTCCACTGTATATCAATGTGGAGTTTGATTCAAAGTACATTCTTTTCATTACACTAATATAAATACAAAAAAACTACATTACAAAATTATACAAAATAGAGCTATAAAATTCACATTGTTAACTGAAACTGATAGATGTCTTCCTATTCTGGATTTGAAGATAATAAGAAATAATAATAAATTGGATTTCGGTATTTATAGGAAGTCTACTCATGTAGGTAATTATATAAAAATAAAGCTCATAATCCTTCTTTACATAAGTTTTATATTTTAATTGTTTGACTTATAGATTAATAAATATGCCCCTGAATAAAGAGTTCCGATATGACTTAACGTTGGAAAATTTCACTTAACCTGAAAGATGAATGTCTGTAACTCTAAGCTCTATGCTCCTTGTACTCAATTGAACACCATTTAATTCATTGTCCGATATGACTTAATACTGATTTAACATCATCCTTAAAGATGAATGTGATAAATCTAGCTCCATTCACCCAGTACTAGTTTGAAAATAATTTCATTCATCGTCCGTAATGAGTTAATATTGGTCATTTTCCCTTATTCTGAAAAATGACTGTCTGCTAACTCTAGGCTCTATGTAGCCTGTACTTATTTGAACATCATTTCATTCTTCGTCCGATAAACTTAACGTTGGTGGTTTTCCCTCAGGCTGAAAGATTAATGTCTGGTAACTAGAAGTTCTAGGCACGCAGAAAACACGCGGCAATTTTGAACTGGAGTTTCCTACACAGATTTCTTCATGTGCCTTATTTTTGGTTTAAAATAACACTTTCTTTGCACGTCGTGCATAGTAGGTAGTGGAGTGCTTGCATTCCATAAAGGAATTCATTGTAAAGATTGTGCCACTAATACCTATTTTGGGATCTTTGAATCCAAAAATGCGTTATATTCACTAAAACCCAAACGTGGATAATCGGTTAAATACCAAATTTGTATATAACTTCAGCAACTTTAAGAATGACCAGCGAAGATGTTCAAGCACATTTCCTGGTCAAAAATAACTCCAACGATTTTAAACCAAGTACTATATGGTTAAAATAGCTTATAACAAATGACATACACATTAGAAACTTTCAGGAAATAGCTTCGGAATTGCATTTCATTGCTAACCCTGCCGCGTAGGTGTAACAAGATTGGCTTAATCCCGCCTGATCCAGTGTACCATAAGGAATTCTCAGAAGCCACCCTTTGGTTCCATATGCCAACGTAAATGAATGTGGCGTTTGATCCCAAGCACATACTTCTCATTACATAAATATAACCATTTGAAACAAAAAGTTTCATATATCTCAAGAAAATAATGTCAATTACTGCATTTACCAGACAAAGCTATAAAATTCACATTAGAAACTGAAAATGATGTATCTCTCTCCTGATCTGGTTTTGAAGATAAAAAGAAATAATAATACCTTGGATTTTGGTAGTCATAGAAAGTATACTCATATATATGATTACTTAAAAATTAATGGTTTTAACCCTTCATCTATAACTTTAATGTACCAGCAGCTTTTGATATAGATTAATAATTAAGGTCAGATATATCTTAACGTTGGAAATTTTCCCTTATCCTGAAAGATGCATGTGTGGTAAATCTAAGCACTATGCATCCTCTACTCATTTGAACATCATTAAATTCATAGTCCGATATGACTTGATATAAAGGTTTTCCCTTATCCTAAAAGATGAATGTCTGGTACCTCTAGTCTCTACGTATCCCTGCTCATTTGAACATCTTTCAATTCATCGTCCGGTATGACTTAATATGGAGATTTTCCCTAATCCTAAATGATGAATGTCTGGTAAGTCTAGGCTCCCAGGGTAGTTGCGGAACAGGCATTTTTCCTGCAAACGAAAAAAAAAGATGTTGGGGTTATTCATCCTGGAAGACATAAATACTCTAGCAGGGTGTTTATTCTCGTACAAACTCTCCATCCGTAACAAAATAAGCCCGCCTCGATAGCGTGGTGGTAGCGTGTCTGCCTTACGTTCAAGAGGTCCCGAGTTCGAATCTCGGTCAGGGATAACGGTTTTTGGACCGTGGGCTTATTTGTGCATCATTTCACCCATTCCACTCAACATCCGATATGACTTAAAGTTGGAGGACGTAAATTACAACAAGAAAAATTATCAAAATAATGCCCCCTCTTTATTGTTCATAAGAGTACTCCTTATGATGTTTAGTTTTATAATTCTGGAACTTGTATTCGCGTATACAAGCTGAGGAATATTAAAGATAACAGCAGAGAAGTATTGACTAAAATGTGAATTTTGATATTATCACATAATTAAAGTTTTTAAAATAACGAAAATTTATTTCAGGTAAGTTTCTTTTCTCTATATCGAGTGATATCTGTCTAATGTGAAGGCCTGTTTCAGTTAGGCGCTCTTCAAGATCATCGATATGTATATTTAGAATCTGTCGAGCTACATTAGACATCACTTAACCCCTTTCGCACCTTTTTAAAATATATTCATTTTTCTCTGTCTACTTGATGTTAATCAAGGTATTCAGAAATAATCGTATTCCTAATACTTTAGTTTACCTTCTGCCAACTCAGATTCTAATGTTCAATCAATGAAATGGATAAAATGATGTTGAAGTGAGCATAAGGACCATAAAGCTTACAGCTAGCTCAAACCCAACGTTCAGGATAAAGAGAAACCCCACAAGAAACCTAATTGGAAGACAAATCCTGACCGAGTTTCGAACTCGGCGGCTACAACAACCTAAAACATATTTAAAATTAGAACACCAGAGTGCAATTTTTGGCAACCATTCGCACTACCTGAGGTACATAAAATTTGTTACCTCGAAATAATTTCTACCTAAAAACCCATAAACTATCCTACAACATCACAAAAAGAAAAACCCTACCTGCTGTAAAGCCCCTAAGGGGTGGGCACGCAGCAAAAACTTCTTTTTCTTCTTCTACCTCACGGCTTTGTATTGTTTAACCCGTACCGGCTCCAAATTGGTCTGTCCATCTTTCTTCGGTCTTCCCTGGTTTCTTCTTCCTATAGGTTTATAGTTTAAGGCTATTTTTGGTATTCTGTTATTATTCATCCTCTGAATATGTTCTTTCCATTGATTTCTATTTATCTCAACAGTATGGTTTATTTCTTCTTCTTTTAATTCTGTCCTAATATCCTGACTACGTTTTTTATCAATTTTGGTATATCCAGCTATTGCCCTTATGAATTTCATTTCTGATGACTGTATTCTCGTACTATTTCTTGTTGTTAGTGTCCATGTTTCTGATCCATAGATCAGAGTTGGTATTGCAATAGTTCTGTATAGTTTAATTATAGAGTCTTTTTTTATTTTTTAATGTTCTGGTTATTGTGCCTGTTATATAGTTTTTATTTATTTATTTTCTCTGTCATATCAACTTCCCCTTGGTACGAGACATTACATCCTGTAAAAGTAGTTTCGGGTTATGTTTGGAGGATGTATGAAAAGTTTATAGATTTATAAAAATGAATATATAAGTATATTTAGTTATTTAAATAAGTAAAGATATATGTAATTCTGTAATTGTCCGTAATAATAATTGTATGAGGTAATGTTGTGACGTGGAATCACATTTGCCAATCACAAAATGAAGAGAGGAGAAACGATAGTTACGAAAAATCAATAATCTTGGTAGAGAGGTTTTGTAATCGTGAGTGTGACTAATAGTGGTGTAGGATCAAGAGCTTTTATGTAATAGTTGGAACTGTTTAAATATAACAGTGTAAGAATTTATCGATATATTGGAAGTAACCTGCGACTGGGAAAGGACGTTCAAGTAAAATGTAATCCAAATAATATAATTAAATTGTTATAAAATTTGACTTCTCCGAAACTTTATTCCGAACCACGCCTGAAACTTAGATCCTCATGACTCTTATTTAATGAAACAAAATCATCAAGAAAAAAATTAAAATACAACGAATTAACCCTGTTACATCTGGCTTCTCGACGTGGGTCTTCGAAAAGTCAACGTGCATCCCATCACGAACATAGAAACCCGCACCAAATTGCGTGGCAATGTGTGGCTGATTAAGATAGAGATAAATTAATTACGAATAAAGAATTCCTGTCCCAAAACTAAATACTTAAAGAGTGATTTCTGATCAATTGTTATGTTATCTAACACTATTTTTGATCTCACTGGTGTAATTCCTTTAAATGCCATGGTTTTGGATTTATTTGCTGATATTTTCATTTCATATTTTGTAGCAATTTTATCTAGACTATAGCATTTTCTGCAGGTTATCTCCATTTGTGGTAATTATTATTTGATCATCTGCATACAGCATAGTTTTCAATTAAGCTCCTGATACATTAATGCCTCCATTGACTTTATTCGACCAAATCCTTACTATTTCGTCAACATACAAATTAAAATGTGCGGTTGATAAAGGACAAACTTGTCTTACGCCACCGTAAATTATTACAGGTTTTCTTTCATTTATTTTTATTTTTATGTCAATGTACATACTTTTTATAACTTCAATCAGTTGTAAAAAAATGCCTCTATTATTTAAAGCTTTCCATGGTATCATTCGTGATACTTTGTCAAAAGGTTTATAATAGTCAATAAATAGTAAGTGCCTCTCTAAATTTTGTTCTCGTCGTTTTTATATTACTTTTTTAAAAGTAAATCATTGTCAATGGTGCTTCTACCTTTTCTAAAACCACTTTTTTCTGCTAGGAGAATGGCATCTGTTATTTTGTATAACCAAGTACTTATTATTTTGACATATATTTTGTAGGCAGCACACAATAAACTGATCCCTCTATAACTTTCAGCTCTTGTTCTTTCCCCTTTCTTAAATATTGGTATCACTTTAGCTATCTTCCATTCTTGCGGTATTTCTTTTGCTTCCCAACACTTGCTATATAGATACAGTAAACTGTCATGTAATTCTTTAGGAGCATAGTTAATTAATTCTAAATTAATATTGTAACTTTGTGGGTTCTTGAAATTAAAAGTCCAATTACACCACTCAAGTGTTCTTTATTTCCACCGAATTACAATCGGAACACTTGCCGATTACACATAATTGCGTAATGCACACAACTACAATTCACCAGTTCGTCTGTCACAGGTCCACTGCACGCAGTTACGTACACTCCTCCGATGCACGTACAGAGTCCGTTCCCTCACTGGGCGCTCCTCACTGCTGCTCGACAAGCACTCAACTCACTGGCCAACTGCAGCCCCTTTTATAGGGATATCGCTGTTTCTCGAAGTCTCGGAATTCGGTAAACCATTCTGCAGGTTCTAGACGTCAAGGAGGGGGGAAAGAGATGGCTAACGATGCTTCTCCAGCATCCCCCTCGTTACCGCTAAAAGACAGATGGGTAGGCGTGGTCGAGTGTTTCCCTTCTGCTGCTGCTACACTGCTGCCGGCCAGTTCTATCGGGAGTTCCCACGTTCGGGTGACACTGCTACCTCCTCAAAGCTGGTGGTCCCGAACAGCACCATCGTAGCGTGCCAAGAGATGCAGGTGTACCTCCAACTTCTTCCCTGGGGGAACATTCTGAATTCGGTAGACCACGTCGTTAATCCTCTTCACCACCCCGTATGGTTCTTGCCATGGCTGCTGGAGTTTCGGGCATCATCCCTTGGTCCGGGTAGGGTGGTACAACCAGACCAGGTCACCTTGCTGGAAACCTTGGCTGTTCGCTTGCCTGTCATATCTGGTCTTCATGCGGTCGCTTGCCTTCTGGATGTTCTGGCGAGCCATCTCGTGCATGTCGTGGAGATGCTCCACCAGGTTCTCCACATACTCTGTCGCTGGATGTTTCGCTTCCGGAGGGCTTCCAAAAGTCAGGTCACAAGGGAAGCGTAACTCTCGGCCAATCATTAGGCTAGATGGCGTCATCCCAGTTGTGTCGTGTGTAGACGAGCGGTAGGCCATCTAGAACAGTGGCACCTTGAAATCCCAGTTTCGCTGATGGCTGGCCGCGACCTTCCTCAGGTGTTCCTCTAAGGTCTTGTTGTATCTTTCGACCATGCCATCCTACTCGGGATGTAGAGGCGTCGTACGGGCCTTGTTCACCCCAAGCTTTGTAGTGACTCCTTCATTAGGTTGGACTCAAAATTGGTACCCTGATCACTGTGTAGCTCTAACGGCACCCCAAATCGACAGAATACTTGCTCCACGAGGCAATCTGTGATTCTTTTTGCCTCTTGTTTTGGGATGGCGTACACCTCCGGCCACTTGGTATGTAGTCCACGACCACCATTAGGTACTTGTTGCCTCGGTCGGAAACTAGGAACGGCCCAGAAATGTCAACGGCGATCCGTTCGAATGGCGCTCCGAATTTGCACTGCTTCATGGGACACCGTCTCCTAGTCTGGGGGCCGTGACTCGCCGCGCACACGTGACACTGTCGGCACCGTCGCTCAGCGTCTGCTCGGAGCTTCAGCCAGTAGCAGTGCTGCCGTAGTTTGTCAATCGTTCGATTCGCTCCCAGGTGTACTTCTGAAGCACCGGCGTGCACTTCCTCAAAGACTTCCGGGACCTTCCTCCGGAGAAGTACCAACTGCTCTCTCTGCGTCTTCCCATCGGGTGATTTCCATACCAGTAAGACTTGTATGTGACGCTCTTCGGGGCGATTTCCTCCCAGGATGGTCTTGCCCCTGCCTCCACTTCCCTCAAGAGGGACCCCAAGTCTGCGTCCGCCAGCTGCTCCCTCCTCATGCCTACGCTATCCCAGCCGTCCGCAGCACTGCCGTGGCTACTCGGACTACTGCAGCACACTACTTCTCTTCCACTCTTATGCATTGGACGCACTCTTCTGGTCAGGGGCTGTGGGATATAGAGTCTGCGTTACCGTGGCTCTTCCCTCTGCGATGGTCCGAGGTGAAGTTGTACTCCTGCAGCCTCTGGACCCAACAAGCTGTCTGGCCTTCCAGGTTCTTAAAGCTCAATAGCCAGGTTAGGGCAGAGTGGTCAGTCCTCAGGTGGAATGGCTGACCATACAGGAAGTTCTGGAAGTGCTCCAAGATTTTACTACCGACAGTAACCCTCGTCGGGTGACGCAGTAGTTCTTCTCTGCCTTGGATAGCGTCTTGCAGTAGTACGATATCACCCGCTCATGCCCGTCCTGGATCTGCGATAGCACACCTCCAATGCAATGGTCGCTGGCGTCGGTGCCCACAATGAAAGCCCCACCGGGCTGTGGGAAACCCAAAATTGGAGCACTGGACAGGGTCTCCTTCAGGTGCTGTAAAGCCTATTTGGTATTATCCGTCCAAACATAAGGCCAGTATTTCTCTGTCAGGCGGGTGAGGGGCTTGGCGATGTTATACAACACGTTTATGAAGCGTGGGTAATAACTACACAGTCCCAGGAAACTGCGCAGCTCTTTCTTATCCTTTCGGCGAGGCCAATTTCTCTCAGCCTGTGTCTTCTCCAGTTCTGTGGCCACTCCGGTTGCTGAGACTATGTGGCCCAAGTAGTTTACTTCCTTGCGGAAGAGCTGACAATTCTTCGCGTTCAGCTTCAAGTTGGTCGCCTGCAGTCTCTGTAGCACATTACCCAGATTCTTCAGATGGTCTTCAAAAGTTTTACCGACGATGATGTCGTCCAGGTACAGCAGGCAAGCGTCGTAAGTCAGTCCTCTCATTACTGACTCCATGAGGAGTTGGAAGGTGGCCGGTGCGTTGCAGAGGCCAAATGGCATAGCTATGAACTGCCAGCATCCTTGATCTGTCGAGAATGCGGTATTCTCCTTGTCTCTCGGATCTAGAGCCACCTGCCAGTAGCTCGAGTTCAGGTCCAGGGTCGAGAACCACTTTGTACCAGCTAGCGTGTGCAGGTTGTCGTCAATTCGGGGTAAGGGGAAACAGTCCTTCCGGGTGACAGCGTTCAGCTTCCTGTAGTCCAGGCATGAAGCGTAGCTCGCCATTCTTCTTCGTCACCAAGACTACAGGGGAACAACAAGTGCTGTCAGACTCTTCAATCACATCCCTGGATCCCATGTCCCCCAGCATGCCCCGCGCCACCCCTTGCTTCGCCAGCGGAACGCGACTATGTGGTTGCCGAATTGGCCTGGCCTCACCAGTGTCGATGCGGTAGAGCACTTTGTCCGTGCCGCCGTAATCACTATCACCTTGGCTGAAGACGGGCTGGTATCGTATCAGTAGTTGTCGAACTTTGTCCAGCTGTTCTGAGGTCAGGTGGTCGACCGCCCTTTACAGTTGGCACCGGCTCCTGTGTCTTGTCGATAGCCGTTGCGCTGGCCACGGGCTCGCAAGTCCGCGGTTCCGTTCCGGCCTGGACGACATGGTGGGCGACCGTTGGATTTAGCAGCCTCACTGGCACCTCCTGTTGGCACAGCAGCAACGCCCTGGCTACACACATTCCATGTACAGGCGTCTTGTGGTACAGCATCATGTTCCTGGTTATCTGGCCTTCCAGTCGCGCCGTCACCACATCCCCGCCCCTCGCGGGGACAACCACGTCTACATTCAAGACGATCCTGCAAATTCCAAAGCGGTCTTCGGGTTAAAGGAGAATAACTTCTCCGTTGAGCCGCAGGAACTTCCGGCCGACGTCGACCGTCGCCTCGTGGCTTCTGAGGGCATCCAGTACTAGAGTCACCTCCTCAGCCACCTTCAAGACGAACACCCACAGACGTTCGACACTCCGTCCCAAGGGCAAATTCAATAGGGTCTCCTTCTGCACAGGCAAGGTGTCGCCCGATGCCGTCACAAGCTGGTATATTCGGCTCGGCTTCCTCGTCGGCAAACCCTTCGCCAGGTCAGGTCTGATGATGGTCATGGCCACCCTGGTGTTCACCAGCACGCGGCACAGCTTTCCTCTTACCCAGCCGTCCGCGATGAGGCTGTCATCCATCTGCCGGCTGACGGCGTGCAGTGTCACTCGAGTAGATGATGTGGACGGAGCCAGTCTCTCTCTGGGGGTCCCGGCAATCCAATTTATCAACACAGGCCGCTAGGTCTTCGCCAGCGTCCTTCGGCAGGTCTTCTGTCTCCGTTGTAGTGGACTCACCTCGTTTTCAACTACGGGGCAGCTGTTACCTTCGCCGCCTCCATCCTTAATGCTGCCGTTAGAGCCTCGTGTATTGTTTTATAATCGCCGATCATTAGGCGCTGCCGAATCTCCGTGTCTCTTACCCCGTCCAGGAATGTGTAGGCAGCTTCCCGGGATACGAACTCTGGTGGGAGGTCGACTAGGGTCTTGCTAGCCATTTCTTCAACTGCTAGGGCGAACTGCAGCGTCTCCCCTGGCTGCTGTGACCTTGTCTTTAGCTGGCTGCGGTACGCTGCGGCTAGGCGGTGGTTTCCAAAAGATTCTACAGGGCCTCCCAGATGTCCTTGGGCGCCAACGTTGCCTGTACCGCGTTCAAGACTTCCGCGGCCCGTCCCTGGAGTCTGCCTATTAACTGTGGGGCCTCCTCCTCTGTTGACCATTTATTGTGCTGGGCCCCTCCGTCAAATTGGCGGCGGAAGACCTCAAACGTTGACGCGCCGTCATATTTCCGAGGTATGAGGCGCACCGATGTTGTGTCGTGTCCCGGCACGTCGGCCTTCAAACCCTTCAACCTCCTGCCGACGACGTCCTCCAGCATGGCGTTCAGACACTTAACGCTGCTGTCGGCCTTTCCTACCAGGTTAACGCGGATAGCAAGGTCTTCGACTTCTTCCGCCATGGCTTTCAGGGCGTTATTATCGGCCTTTTCCTCTAGGTCGCTGAAGAGGTTCGCCAGGTCCTCGACGCGCTCGTCCACTTGGCCCATCCGCTTTCCCAACTCCGTCACGTCATCCCTCACGCCGGCCAACTGTTCTTCAAATTTGGTAGCGAGAGCCTCGTTCGCCACCTTCATTTCCGTGGTCAGTTTGGCCATCTTTGCTGTCACTGTCGTGGCCAAGTTGTTGTTTGCCGTTTCCGTCTTCGCTGTTAATTCGGCCTTCATTTCTTCCATCTTCTCGGTGACGTTGTCGTTAGCCGTCTTCATTTGTTTCATTACCGCGGCCAGGTTGTTATCTGTAGTCTCCAGCTTCGTGGCCAGGCTGTTATTTGCCGCTTCTGTTTTTGCAGCGAGGTTTTCATTTGCCGCCTTCATTTCCTTCAACTCGGCGGTAAGGTTGTCGTTGGCCGCCTTCATTTCTTCCATTTTGTGTAAAATCTTTTCCAGTGCCGATGCCATGGCCATTATCTCAATTCTGACACCAGTTGTTACTTTATGGGTTCGTGAAATTAAAAGTCCAATTGCACCACTATAAGTGTTCTTTATTTCCACCGAATTACAATCGGAACACTTGCCGATTACACAGAATTACGTAATGCACACAACTACAATTCACCAGTTTGTCTGTCACAGGTCCACTGCACGCAGTTACGTACACTCCTCCGATGCACGTACACAGTCGTGTATTTGTCCCAGTGTTCTCTATTTAGTTTCCTTGTATATTTTTTAACTTCTGCTCTTGCCTTACTATAATTCATTCTATTTTGTTCTGATCTGTCATTCAAGTACTGTAAATACATTTTTTCTTTTATTAATTCTTGTATTTCAGCGTTCCATATTCTTAGTCTCCTATAGTGCTTGCCTGCTTTCTTACTACTTATAGTTTCAAATGCTGCATTTCCTACAGTATTTCTTATGGTGATCCATTCTTCTTCAACATTTTCTTTATATTCCTCATGGTTACTCTTATTGCTTATTATCCTTTTTATATAAATCTCTTATAGTTCCGTCTTCTAAGAGATGTACCTTATAATGTTCTTCTTTAGATGTTATTGTTATTTTTTTCCACTGTCCATACCATTTTGTTTGCAATCTAATTTTACTTATAAACAGAAAATGATCTGTATGTACAGCACTTCCTCTAAAAACCCTTGTATCGATAATTAAGTTTTTCATTTTTTTGTTTACGATGACATAATCTATGATTGAACAAGAACCTCTCTCAGTTCTAGTATTCATGTGTATATCTTTATGACGGAAGAATGAATTTGTTATTCTCAAATTATTATAACTTGAGAAATTTAGCAAACTATTTCCAGTGTAATTCACTATTTGTTCTCCATTATTGGCTTTTATATTTTGTATTGGTTCCTTTCCAATTCTGGCGTTTAGATCTCCAGCTATTACTAAATAATCATTTTTATTTATACCATCCTTTACCTTCTGAAGCTCATTATCAAATTCGTCTTGACTCTATTCTTCTACCTTCTTCAGGTGCACATACTCCTATATATGTCACGTTACCGCTTTCAATTTTTAATCGTACTGTTGTTATTCTTTCATTAATACACTGATAAGATGTAATATATTTTTAAAGTGTTTATGTACTAATATAGCCACTCCTGCTTGAGCTCTTACATTTATGTCTACACCGCTATATATCATTGTATAATGTTCTACATCCAGACTTCCTTTTTGTTTCTGAAATTATTACTATGTCGATGTTTGCTCTTCTCATTTCTTCTTCTAGTTCATCTTGTTTGTGATGTATGCCTCGTACATTCCAGGTTGCTACTTTGATTTTCTCAGATGTTCCAAATCCTTTAATCTTAACCTTTGTGTTTGCTTGGTCGCTACCAGGTGAATCTATCCGGCTTTTTGTTTGGAGCTTATGAGTAATATTATGTCCCTTGGACACGCTACCAACGTATCGCAAGGTAAGTTGAGAGAGGGGCTGCCTCTTTGAGCGTCACAACAAAACTCCTGCCTGTATTAACCCCGGGCAGAGGGCTGCATCTTCCGCCCTATTTGGCCGTTGAGGACTTTCTCCTTCTTACCCCAGAGATGGGTCTTCACTTATTCCCTTAAGATTGGGTGCCTCTTCCGTCAGTCTAACCGTTTGAAGAAAGTTCTTCTTCATCGCTTATCCCGCCGTTAAAGACTTCGCCCGTATCCCTGGGCAAGGGCCCCTTTCCAGGTACAAACTCCTCGGGGCAGTGGAACCTTCTGGCTTTATACAGCCAGTCAGCACTTCGGTCGGTCGGTTTATTATGATGATGCATAACCTAAAAGTAAACCGCAAACAAGCTGTAAAATGTCACGTAAATATAGAAATTCGCAGCCATGATCATGTTTGGTTAAGAATAGCGTAGTAGCGCTTGTCGAAGGTCGTGAGTACCATTCCCTATTTCTTTAGATTGCCTCTTCTGGCTATTGCTTCGTTACTGTCTAAAATGTAACATGCTAGTTTTACGTTGTAAAAGGGGAAGGAGGAGATTGAGGAGGATGAGAAGAAGATGATGAAGAAGAAGAAGATGGGGTACCCGAAAAAAGTCAAAAAATTCGATCAGTTTGTAGCCCTGCATATTCTCCTAGCCCAGTGATTTGTCTAATTTGTGCCATCCAATTGCCGCTAGAAACATTTAAATATCGCGAAAGAAATTTCTAAAAACAGGGAAAGAGCTTTGTATCATTTGGGGCTCTTAGCAAAGAGGTTTATTTGCGTCTCACTTATACCAGTCTCGGGGAGATAAAAAATAAATTAATGAGCAGATAAGAGAATAAACAAATAAGAGGAAACTTAAAATTGCATAACGTAAGCAATAAACAGAAAACAACATTTCGTATAACGTTTAGTGCCAAAATTTACTGCGATGTTCTTCGTTACTAACAGCGAAGTGGTACACCCTAGAATTGGTTTTGTGTATTATTCTTTATTCTTCCAGATATTTTCTCTATTTACTGCTTCACCGCCTAAAATAAGCATCAAAGCCGCACCCTTATCGTTTGAATCGTTAGTTAGGTCTAAAGTTTATATAAAAATCCTACAGCTAAAAGACGTTCAGAATTTACAGAATCTAAGCGTTTCCGGGAAACGTTTACAACATTTATTTCCATAAGAACTAATTCGGTTATCACAAAACTCCAAAACAGCATAATTATTGCCCAATGGTATATCCATTGTTAAGTGGAATGTAAGAAAGGAAGACGAAAAATAAGAAAGGTACAAAGTTGAGAAAAACGGTTAACAGAAATGCAGATCAGACAAAATCTGTGAATGATAATAAACTAGCTAAAACATCGTCAAAATTCAACTGACAAAAATGTGAATATCGCGGAAGTTTTGAGTGAGTGGCAAGGAATTCTGAAACAATTTGGGGATCGTAGAAAAATGGTAGATTGCGCATCAGTTGTTTCTATCTAGGTAGCATAACAAACAATAAATAAATAAAGTAATAAGATAACAAGTTAATAAATAAAGATTATAAAGTGAATAAAAAATAAATTTCAGTAGATAATTAATGTGACGACACCAAAATGTGGAATGCCAATTAACTATCACAATTTACTGTTATGATTTCCATTCAATTATGAATAGTGAAATGGCACGCTCTAGAATTAGTTTGGAGTATAATTCCATTTTCTTACAGGTCTTCTCCTGCTGATTACACTTCCATTTCCTTTACTATTGCTTAATATTATCACGATAATTTAAACATGTTGGTAGGTATGAATGCTATAAAAGGTATAGGGAGGAAAGAGTAGGTGCACTGAAAATTCGTTTGGCATATAGCAATGCAAAATCTACAAACTAATTAATTCCCGAACTATCTAGGGAGTACACAAATAGAATGAAATAAAATGTTGCATAGCGTGAACAATGAACAGCAAACAAAACTTGGAATGTCAATTAAATATCTGGATTTACCACGATGATCTTGTTTTGTTTACGAATGGCGAGGTAGCGCCCACTAGATTTCACTTTGACTACTACTCCCTGTTCCTCCAGATTGTTTCTTCTTATGATAGCGTCAATATCATAAACAAGAAACAACATACTGTGACTTTGTGGGTTCATGAATTTTAAAGTCCAATTGCACAAACTCAAAATGTTCTTTATTTCCACCGAATTACAGTTGAAACTCTTGCCGATTACACAGAATTACGCATCGCACACAATTAAAATTCGCCAGTTCGTCTGTCACAGGTCCACTCTACACTCACAATTACGTACAACTCCTCTGATACACGTACACTGTCTTCCAGTCCGTTTACGCTCCTCACGGCTGCTCGCCAAGAACTGCACTGACTCGTTCACTGCAGCCTTATATAGGAAGATCGCTGTTTCTGGAAGCTTCGCGGTGCGAAAATTCATCCCGAAGGTTCAAGACGTCGGGGGAGGGGAAAGAGACGGTGCAGGGCTCGTGCCGCACTTCTAATCATCACTCCCCTAATTAGTGACGCGAGATAAATGTATAGGCGTGGGAGCAATGCTTCCCGTCTGGCCCCACCTGCCAGCTGGTTCTATCCGGAATTCCAATGTTTGGTGACAATACAAATAATATATAGATATATGATATTGCATAGAATAAAAATCAACCGGTACCAAAATTACAAGGGAGGTAAGACTAGAAGCATTGGAAATTCGTTTGTTTTGTAGCACTGCTAATTCTACGATCTAAACAGTTCGTCTTATTGGCGCCATTGCATTATGGATATAAACAGTTGAAGAATGTGAAAGGAAAGAGCAAAAGGTGGCAAAGAAATTTGAACTATTTCGGCGCCAAACAAAGCAGCTTATTGCGTTTCACCTAGTTCTATATCCGGAGACAACAAATAAATAGAACGAAATAAAATGTGGCATACCGTGAACAATGAACAGCAGCCAGAGTGTCGAATGTGAATTTAATATTAAGATTTACCGCGATGTTCTTGTTTTGTTTACGAATGGCGAGGTAGCGCCCACTAGATTTAATTTTGGGTGCTACTCCCTGTACCTCTAGATGGTCCTTCTCATGACAGCATCGTCACCATAAACAAGAAACAAACAACAAATGATATTCAAATATATGATGAAGCATATCCTAAAATAAACAGCAACTAAAAGGTCAAATATCAAGTCAATTTAAAAATTTACCGCGAAGATCTTGTTTCGTTTAAGAATAGCGAGGCAGCGCCATCTAGAGTTAATTCTGGGAACTATTCCCTCTTCTCTCAGTTTTTCTCTTACGACCACTACTGCATCTGCTTGTATACTGCCTAACTTTTTCATGATACTTTTGAGTTGTACTTAAATATATATTTATAAAAGTCGAATAAGGAGAAAAGGAAAACAAGAAGTAAGAAGAAGTAAGGTGAAACAAACGCAGAAATTTGTCTATTTTGGAACATTACGAAATATTCTAACACTATTGTACGAGGTAAACGCTTCGCATTATTGGCCCCATTACATTGCGAGTAGAATCAATTGAATATCGAGAAAGAAAAATTAGGAATTTGTATTGGCGAATACAAGCTCAGAAATATTAAAGATAACAGCAGTGACGTATTGACTAAAATGTTAATTTTGATATTAGCACATAACTAAAGTTTGTAAAATAACGAAAATTTATTTCGAGTAAGTTATTTTCTCTATTTCTAGTGATGTCTGTCTAATATGAGGGGCTGTTTCAGTTTAACGCACTTCAAGATCATCGATATGTATATCAGAAACTGTCAAGCTGCATTTGAACATCACTTAACCCCTTTCACAACCTTTTAAAATATATGTATTTCTCTCTCTACTTGATGTTAATCAAGTTATGTAGAAATAATCGTATTCCTAATACTTTAGTTCACTTTGTCCCATATGAGATCCTAAGATTCAATCAATGAAATGGATAAACTAATATTGAAATAACACCAAATAAATACATATTATTTAATAAAAATGGATAAATAGATAAGTAAATAAATAAACAACTAAATAAAAAATGCTGAATTGCATAAACAAAGAAAAGTAAACAAAAATGGAATGTAAATTAAATATCAGATCTTACTGTTATGATATGGATTCGTTTAAGAATGGCGAAGTGGCGCCCTCTACAAATAGTTTGCAGTATTGTTCCTTATTCGCTCAGATTTTTTCTTCTCATTACTGTTTCATGTCCTTTACTACTGCTTACAATTATCACGGTAATTTTAAAATGTATATAAATATAAATATGTATGGGTAGGAAAAGGAAGAAGAAGAATCAGAAGAGCATCAGAAGTGCGTTTGGTTTGTAGCATTGCGAATTCTACGAGAAAAACAATTTATCTTATTAGCGGCATTGCATTATGAGTGAAAATATTGAAAATCACGATAGGAAATATTTCTAAAAAGCACAAATAGATTTGTAGCATTTTGGAGACTTATAAAGAGGTTAGAATTGTGTTTCACTTATTTCTATCGCGGGAGATAACAAATAAATACAATGGAATAAAATATTGCATGGCGTGAACAATGAACAGCAAGCAAACTTTCAAATGTCAGTTAAACATCAAGATTTCCGCGTTGATCTTGTTTTGTTTAGGAATGGCGAGGTAGGGTTACACGCCACGGTACCTATCCGCTGTGCGGATTTGCATGTGCGGTATAATATATGCGCAAGCTGGCGTGTGGTTTTGTAAGATGGCGCAGTTGGCCTCTACTGATGCTTCTGGTGCCGGGATATTCCCCCTTAGCGGGGGGATAGTGCCCGTTCCACCTTGCTTTGTGTGTTCTCTAGCGATTTGTCAAGCAGAGGGGGAATTAGTAGCGAGAGACCTGATGGGAATTGGTTTTGGGTTTAATAAGACCAGGTCGTGTGCGTGCCCCGGGGCACGACTGCCGCAGCCCAGGCGCGAGGTGACCTGGTGGTGATTGGTAGGGGCAGGAGGAGAGGCACACTCTACCACCCAAGGGCATCCTTGGGTAGGCGCTAGCTCCTCCGTCTCCTGGGAAGATGGTGGTCGTATTGACCAAGTGAATTCACCAGCTGGTTAGGGTGAGGACTGATCTTGGCGTACGTCGTACGTGTTCGTTCACGCACGACGTCTTCGACGTATGGTATGCCAGACTGGGTGTGCAAGAAGTGAGATGGGAACCTGCAGTCGGTACCGCAGCTCATCCTTAAGGCTCTGTTCTGCACGGCTTGCAGCCTGCGGAGGGTGATATGAGCCACCGAACCGCAGACCTCGCATCCATCATACAGAATCAGAGGCTGGACGATCGCACGGTACATCCGCAGTTTGAAGCGGATGGGCATGGTGGATCGAAAGTTAGGGTAGAGTTGCCTGAGCACAGCGTGGCCGAGGCCGCCCTTTGCCCTGACATGCGGAGTGAAAGTGAGGCCGCACTCCAGCTGGATTTTCAGGTATTTGGCGGTTCGAACACAGGGGATCCTTCTCCTCGGTAACCCCAGGTCTCCTTCTGGGCGCCAGCAACGGGTCTTAGCCAACATGAGAGCGGAGCTCTTCTGAGCGCTAATGGCCATCCTTCACTTCTCACTCCACCTGCCAATGGCGTGGAGCTGACGCGTTAGAGGGGGGAGACAGTAGAGGACTTTCTTGTTCTGCACCAGAATGAGGACATCGTCGGCATACTGACACAAAACAGTGCGCGGTTCCGTGGGTAGGTCAGACATGTAGGCGGCAAAGAGTAGCGGGGACAGAACACTGCTTTCCGGGACTCCAGCCGCTATGGGTCTGACAGAGAATAGCTTCCCCTCAACCCGCACTCTGAAGGTGTGGTCCTTGAGGAAGACGCTGAGTATTGCCAGGTAGGGAGGGAGTAGTTGTGCTTGTTTGAGTTTGAACAACAAACTCTGGCGCCACGTGGTGGCGAAAGCCTTCTCCACGTCCAAGAGCACAGCGATGGTTTTGAGGTTGTCCTGGAATCCCAGTGCAGCCTTCTTCGCCAAGCGCAGTAGCTGCAAGGTTGCGGAATGGCCCTGACGGAAACCGAATCGGTGATCCGGGGATAGGAGTTTTTCCTCAGAGAGAGGAGTTAGGCGGTGGAGGAGCAATCGTTTAAAGATTTTTGAGACGATTGGGAGCAAGCTGATGGATCGGTAGCTTTCTGGAAAGACTGGATTCCTGCGCGGCTACAATATGCAGACAACACTTGCATCTTGTTGGGAAGTGGCGCGGGGTGATGCATGCGTTATAAATCCGCGTCAAGTGGATCACAGCTTTTCGAGAATGGTGCTGGAGCATAGTGGCCGTGACACCATTATGCCCAGGGGATTTATTGGATTTCAGGCTTTGGATTTGGTTAGTTACCTGTTTTGGGGGTGACGATGAGGATGTGGATATCCGCATGTTGGGTGGTGTTGCCTCATAGACGTATTCCACCGTATCCTCTACATGTTCGGTGAACTTGTCGTCTTGGTTCGTCTTCCCTTGGTTCGAATTGACCTTCCAAGTAGTCTGCGAAGCACGAGGCTTTCTCTTGGGGCTCAAACGCAAGCCTTCGAAGAGTGCCATGGACTGGATGCCGATGCTCGGTCCGGTCCCTTCTGAGGGAGTGGATGATCCGCCAGGGTTGCTTCTCAGTGAGGTCAACCCTCTGCATGGTGTGTTCCCAGGCCGCTGAACAGTGCGGACGAAGCAGTCTTCTTGCCAGGGGCCATTGGGCCCAGTACGACTTGTAGGTGGCGCTCCTTGGTGCGATGTCCTCCCAGGTTGGTCTCGTCCCTGCCTCCATTTCCCTCAAGAGTGGCCCCAAGTCTGCGTCCGCCAGCTGCTGCCTCCTCAGGCCTGCGCTATCCCAGCTGTCCGCAGGCACTGCCAAAACTACTCGGATTGCTGCGGCACGCTCCTTCTATTCCACTCTTGTGCACTGGACGCACTCTTCTAGACAGGGTTTTTGGGATGTGGCGTCAGCGCTACCGTGGCTCTTCCCTCTACGAAGTTCCAAGGTGAAGTCGTACTCCTACAGCCTCTGGACCCAACCTGCTGTCTGGCCTTCTGGTCGCGCCGTCACCATCACCTCGCTCCTCGCGGGGACAACCACGTCTTCGTTAAAGACGACCCTGTAGATTCCAAGGCGCTCTTTGGGTTGACGGAGAATAACCTCTTCTGCGTTGAGCCGCTGGACTTTCCTGCCGACGTCGACCGTTGCCTCGTGGCTCCTGAGGGCATCTAGTCACAGAATCACCTCCTCACCCACCTTCCCGACGAACACCCACAGACGCACCACACTCCGCCCCAAGGTCAGCTCCAGCAGGGCCTCCTTCTCCATAGGCAAGGTGTCGCCCGATGCCGTGACAAGCTCGTAAGTGCGGTTTGGCTTACTCGTCAGCAAACCCTTCGCCACGTCATGTCTGATGATGGTCACGTCTGCCCCAGTATCCACCAGCACGCGGCACAGCTTCCCTCTCACCCAACCGTCCGCGATGACGCTGTCGTCCATACGCCGGCTGACGGCGCGCAGTGTCACTCGAGGGGATGGTGGTAATGGCGCCGACGGGCTCCTCTCCACGCCGGGGCTTACTCGTTCTTCCAGCCGCCCTTCCCGGTGTGGTCAGTCTCACTGCAGGTGCCCGGGCCGTCCACACCGGCAGCACAGGCGAATAGGTGTTCGCTGTCGTCCCTCGGCTGGTCTTTTGTCTCCGGTGTAGCGGACACTCCTCGTTCTCGACTTCGGAATAGCTGTAACCTTGGCCGCCTCCATCCCTAATGCTGCTGTCAGCGCCCCGTGGATGGTTTTATAATCGCCGAGCATTATGCTTTGAAGAATCTCCCTATCTCGTACCCCGTCTACGAATGTGTAGGCGCTTCCCGGGATACGAACTCTGGTGGGAGGTTGACTAGAGCCTTCCTTGCCAGCTGTTCAACTGCCAGGGCGAACTCCTGCAGCGTCTCCCCCGGCTGCTGTGACCTTGCCTTTAGCTGGCTGCGGTACGCTGCGGCTAAGCGGTGATTTCCGATATGATTCTCCAGGTCCTCCCAGATGTCCTTGACCGCCGCCGTTGTCTGCACCGTGTTTAGGACTTCCGCGGCCCGTCCCTGGAAACTGGCTCATGACTGTGTGGCCTCCTCCTCTGGCGACCATTTGTTGTGCTTGGCCACTGTATCGAACTGGCGGTGGAAGACTTCAAAAGTTGACGCGCCGTCATACTTGAGATGTTTGACGCGCGTAGATGTTTTATCGCGTCTCGGCGCGTCGGCCTTCAAATCCTTCAGCCTCCTGCCGAAGTCGTCCTCCACCATAGCGTTCAGGGACTTGACGCTGCTGTCGGCATTTCCTTCCAGGTCGTTAACGCGGCTCACCAGGTCCTGGACGCTCTCGTCCTCTTGGTCCATCTGCCTGTCCAGCTCCGTCACGTCATCCCTCACGCTGGCCAACTGTTCTTCAAATTTGGTGACGAGAGCCTCGTTTGCCACCTTCATTTTCGTGGCCAGTTCGGCAGTATTTGAGGCCATTGTCGTGGCCAAGTTGCTGTTTGCGGCTTCTGTTTTTTGTTGTTAACTCGTTCATGTTCGCAGGCAAGTTGTTATTTGCCGTCTCCACTTGTTTCAACTCTGCGGCCAGGTTGTTATTTGCCACCTTCAATTTCTTTTCCATTTTATCGGTGATGTTTTCATTTGCCGTCTTCATTTCGGAGGTCAGTTCGGCCTTCATAGTTTTTCAAAATCAAGACCTAATTTTCGGGAACCTGTGCAAGCTACATATTACGATTCCTTCTGACAGATGACTCAAATTTGCCATTAATTAAACTTGCTCAAATCCAAGTAAACGGTTTGGGCTAGTAATTGCAATATAGTAGCCGAATTTGAGAATGTCGATAACAGGTTCCAACAAAATAATGTTAAAAAGCATTTTAATTGACAAGAAACCCATAAATAAGGAAGGCATGAAGCCTTTATATATACTCCGCTTATAGGTCTTCCTTTCCTGCAATCTAAAAACTCTTTCGTTCTGTACTCTCTTTATATGCATTTTATGTACCTTTGTTTACAAGGAAGATAAAGCAACTACTAGAAATTTATATCCACACTACATAATTAAAATTTGTTTTAAATCTTCTTGAGTAATTACAAATGTTTTTTAGCTCTTAAAGATTTCACAGGAAGAGACATCTACTGACCACAAGACACATCATTACCGGGAAAACAGTTTATGACCTAGCGGGAAAACAATGAACTAACTCATCTCGCATACGATGTATCACCAGGGCCAGCATTTTGATGTGGTGGCTTTTAGCTTTGTTCCTCATTACTTACATTATGTATGTTGTTCGCAAGAGAAGTAAACCTAGAACTAAATATGTACTCCACGATCGAATATGCGCAGAGACTGTTAAGATGCAGTCAATGTGGCGCAGTCTCTCGGTACATAGCAAACCCACAAGATGGCCTCACCAGTAACAGTACTCCATGAACTGAGCCAACGCAAATGGCGTTGTAGCGGAAACATTTCCAATATATTTGGAGAGATTGGCATAGTCAGAATTTCTACCACAAATCTCTGGATATTTATGCCACTGCTCTGACCAACATACCATACTAAAAACCTACAGCACATTAGGGCGGCGCCGTGGCTCAGTGGTTAGACCGCTTGGCTTTCACAAAGGCGGCCCGGTTCGATCCCAGGGGACCGCAAAGTGAGATTTGTGGTGGACAACATGGCGCTGGGGCGGGTTTTCTCCGGGATCTCCTGTTTTCCCCGCCATCTCATTCCGCCGGTGCTTCATCTTCATTTCACGTATCATCAGTGTCATCGCCTGCGGTGCCGTATGTAGTAAAAGCGGGCGTTAAACACTACACATTTGATTTCATTTACAGCACATTAAATTCCTCCAATGGTTCGTAGTACTGGCTTGCTATTTACTTATAACAAGCAGTAGTATTGTATTCCACCCAAAAATTCTATACCAAAATTTCGTCAACCCTACCACAGGTTACCCCTTATTTTCTCAAAATGGCACTTAACGCTTTGATTTAGCTACATGTATTTAACATTGTTCAATTTCAAATCTAATCTGTATAATGAATTTATTGAAAATGTCCTCAGATATCCTCTTTATTCTTAATGGCTTTTAGATAAATGTTAAACCATGACCATTAGACAAAATCTGGTCAGACAAAAAATTTAAAACTCATAAATTTCAGTGGAAATAATTATTTCCGAGATATTCGAAGTCATTGTCTTACATTTTCGAAAATTTATTCTCTTTTCAATTAAAAAAAAGCATTACGGCTTGCTATATCCTGCCTACACGAAGAGAACGGAATTTCAAATATAACATATAGCGAAGAAATCTAACACATTCTGACTAACCCTTAAGCCTACAGCATTCTCTTATTTTCCTTATTTGTCTGCAAAGAAATCTTAAATAAACTAATTCTACAAACTTACCACTGAGCAGATAGAAAAATAAACGTTTGTAAGGATCTTTGGTCATGTGAGTGCAGGAGATTGGGTTTGTTTTTGTATTAGCGACGGTGCTTATCTACGCCACCGGTGTGACAGTATTTCGTCTCGTAGGGGTTCTTTCACGTGACATGCATATATTAACATGGAGCTATTGCATTTTCACTGACTCAAAGGTCCTTGTTCCGGACTGGCTTTGCCAGGCTGTAGCCAAAACTGCTGAATCATATAGACTTTGATGATTGTTAAAATAGTTGCGGAAAAATTTGTCATTTAATGAGGTAACTTGAAAATGTTAAACAAATACGATAAACACATGGAATAAGCGATGTTTTAGAGCTGGCATGGTTTTGTATGATTTCAAATCTCGCTATCGTTCTTAAGAACTGTTGTACAGATGTTTGTGGTGTGGAATCCGCCGACGTAATTCATGCCTTACTGTACAGATGGTAGCTCAAGGATGTGATTAGCTTATTGTTTTAAAAATAGGTAACGATATCGTTTATAAAGAATTACGCGAGGCTGCATATTCCCAAAGTTGTTGCAGAATATCTTGCAAAAATCAACGTGAAGTGCAACCCTCACTCTCCCTATAGTCCAGATTTAGCCCTATGTGTCTGTTTTCTATTCTCTAGCTTGAAGAAACGCCTTCGTGGGAGGCATTATCCATCATCAGAAGCAGTGGTGAAAGCTGCGGAGGCGATTTTGAAGGATATCTCAAAAATGGTTTCCAGCATGCCTTTGAAGAGTGGCAGAAACGCTGGGACAAGTGGATCTATTTCAGGGGGGACTATTTTGAGGACCATCAAAATTATGAGGATGAGTAAAGTTAGGTTGTCAAATAAAATTGGATGGTCAATTGTTGTTAATTAAAATTGTTGTCAAATAAAATGGCGTATCATGGACAAAATTCGCACAAAAGAAATGTCAGGACTATATAAGGGCTGCATTTCAGTGTGTACATCTTCTATTTCTTCAACACGTTGCCAGCATTTATATTCTTTAAAACTCTATTTAAAAATTTTTTAAAAGGATCATTGGGTGTGACCAATTTGATATCCCCTAATATTGATTAATGCTCACTTATGTATGTTCATCACTACCAATCTGAATTACCTGCTATAAATTTAGATGTAATAACGTACAGAATAGGAACCTTTGTAATACAAACTCTCACAGAATACTTCGATAACGGCGTTCCTCATTGCTCATCATGTGTTAATTCGTGCCACGTTTGATCTCATACACATAACTTGTATAATTGCCAAAGAATGAAAGGTTGTTAATAAAACATTGTATTTACTCAGATTTTCCTATTTAACGTTTCTTCTCTTCGTTATGTGTTATGGACTTTAAGGTGCTAAAACCACTCTGTCGATATTATCTTTAAAATTTATCTATTACAGATCACTTTTCATAAAAATATTAAGCTTATCCTGACATGGGTCAATTCCTGGAATAAAATGATATTTTAAGTGATGTTCAATATGCTATTTAACCGGATAAATTGAAGTGGTATAGTAACTTCATTCGTATTAGTTGCCAAGATCATTACAAGCTTTAATAATGAGGAGTTTAATATGGAATATTAATATACTTAGTGAGGTACATAATTTCTTAATAAACTGTCTCCATCAAGTTTGGCAATTAAACACTAATCATGATAGTAAAACAGTTTCTTTGGATCTAAGAGATGTTAAGCAAATATGTAAGGTGGTATTAATGCACAGGTGATAGTGGTGTAATACATTGCAAGTACTAAATGTGCAAAAATAACATATTATTTGCTACTGAACACACGGTTATGTATACTGATGTTTTATAGTGAAATAATATATAGTACATTAATATGTTATTTTCATTACTAAGCCCATATTACAGACATATTAAACAATTAGCCGAAACAATTATAAAAAGACGATGTATTACAGCCGCTACATTTAACGCTTGAAATTGCCACTGTCTTACTTAACTAATGTCTAAGGAGTAAATTAAAACACAGTACAATAAAATAAAATAAATAAATCCTGCCTACTGCACTGCCATACTCAAATAACATAAAATACAATAATGAAACGTAAAAAAACAATAAGTTAATATAATTCTGTTGCTTTCAAAGTTTTCTAGATGCCAAACATTTTCAATTAGCTGTTCAACAACAAATTACAATTTGTTTTAAGATATTTCCAACAAAAAGGTCTTTAAACCCTTCCTTTTGTAAATTCACTTATTATAAGTATATTAATCAATTACACATATACCAATCTTAATCCTTTAAATTCAATTTCATTCATATAAAACAGACTATATGCTCTGACTATCCTACCATGCCTACAGTACATGAAATTCTTCCACTGATTTGTAATATGTGCTTGCTATTTACTTAAAAGTAAAAGCGTAAGGCTCATGAAAACTGCTCCAAGTCTTGAAGGGGGATCCCCATTGTTATAGATGCGCCCTTTATTTTAAAATGTAATACGAAGATGCACTAAAATTACGAAGTGATCTTATAATATTCAGACTGTCCGATCAAGGTTTCCTTGTTCTCAAATTGTGGAAACTGTGAGATTTGTGAATGTTTAAAGCTTTTTCCTGTCAGTGTTTACTGCGGGTAACATATTTGGCAGAATGAAATACCCAAAACTCATGTGTTCAAAAATAACTTTTAATATTGACTGTACCCTCTTCCAAAGTCATTAAGGAAATAAAAGCTTGAGTGTCCGATACTGGGTACCGTTCCCCTAAGTAGATACAGCAATAGTATTTTGTAAGGTACCAGATTTGCGTAAAAACATATTTTGTATTGAGAGAATATTAAAATAATTAATTAAATTGATGCCACGTTTAAGAATTTTAGTGTTATTTATTATGCCTTAAAACTTCTAAAATACCTGACCTGAATAGCAGCTGGATAGAAGAGTTGCTTGTGTACATATTGATCTGCAGTGTTCAGTTTTGCTTTTGGCTTTAAAGAACAAAATTCCTAGTACAACCGAATATATGTTAATTCCGCATGTTTCTACTTTTTCTAGCACGTATCAAATAGGAAGAGATGGTATGACACTTCTGACACAACTTCGGAGTTGAGATTTTGTCAGGAATACCCCTTTTAAAAATCTGATTAAAAGAAGAAAAGCTTTTGAAAAAGAGTGAATGTGTGTGTTTGTGTGTGTGTGTCTGTGTGTGTGTCTGTGTGTGTGTGTGTGTGTGTGTGTGTGTGTGTGTGTGTGTGTGTGTGTGTGTGTGTGTGTGTGTGTGTGTGTGAAAACACCTATAGCCTGGGCGTTTTTATAGAAAATTATTATTGGTGAGCGTGAGGATGATGTCTAAATGTACATATTTTTTGTTTGTTTTGTTTTTACGTTTAACTGACAATATATCTTGACCAGTCGATTGTAATTATAATCCTAAATTTCGTATATTTTATTTATAGTTAATTTTTTTCTTTACTTTCCTATCATGTGAAAGGGTGAAAGGGTGCCATTCAACTAAAGTATCTTTAAAGCATTTCAGCAACAGCGCTATCTGCCATTATTTCATTGACAACTGTTTACCTGCTGGTGCTGCCACCTTGTGGATTTTGCATGTAATGAGAGACTGAATTATTGACACCATTTTCACACGTACAGTGTATATTTTACCCTGTAATTAGCCACTTTCAAAGCCACTTTACAAATTTAGGTCTAGCTTTACTTTTCTCGTGAATAGCAAACGTATTGCAATTCGTGGTGGGTACAGAAAAAGAAAGACGTCATCAAAATGCGTTCCCTGGTCATTTATGTATATCTTATCAGAGAGAATGTGTTTGCCATATTTATTTGCCGCTAAGAGAGAAGGTGAATGCACAGTAATGAAGGAACTGCATAGATTTAAGGCACGTATACAATTAAGAAGAGTTCTGAGGATAAATAGAAAAGTAACTCACTCCAAACATGCATTGGGACGCCGAGAACAGGCAGAACTTAAGGAACGTACATACACAAATAGGTAATTTCTCAGTATAAGAACAAACCTGAGCGATTTATAACAGCAACGACTGATTTCACATATTTTATTGCGCAAGCGAAAGCGGTTTGTTCATTTCAAATTTCCCGGCAGGGATGGCTTTTTGGTTTCCGAGGGGATTGTGGGGTTGCAATGTATTGGATCAGTATATAGAGAGCGGCTTCTTAATATTAGCTGGCAGCAGATGTCAGTAACAGACATTTATTAAAACTCAACTAAAGATGAATACCAGTAGTTTATAAACCAACAAGTTATAACCTTTGTTACACAAACTTCCTTAACCAGAGATATAGAGGTGATGTACAGCTGTCCAAGATTTACAGTATGCAAAAGAACACTATGGCAGATAACAATGGGCAACAAAAAATAATTTTTGAACGTTTGGAGCACTTCATGAGGCAATTCCTTATAATTGTCGGTTGAGAAAGACAAATATGACTATGAAAAGCTTGTATTAGCTCTAGCTTCTATGATACACACAAGGTGGAAGTATTACATATTAAAGGATTGAGAGAAGAGGATACATTTTAATTACGTACATGCTAACTACAATGAAAGTACATTTGATTTTTTTAACTGGTAATTACATGCTAAGAGTTCTAAATTGCTGAAAAATACTTCGCAGATAGTCGTGTCTGAAAAGAATCAGGTGTTGGGCTATTGACTTCGCCGTCTTTTACCTTGCCTCTTGTGATGGAGTTCTGCAGAATCCCTATACATAAGCAACAGTATTCCGCAAGCATTACCTCATTCCAACGGCCCTGATATCTTTATTCCACAACAGAAATGTCCTGATGGAATCTCTCCCCATGTTCATCACTAACAGCTACAAAATTAGGAGGAAAAAGGTCTAGGTGGGAGTGCAGAAAATAGATCTTAAGAGACAAGCTGCATCTAAGGTTACGATATTTTTGCAGGAGCACTGTCACCAAATGCTTGTAGTTTTCATCCACTTTTTTGCCTAAAAATACCATGAAGGCTTCCCAAGCTTCATTTTCTTTCCCCTCCCAAACTTTGGTCAAATGCAACATCGTTTGCAAGTTCTCTTATTTGTGGTCCGACAAAAATGCATTCCTTAACTTTTGCATAACATAATTTCCAAAAGTTCTCTCTGAGGTTATTTGACAGGTGTGCCATATCCTCCCCCACCCCTAGAAAATACCCCAAATTTAAAATATTCACTCTAAAAATGAAATGTTACTTTATCTTCAAAACAAGAGCTAATGTATAATGTTTGTGGTGATTTTTGAATATAGCAGATGGAAATGCGTGTAAATTCACTATTTTTAAGCCCGAAACATTTTAATTGTTGCCCAGTGTAATAAGATGTTTGCGGAAATTGAAACGTGCCTGCGCATTCAATACCTAACATTGAAATTCAGAGAAAGTAACAAAATGTAGAAATTTGTACGCATTTAATAAACTATTATCCAGCTTGGAGACTTGCAAAATGCATGTTCCCAGCATCTTGTTGAAAGTTATTATTAGGGAGTCGATGAAGGTGATTCGATTCAATACAAGATAACCTTACACCGCTAGGGCTAGCACTGTGCCACTCATTGCTGAGAAGTTTGATGTGAACAAACTCCCTTATTGCCGCAAATTATGTTATGAAATCACCCATAGATCTTCAGTATCCAAAGTCAGGCTTTGTGTTTCACTGAAAAGATTGTTTTTTTTTTTCCTTAACGGGCTCCCTTTAGCTGCTGCATTCACAGCTACTAATTTTTGTAGAGGTCTTCCGGTTTTTATGATAAAATTCACTACCCTTGGAAACCCATTGTATCACTGTACTGTCAAGCAGTGATAATACTGGTATTATTATTTTCTTTTACTGTTTAGAAAGAGATTGTTAAAACATTCCAGAGTCAATAGAAAATTTTTGCACAGAAGCTAAGAGATTCGCTTTCCCAAAAAAAGTCTAAAAATATCGTCTTACATGCAAATGTTTCAATATCATGGAAAAAAACATGTAAATATGTAAAAACCGAGATCGAGTTATCTCAGCTAGCATTGCTCAAACGGAAGACATGATTACTACAGTTTGAGACTGTGTATTGAGACACGTTCTCAAAATTTTGTTGTTTGAGTAAAACATCAGTTGTAAGACGGCATTATCACGTCGACTCAATTTTCGTCTTATAAACCAACGCCTACAATTTGGCAGTCTACCTTGTATCGTATACATGGGCAGTTGTGTCGCAAAGGACTCTTCATGGACCGATGTTAGCTGCGAATTTGTACTTTTATTTGTCGGTCTTGTCAATTATCATTGTGTAAATGTCGTAATTCTCCTACTAAATGAGCTTCTCCAAATTTTTCCGTCCAGCATTAGCTATCTCAAAACCAGAACTGTCGCTAACGGTTTCTATTTATTAGTTATCTGATGAATAAGTCTAGTCTTGAAGGGACAGTGGTGTAGCAGAACACGTTTTAGAGAGGTCAGAGAAGGCTGGAATAGGGTGTAGTACATTCTGATCATCAAAATGTCAGTAGGGCGTACGTAACACGACCCATACTTTTCTCTTGCCGAATCAATATCCCATATCTTTAAGTACACTCCAAAATATGTCCCTCTGACCTTTAAAATCGGATAATTTCTTTAACATTATTCATAAGTTTATGTACTGTGGCAATTTCTCTTCTCTGTTCCTAAAACCCGAGAAAACTTTGCGCACAACACATTTCTCAAACCGTCAATTTGGAAACTTTTTGGTTGTGGGCGATATTTAGAAGGCGTTTAAGTTTTTCTTTCATTGCACTTTCAGTTTGGAACATCTTTGACTTATTATACACAATTGTTTCACTTTCACCACTGCCGTAACTGTACTATTCAGTAGCTAGGCGTTAATTTTGCCTCTGTTGCCGCGGGCAACAGCTCTTAAATTGAGTAACCTCTATCCAAATTATACATCATTGTTGTTCAACGAATAATGGAAATTCTAAGTGACTTAACTTTCACATTTCTCTTACCGTAATTTTCTACCGATCCGCCGGAACCGGCATGTGATAGATCTCCCAAGACCGGCTGTCTAGCATTCTTCAGTTCCAAATAGCTCGTTATTTTACCTGTGGCGCTTATCGGCAAACTCGGAGCTTGCAGATTCGTGTGGGATGCCAGTGATCTTGCAAGGCTTTTACTTGTTTATAAAGCGATTGTTTCCATGGCAGTGAAAGGGTAAACCTCGTGTTTTAGTGTTAATTGTTCACGTATAACTGTAATATGGTGAATGATTTAATGATAAAAGTCCAGTAAGGAGAATGTCATTAATATTTGCGGGTAAAAGTGGCTGTGATTGTGTAATTGAAAATCTTTTAAATCTATCCGTGAGTTCGCGTTCTTCTGCTAAAAAATGTCACATAATTTCAGCAGGTAGGCTAATTCAGGATTTTAAACCTTTAGAAATTGAATCAAATAGTGGTTTCTGAAATTATTTTAGTAGCTCTTCGTATAACGAGTGTCCTTGGCTGTGTGGTGGTGACAATTTATTAAAACTAGTTTTTGGACATGTCTGTCTTTATCTAATAAAAGGAAAGTGTGGACGATAGATGGCATCACACACATAGAGAGTTTTCGCAACTTGCGAGTTCGTCATAAAAGTTCCAAAACTCATATTGGTTCCATTGTAATGTTAGTAAATTTTGCAAAAATAAGAATTGACACTTCTTTGAGTGACGCGTTTAATAATTGAGCTGAAAAGCATAATGTGGTATGAAAAGAAATAGGTATGTAATGGGGTGATTGATAAATGGTGTTTGCTATTTAGCTCCCATTCAGACGTAGTGCCAAGTCGAAAATTTCGGATAACACTGATAGCTACGTAGAGCTCTTACCCTAATTGCTCAAACACGTCATTCAGAGGAGCATCTGTGGACTGTACTCTAGACAGTACACATAAACAACATGCCCGAGGAGGGTCTCGTGCCCGCGATGCTTTATCCGGCGCAACGCCAAAGACGTCCACTATAGCGCCTCGAGCACTAGCAAACAATACAAGAAATTGTTCTGGTTTGTGGTGCCCAAAAACTTCTTTTCGAAAACAAGTAAATGATCTCGAGATTTTTAAGTAAATATAGGTATATATCATTTTCCTTGATTTCGTCGTTTGTATTTTGTATGTTGGATTTCTTTGTTATTACACATATACACAACGCCCAAGGCGAGATTCGAACCCATGACACTTTACGCGGGGAACGTCAGAGAAATCAATTCTAACGACCACGAGCACTTGCATCGAATACATGGAAATGTTCTCCTCGTTTATAGTATCCGAGAACTTATACTCAAATGAATGTTTCGATGCTTACAGAGATACGATTTCGCCCAACACTCTCAGGGAGGAAGGTGAAATAAAAGCTGGCTGCTTTACCGACGGAGCAGTTAGATCCATACATTCGCACTCTCAAGGTCAGCGCCGCATGCGGCATCAAGCTCCACCAGAGAGCTGAGGATCTGCCATAAAATTGTTGTGATGATAGAGTAGATAAAATATAACGGTCGCATCTAACATGTGTTTCAATGTGCAAATCATTTTAGGGAGCGTCATATTGTTCAAAACTGTCCTCCCTTGTCAAAAATTAATAGGACTACTGTCCGGCCGCTGTATCTTCGGCTCTGACATTTAGTGGCTGCAGGAGGTGGAGGGGGAAGGTTACTAGTACCAACATATAATAATGAGTAATTGAAAACATATCGTCAGAATTATCTTTATAATGAGAGTATAGGAATCTATTAGCTTCAAAACATTGAAATACAACTTGTAATTTCATTATCATGCAAGATATTCTTTACAGCATCACTCCATTCAAATATTTCGTTCACACTTTTCACGCACACCAACTGCTTCTGTTGGTGATACTGGGAGTCTGTACATCCGGAGTCGTGGTCAGGAAGCTAAAACTGTCTGCTAGCGCCAATCAGCGTTGTCGCTGGTAGGCGTGGCTCCCGAACCCAACACCGTGTTGCCAGCTAAAAATTTGTTTGAGCCACGTGGCCTAATAGAGGCTTGCGCTGGTGAACTTTCTTTGGTATAATTTTCGTGCGTGAACTCCGATGTTTAGTGTTCGTAAGTCCTATTATTATCGCTATTATCATAATATGGCTACTGGTTCGTGAAATATGCAAATACATGAAATATTTAAAATACGCATTGTTCCTCTGCTTGAAATTCCCGCTCAAGAACTGGCAACAGCCCGCTTCCCCCTCTCGAGGAATGTCAGAGCCGCAGATAGAACGGCCGAGGTATAGTAAAATTTTGTGTGTACCAACTAGCAGCAGCACAAATCTGGCAGGCTGTTTGGAACAGCCCGAAGCGTGGTCAAATCATGTACCTGCTCTGGGAAGAGCTTGACCACGTAGTGGCGGGATGTGGATTTTGCAGAATGACGGGTGTATTTTAAGTGGGGTTAGTGTAGGGAGGTAGCTTTTTGCTCCTCAGGGAATGATGAACCGGGTGCTACGGTCAGCGAGCACCACTGGTGGGATAGTTAATAAACTAGGAAGAAGGTATGTATAATTTTGAATATTCCATAATAACAATTTTGGAGTAACTGAAATTTAATTTTAGGCTGGATGGAGATCATGTGGTTACCGGTAGTGACCGCAAGACATGCGGGGTAACCGGTATCGCTTAAAGCGACGCTCACGAGGAACATAATCCCCAAGGGATCTGACTAGGGCGCTCTGATGTTGGGGCAAACCCTCGAAGAATTTTGTCGCCCGGCGTCTAATTTCATCCTCCACATATCGGAGGGATGAAGCCTCATGAAGTAATCTCACGGGGAACCTTGTACAAACAGAATAAATAATCCGAAGACATTTATTCTGTGCACGTTGGAGCAGAACTAGATGTGAGCCTGCGGCCATACCCCAGACTTCGCACGCATAGAGCATGATAGGGAGGACCAGAGCCATAAAGAGGCGCAACTTTAGGGGAACAGACATCGCAGACTGAAGCACAGGGTATAGTGATGCCACGGCACCACACGACCGATGAGCTTGCTCCTGGATGTGCTCCCGAAAAGTTAGGCCCTTGTCCAGCTTGACCCCAAGTACTTGATTGAATTCTCCCACCTGATCCCTTGCCCGAAGTAGGTAAATTGGGGGAAGTTGGCGGGAAAGCGGCGCTTGGTGAACAATATCGCTTGGCTTTTCTCCGTATTAATGGACAATCGCCAAAGCGTGCACCATTCCTGGAGGAGGAGAGTATAGGAATCTATTAGCTTCAAAACATTGAAATACAACTTGTAATTTCATGGATGGGGTTGGAGGTTCTGCGTGGGTGTCTGTTTGTTGAGAACAGCAGCACGTCGTCAGCATACTGTGCTATGTTGACGTGCTGTTCAGTGGGAAGGTCAGCCACATAGACGCTGTACAGCGTCGGGGATAACACAGAACCTTCGGGGACTCCACCGCGGATAGACCTTCGTGTAGATGTTTTTCCCGCCACTGTGACAGTGAAGAATCTATGTTTTAGGAAAGAGTGAAGAAGGTGTATGACTTGAGTGGGTAGCTCCAGTTGGATGAGTTTGTACAGAAGACCCGCGTGCCAGGTCGTAGAGAAAGCCTTTTCGACGTCCAGAGAAACCGCCGAGGTGAATGCCTTGTCCTGGAAACCCAGGGCTGCAGCCTCCACCACGCGCAGCAACTGCTGTGACGTGGAATGCCCAGGACGAAAGCCAAACTGTTGGGGAGGGATAGCTTGTATGTCACCCAGAAGGGGGGACATGCGGGTTAAGAAAAGTCTCTCGAAAACTTTCGAGAGAACAGAAAGGAGACTGATGGAACGGTAGTTGGCAGGATTAACCGGGTCTTTCCCTGGCTTCAAGATGCATATCACCCGAGCCTCTCTCCAACTACGTGGAAAGTGACTCAGAGAGAGACACATATTGAAGACTTTGGTTAGAAATAACACGGCCCTGAAGGGAAGGTGGCGGAGCATGAGTGGCGTTATGCCATCAGGTCCCGCTGCCTTTTTTGGTTTGAGGCGCCGGAGTACGCCCTGAAGCTCACTGGGCCTTATGACTGGGAGTCTGTCCGCCTCAGCCGGGGGTCGCCGAAAGTATCGACGTACCTCCTGCCTAACGCGGTCAGAGAAGGCTGGGTCCTGGGGGTCTTCTCTAGGCCTCATGGTCCTCTCAAGGTAGTCGGCGAACACCGTAGCCTTGTCCTGTGGTTCGTAGGATAGGCCTTGGATGCCCTGGAGTGGGGAGTTTGGTGTCCCTTGGCGGTTCCGAAGTCTTTTAATGACCCTCCACACGTCTCCATCCTCGAGGTTCATACGAGACATCGTGTCCTCCCACGCGCGCACTCTGTGCTCACGGAGGCGGGCACGAACCTCTCGGCACAGTCGCCGATGAAGCCTTCGATTATGAGGCGTGCGGTGTCTCTGGTAGAGCCGCCTTGCTGCCCAGGAACGGCGAATGAGTAGTAGGATGTCTAGGGGAAGAACATCCGGATGAAGTGGGGCTGGGGTGATAACTTGAAGGTTGCGGACCGTTCGCTTCAAGACTGAGGTGAAGGACGAGACCGCAGCCTCAAGGGAGGGAATGTCGGTTATGTTGGCGTTGGGAGGAGTGGAGTCATTCATGCAGACTTTGACGCAATCCCAGTCCACATCCCGGTTTTGAACCGAGACGTCATGATTGGCAATCCGTGTATTAACCTCAGCAAGTACTGGGTTGTGATCTGAATGTAATGCGTTAAGCGAAGTGAGTGAGAGATGAAATGGAAAGCGTTTGATGATAGCGAAGTCGATATGAGATGGGCGACCCCGACCACGCGGGTAATGAGTGGGTTGCCATGGGCCCTCAACTCGAAGGTGAGGGTCCGCATCTACCATGCGGATAATGTCACTGCCTCTCCTATCCGCTCGGGGACCATGATGCCAACGCTGATGTTTGGCATTAAAGTCCCCGGCCATAATGACATTGGGATGTAAAGAAAGAATGGATTGGTAGTCATTGGCTATGAACTGTGAGCGGGGAGGATGGTAGGCTGATACTACCAGGACTTCAGAACCGCCAAGGTTCACGCAGGCTGCCGTGGCTTCTAGTGTTTGGAGTTGTGGAAGCTGGACCGCTCGATGGACCACACTTCTCCTCACTAGGATCGCTGTGCCACCTCCTCGGCGACCAGCGCGATCCGTTCGGAGACAGTGATACCCCGAGAGATGGAAGGGGATCTGGGGGCGGAGATGGGTTTCGGACACCAAGATGAGGTCCAAGACATTGGATCTTGCAAAATGTAGGAGCTCGTCCCGTTGATCCGCCACTCCAGCCGCGTTCCAGAACGCGAACCTGAACGAGGTGCTTGACCTAGTTCGTGCTGCCATTCTGGGCCGGGGCGGTAAAGGAGGTCAGAAGGGCAAGCCCCTCCATGGCTGTCACCATGCGGGTTGAGGGGTCTTGTACCAACTACGATAGAAATGCCAGACTTAAACCTACAATGGAGGCTCTAGATCTCCAGGGTAGTTCATTTTGGCCAAATTGCGTGCGTAAATCATTAACTACTGCTATAAAATAATAATGGCATTTCTGCATATTAATCATGTATATTTATGCATATCATCTGCTCTTAAAGTTCTCCCGTTCAAATATATAACTTCAACCTTATAACACAAAGGGAACAACATCCCTGTGCTGCCATCTATACAGTGCAAGAACCAAATAACTAGTTTGTCTACTGAGGGAAATGTAAATGTTAATAATTTATATTGAGGTATATTATTTTCTTCTAGTTATCCGTGTCTTGTTGTATTTAGTTTGTGTTAAGGCAATAAGCTAATGACATCTTTGGGCTGTCATCTGTACAGTAAGATATGAAACACGTAGTACCGGTCTCCGTCGGAAGATTGCACTGTACAGCCACCTGTAGCACAGCACTTGGCAACGATCGTGGAAATTTGAAGCGGTACAGGTGGCGTTAAAATATACTTTCTACAAGCTTCTCTTCCTGGTTTAGCATTATCAGTTTCCCTCATTACCTAAGCAATTTTGCCTTAAATATTTTAATAGTTATAGAAGTCTCTAAGGCCCACCTGGTTAGGCTCTGGCGTAATGAAGCTTGGGTCAGGGATTCAAAGCCTGCGCACACCAATGTGCTTTAAGTGTGTTTATATACAACAGCTCCCTTTTCAGTATATTTAGGGCACGTGATGAAATTTTGTCACACCGGTGGCGTTGATATTAACTGTCATTAATGTAAAAAAATCTAATCTCCTGTACTTACAGATAAACTACCCTTACAAATGGTTATCTCTCTCCGTGTTTCATGTTATTCGACATAAACATTTGCAAAATTTTTGGACAAAATTAAAATTGGAGAATACTGTAGCCTTAAGAATTAGTCATTTTATATTACATCTGTTCGCTATGTGATGGATTTGAAATTCCATTCTCTTCGTACGGCCATGATATAGGATGTCGTTATTCGCTGAGTTTACTTGAGAAAGGATAAATATACACAAATAATACAGAACACATCGGTATCATTATTTCCAAAAAAGAGCCATTTTTGGAAAAATAAATATTTTCCAAAAGAGTTAGAGGTAAGGCGTAATCTGTGGTAGGGGTGGTGAAATGTAGGTCTGGAATTTTTGGGTGTGATACAATAATACTGTTTGTTATAAGTAAATAGCAAGCTAGTGCTACGATCCAGTGGAAGAATTTAATGTGCTGTCGACTTGTAGTATGGTAGGTTAGTTAGTCAGAGGAGTTACACGGAAATGTGAAGACCTATGGTTCAAATCCTGGCTATGACAATGAATTTTTCAGCCAATGCTATCTATGTTTGCTATATTAGCATACACAGAGCGTGTGTGTAGGAACAGTTTCTTAAATTACAGTCCCATAAGGGTTGGGAGAATATACTATGGAGGACATCCCAAGCAGTGTGACCTCAACACAGATTTATTGCGGCGTAAACAATCCGTCCCAAGAGGAAGGGATGAAGTAATGAAAGAGCACAAAGTCACAAGAAATAGAGACCTGCTGTAGTCCTTCGTGGCGGCGTCGACTAGCGACCCTACTTGAGGAGAACGACCACACAATGTCGCACAGCAGCCAGAACAGCATTTACATCCGAGCCGTCTGTCCGGCAGTGTTATACACCACAAAACTAAGAGCAGACCTGAAAGATGATAAGCAAATGGAATAGAGAAATTATGTAAGCAAATCGTAGTGAAAGTACTGTAGAAAGTATAGTTTGAGAAGGTGTGTAGGAGAATAGTGATAAGTGTAGTAAGATGGTGGAATCTTAAGATGGTATTAGGAGTGTGGGAAGGTGGAAGAGATGAAGAGATGTTTAGTGAAAATAGTGATTGTTCTAAGTGATTCTTTTATGTTTAATGGTAAATGGAATGGTCTAGGTGTTGTAGCAGTAAGCTGCTACTTGTATAAATATATCTTGAGTTTAGCTAAATGAAATATTAATTTACAGAAATGATAAGTGTTTTGCAGATGCTTAAGCTATGTTTTATAGTAAGGTTTCCGGCATACAAAATGACTGCAATACTGATAAAGGATTCCAAAATTCAGCATTTCTTCACTCCCAATACAGAAGGAGATGCTGCAAACCACAGCAGTGAAAGGTGCTAAATAAACATATAGGCAATTTCTCAATTTAAGTAGAACTCTGACCACCTATTTGTAAGATCAGATGGCTAGTTCACATAATATACTGGGCAATAACTCCCTTTGCACATTTCAAATTTCCCGGCATGGGAAGTTATGAGAGTACCAAGGGGTGTGAAATGAAATGAAATGTGTAATGTTTAACGCCCGCTTTTACTACATACGGCACCGCAGGCCATGTCACTGATGATACATGAGATGAAGATGGAGCACCGGTGTAATGAGATGGGGGGAGAAAGCGGAGGTCCCGGAGAAAACCCGCCCCAGCGCCGTGTTGTCCACCACAAATCTCACTTTGCGGTCGCCTGGGATCGAACCCAGGCCGCCTTTGTTAGAGCCAAGCGGTCTAACCACTGAGGCACGGAGTGGCCACCAAGGGGTGTGTGGGTTTTACTGTATTGATTGATTAGCAGAGACCGGTTCGTTAATCGTTGCTGCCAACAGATGGCAGTAGCCTGCTTAAGTTGAAACTGTCGTAGAAATAAATGTCAGTTAATTATAAACCAACAATTCCTTAAATTTTTGTCGCAACACAAGCTTAAGTATAACACATACATCGCTGCTATTTGCTCAAAATCCTTCTTGAGCTTCTGTATTGTGAGTAAAATTCTGATCATATAGGACTGACATGGTGACTTAACTAGACGGTAGATGAATATATGCGATGTATCGTACAAGACTGCCATTGCCTAGGGAAGTCAGTTATATTGTAAAGCAGTTTTGCTAATTTTTGAAGGGAACTTCGGTCCCCAATAAACTTCACACTTCAAGCGCTAATGGCTTTCTCTACTGCTACGCAGTGTCATGCTATTGGATATTATTATTAATATTATTGTTAACTTGTTGTTTTAGCTAGCATGAACCTTTAATAGCCAAAACTAGCAACTGTCTTCCCTAAAGGTGGCCTTCTTATATCCCTTTTTACTGAAGAAACCTCAAAAACAGCAACTTCCCTGAGTATTCCAACAAACTTTTAGCAACTCCTAAGTGTGAATTTGATTTATGAGTTTCAAATGATCTATTGGGGTTAAATAATATAATTGGAGGCAATTGTAGAGCTTGCGTCTCGGTAGCGCTCCTAAAGTATAGTCAGTTCGTTGCAAATAGGTCTGCTAGCCTCAAATCAAAGAAACAAACAAGATATACAATGAGCAGGGACAGGTCACTCACTGCTAAATCTACCACTGTTGCAAATATATCACAGGAAAAAGGAATGAACTGAATGCACCTGACTCTCTAGATCATAGGCTGACAGTTAAGCAGATGCAAATGTAACCTCGGAATTATAAGAGCAGTGAGTTACTTTGTTATAAACTGTGGCAATAAAAAATCTTCTGCATTTCAATTTCCGTACTGATAGAGTGATTGGTGTTTCACAACGGGTGCAGCGTAGCCTCCCATTGGTTCGATTGGCTGAGATAGTTTTGTACCATGCTCAAAATTTTTCCAAAGTTTGGCAGCATCATGATCCTGAATCTTAATGTAACTTCCAACCTGATTTCACTACTCATAATTATAGAGCTATTAAATTATAATTGCTGTAAAGAACTTGGATATGAAACTTGTCTAATTCGCCAACGGAGACGTCATTACAGATTGCTAAACCGTATCGATGTTTTTGAATGTATCTCCCAAAACAAACAACTGGGGCATTGTATGTGCTCAATGTTGCACGCACTGGTTAAGTCCGTCTTTCAAGGCTGCCAACATGTAATGTATAACAAGAAGTACTTTCTTTTCGGCCAAAAGTGATATACTGTATCAGGTTACTACGTATAATGCCCTTTGCATGATATTAGTAGATTTGTCTGGGTGGCGTTTGAGCTCAATGTACCACATGAGTAAAACACTACAATTGGCCAACTGTATCCTATTTGAGACGAAATTTAAAAGCTGAACACAGAGTCTGCCAAGTACGTAGAATAGGAGCTTCCCATGTTCCTGCATGTCACTATAAATACATTGCATATTCGCACATCGAAAGAAAATCAAATAAGGAACAGAAACTAGTAGTAGTTCTGCAATCTCCCTAGCATTCGTCTACCTGATATTGCCTACTGCCAATAATGTTAACTCGTTTTGTAGTGGGAGTTCTGTGGGGTTTTGTACATTAGATCGCTCTTCTAGGTGAGAAGGCAGAAAGGGGAAGCTTGTCTTTTCCATGTACTACGCTGGACTTGCTTCTCTTGTTTCCCCGGTGACAAATTCAAACTGGTGGAAGGGCGATGGATATTTTAGAGCAAATAAATTTTTAGCATACCTTCCTTCCAAAGGGACTAAATCGGGAACCGTAGCACTTAAGGAGCGTGAATAAGCATAAAAGCAAACCTGACCTGAGATTCATGAGAGCAGCGACTGATTCCTCACATTAAATTATGCATTAAAGTTGTTCGAAAATTTCAAATTTCCCGGCAGTGTGGCCTTCTGAATAGCTCGGGGGAGAGAGGGGCCAACGTATTGGATCAATAAGTGTCTTAGTATTGGCTGCCAACAGATGGGAGTAATAGATATTTATTAGCAGTCAAATAAAAGTGAATATCAACTGTTTATGAACCAACAGATTTTCACCCCCTCACAAGGGATGTAGAGATGATGGCCCAGCGTCCATACTTTACATCACTCAAAGGGTCACTAATACGTTCAAAGAGGATCTTGTTTAAAGTTAAGTGATCCTTTGAGCGCAATATATATGGCACTCTGAGAACCGCAGCAGCTAAAGCGAATCCGTAAATTAAATAAAAATATAGAACTTTATTAGTTTAACACAACACCTGACCGGTGGGTTAGAAGATCTGCTCCTGATTTCACAAAATAATTTGCTGCAATAAGTCAGTTTGTTCCCTGAAAATTTTCCGACGAGGGTTGGTACATCTAAGGATTTAGGGCTATTTTGTATTTGGTCGATTCACCAGCATCGGCTCTTGATCGCTGCCAATAGATGTCGGGAGTATGCATTTTGCGAAACCCTCGCAGAAATATATATTTATTTATTATAGCCATATTTCTCACCATTTGAAACACAATTTAATAAAGCCTTCGTTCTAATTAAATTTATGGCTACTAATATATATATTTCTAAAGCCGAACCTGATGTCTTAGAGGGTTTCATCTGATGCCCGCTTTAGGGAGGTCGGGGTTCGATTCCCATGGCAGTTTCCAACTGGTCCATTGTATGGATATTGCTCTCTGCACTGTCATGACAGGGCCACCCCCTGTGTCCTCTTGCTTCATCCGTCCTCCTGAGGGTGTTCCACTCTGGGGCACAGTTACAATACATCAAGTTAAGACCTCAGTGCTGAATCCCCTTAGCAGCATAGTGCAGTCTAGTCCAGTCCTTTCTAAGGAAGCAAGCAAATTCATATTTCCCGGCAAGGAATGGCACGATAGAAGCGCAGCACTGTGTGGAGTGTTATCGATTGACAGATGCCGACACATTAATAGTAGCTGCCAACAGATGGCCATATGTTACTTTTGTTGAAACCGTCACATAAATACATGGCAGTTAATTACAAACAACAAATTCTAAAGTTTAGATACAAGAAGTTAGGTACAACACATATATCAGTACTATTTACTCACACTCCTTTCTGATGCTACGTGTTAGAAATAAAATTCAGATGTTACAAGAGGAACATGATGGGCATCAATCTCGATGGTTTACTGAATGGCATCGACATGACTGCCAACTATCGGCATAGGTGTATATGATATAATAGCAACAATTTTTGGAGAGAGCTTCACTTAGGGGAAGTTCTCTATAAACTTTACCAAACCTCATATGACAATGGATGACTCTATTGTTTAGCAGTAGTCATGCTATAGCTAATAATTATTCTAATTAATTACATTCATAACTGCGATCAACTTAGGTGACAAAGCCAACTGTAATTGTATGCTCTAGAATTCGTGGAGCGGTTTATATAAATTCCCTTCTGCTGCGAAATCTAAAAAGTATTGAATAGCGAGGTGTCTGAGTTTTTCGAGAATCACTTAGCAATTCGTGTAGCGGATTTTAATTTGTGGCCACTAATTCATGAATTGTGTCTTTTCTAATATATTTTAAAAGACGTATTGTCTTGCATTACAGTAACATTAAATAAATACCTTCAAAAATACCACATCAAATGTATCCTACTTCAGATTAAATTTAATGGTGGACCTCAAATTCGGATTAAAAAAAAACAGAAAGGCAACTTTCTGAAACTCGAGAGGAGAACATTTGAGCAGCAAGGAAAAGTGAATAGATTTTCAAAAAGACCTATGGATAAGCCGGACGTATATAAGTAATAAATAAATAAAACAAGGAATATCACATCTTGACATAATCTGAATTGTATCTGCATTGCTTATTCGTTTATCTTTCAACCTCTTTCGATTAATGCTGCAATTAGTAATGAAATGTGTGGTAAATGTGTGGTTTTTGTATTTTCGAACATCTGTGCCTTTCTCAAGTGAAAAACGAATAACGAATTCTAGTGCCTTGGTCACATAGGCAGAATAGAATTTCAGATGCATCACTAAGCGACAAGATTTTGTAAAATCTGACGAACATTTAAGCCTACAGCATTCTATTTTCGTTTTTCCTACAAAGAAATATTTAATGAAACCAATTCTATAAATGTTTATCTCGATTAGAATGAAATAGACATAGCAAAACATCTCTGTAAGGATAGTTTATCAGTCAGTTCAGGAAATTAGATTTGGTTTTATATTCACGACGGTTCACATCAACGACACCGGTGTACCCCAGTTTCACCTTGTAGGAGTTCTTTCACGTGCCATAAATATATTAATATGGGGCTGTTGCATTTAAACACTCTTAAACACTTTTGTTTGGGCTGACACTGAATTCATGACTTAAAGTTCCGTACATCAGAACCGAATCATGTTAGCCATCTAGACTTGCAAAGTATTAAAATATGTACTGTAGAATTGCTTAAGTAACGAAGAAAATTGACTATGTAACACGATGAAGAAAAATAAGGGCTAAAGGCGAGTCTAAACAGCCGGCTACGTTTGTAATGTTTCAAATTTCCGCTGTGCCTTCTAGGCGCTGTATTACACCAGGTTTGCACCACGATCACAGATTAATACCAGATGCTCAACTCCGTGTTAAAAACTGAAGACGCATAGGGCGCTCTTTCCCAAATCTTTAGACCCCGGCGACCTTGGAAACTACGGCCGGTGCGGCCGGTAATGTAGTACGCTTCTATTGCAACAGAGCTATGGTGCATTTATTTCCCCTTCCCTTCGGCTCCCATTTTCACTGACTGATGGAATCCAACTTCTTTCGAAATAACTTCTCGTAACACATGAATAGTTTACGGCACATATCAACTATTTCAATTTAGGATAATACGCGTCAAATACGCTGAGGAAATGTGCGATAAACTATTCATCAGTGTGCGAAATGTGACTTCGAAAGAAGTTGTCCAATTTGTAAAAAGAATTGGAAGATCCACTTGAACTTTTCCTGTTAAATATGAATAATTGACTTCCACAAAGCATTATATCTTTATTCCTGTTGCAAATTGACAATTTTGTCTTTAAAAACAATTAAAAGTTTAAAAACGAGAGAGTAAGATCACTTAAGATGCTGTTGAGATTATACAAGATATCTGTATACCCTTTCCCTCAAGCTTCTTAGTGTAATACTTAAAATAAACATAACTTAACACTAAAATAATGATTCTGTAGATACAGGAAAACAGGTAAGGTTACCATAACGTTATATGTAATGCAATTTCTTTGTACACAGAATGTTGAAAAATTCCCTGGAATAACAGTGAGAAAAAAAACCCTAAAGAAATATGTATATAAATTTGAAATGATAACAACAACTATGTACAAAAAAGCACTATTTCTTTAAAATGACACCAAAGCAGCTCTGTTAATGGTTATATTTAATAAGTATTTTAAAAGCTCAATAGTACATACATTATTTTCAGCACAAGTATACTAAAGTATATTCAGAGAAAAACATGAAATTTGTGATCGATTCATATAAGATTAATAATGTCAAATTAGTACAGAAGTCAGTATTAGCAACTGGTGACATAAATTTCATAAATGGCACTATTTTATATACTTCTAATCACTTTGGTTGAATTAACATTCACAAGTGCAGAATAAATTATGAAACATAATAATTACATTAAAGCTGTATCATTCATTTAAAATTGTCCTAAGCTTAATTCTGTCTTCACAACACAAGAATATTACAGCATTGAATTTTTAAATGCTTCAATGGCATGCATATGCACAGTAATGAATGCTGAAGAAGAAAATGTGCTGTTTTAAAAATAAAATTTAATGCACAGTGTATCTTCCAATAAGAGATTATTTCATGTAGTTATCTGACTGTGAAATATATTTTGCTTAATGTGCAGAGCAATTGTTTGGATAAATGGCTTGCTTTAACTTGATAAGACTTTAAGCAATGTACTTTATGACTAAGATGGCAAATGGAGCCCTCTGCATAGCGTAAACTTCTCAGTCCATGACATACAACTGAATGTGTGTCAAATAAATAACTCAATGAAAGGTTACACTATGAACTATTAATGCTGTTTGTAGTTTTAGTTAAGAAGTGAAAGTGATGGAACTGTGTGTTTGAGTAGTTAATAAAAAATAATTTAGTAATGTAATTTATTTGCTCACACATCTAACCATTATTTCTTTTGACAGTCCATAATTCCCTTATGTTTTCACTACAAAGAAACAAGAAGTGCATTATATAGCAAAATAATGTGCAGTTTTATCTACATTTCAAAATTATTATGTGGCTTCGCATCACTGCCTGTAGCAAATGGCTCATATATTAGGTTAAACATCTTTTTCCCATGCCAAAGATTGAGATTTTCATTCCAACTTAGAACAATGAGAGGTTGCTTAACAGTGTAGTTTCATGTGACATGTAACATTTCTGTGGGTCACACTAGAAACGTTATATCACCCTTAAAATGGTTAGCATTACAGAAATTGTGTACCAATATTACTCATAAATGGTGGCAAGTACATGCTGAGAACAGAAATACCACAGAATACATAAATGCTGTGCAAATATCACTTTAACTTGTTATTTTTCTGAACCCATTTGTGTGTGTGTGTGTGTGTGTGTGTGTGTGTGTGTGTGTGTGTTTGTGTGTGTGTGTGTGTGTGTGTGTGTGCGTTAACAAGGAAGAGGATTTATAACCTATTATTTATTGTGAAGCTTTACTAATTTGAGATCAAGCCACACTGTGTTTAGGTCCTAGCTAGCTGACATTGTGCATGTTTTAAGAATAACTGGAATATTAGAAATAAAATTAAAAGTGGCATATAATGATGATGACACAATGACATTTTAATCATTTCTTGCAATGCACAATTACACCTAAAAACTTGTAAAGCTTTTTCAAATAAATTCTAATCCCATCAGATCTATTCAAAGATGGTTATTCAGGTAAATAATTTACTGTAGTGTGTACAATAATATTGCATAGTGACTACTGCATTAAACAATATAGAACAAATTAGGTTTATGGAATATCAGATCATACTTTTAATTGCTGTTAAAAGCTGTGACATTCTTGATAAATGATGTAGATATACACTGATGAGTAAGGTTAAGAGAATTTAGTTCTTCAAAGTACTTATCATTGCAATTTAAAGAAAAAGTTTATAAAATTCATATCAAGCATCTCGCCCAAAAATTTTAATTCAAGCCACCTACATTATACGTAAACACAGATGATGTTAATTTTGGTATATCTGAAAATTCACAGCTATTTTTTCAGTAATTTAAACTGCATATTACTTACCTTACATGGACTTATATATTACATATATTTTAAATTTAAAACTACAAGTACAAACACAAAAACTAATACACCCAATCAACTCTCTAAAATAACTTCACTTTTCACTTTTCCTTGTTGGCCACAGTTATCCTCAAAGTTTTTGTTAAATTTTCCACTGATATGAAATGAAACTCAAACTTTCAGAAATATTTGATATGCCACATTAAATTGCTGTATACGCGGGAAAGAATGCTTTGTGCTACATTACTAAAGCTCCTGAAGATCACTGCACATCACCAAAACAAGAAACATACACAATATCCAGAAATCCTGCACTCTGATTTCTGTCATCGTATTCCTGGTAGCCTGAGATGATGGATAACCCCTGAAAGACAAAAAACAGAAAATCACATTATTGCAGTAATCAAGTAACAAGGTTAATGAAACTAATGCTTTTGTATGTAAAACAACACACTTTTTCCATTATAAGGTGCTACATTAATCTAGAAATTTTAACTGTGCATGAATATGTATTAAGGCACATTTCAGGTTATGTCATATTAATTGTCGGTATTTAGCTACATGCTAAATCTTACTTACCAATAGGTCTTTGTGAAAATCTATTCTCGTTCTTCCTGCTGCCCATACGTCCTCGTAGTTCTTTCAAATTTTTACAATTTCACAAATCGATGAAAATTGTATTCAGAACTTAATTTGGCTTGGCCTCCTTGTCGTTAAAGCTTTAATTCAAATATTTGCAGGTTAGCCAATCTAGTGTCTTATTCATATAGCACATTGAGCTCAAATAAGGTCGATAATAGGCCAATAATATTACGCAAATTACTTCGTAAGTAGTAAAATAATAAAATAACTATTAAATTTTGAACTAAGCAGAAGTTATTTTATATATAAGTTAGTATGAAACACGGCAGCCAAAATAATTATATTGGCGGCATTGAATCCGGCGCATGCAGCACTCAAAACCGTATCTTTAGACCCCGGGTGTTTCGCGAACCTTAATGTGTCTCCTGGTTTCCTATCTGAGTTAGCAGGCCCTGACCACGATCTTCCCACTGTTACTGTCTAGAGGGCAGCCCAAGAATGTCATTCTTTATGGTTTTGAAACCAAACTAAATATGGCACAAGAAATAGTCAATTAAAAGAAAACTGTAAACTGAAATATAAGTAATTATTATGTGCTTCCTTATTAGACAAACTAGGTGTTTTATCCTGTCTGCTGTAGGGATGGCAGCACAGGGATTTTATTCCCTTTCTGTTTTAAAAACGAACTAGTATAGATCAAGGGAAAGGAGTTTGAAAACAAAACGATATGGTTAGATGTATATCACTAACCTGTAGATATTTTTGTATCATTATTTCGATATAAATAACGTATTGTGGACAAAGACTTTGCAAGAGTAACGTGATTGAAAACGCAAGCCTTCATTTCAGGGAATAAACTCTCTATTTGTAGCGCATCGGACATCGGGGAAGTTGGTATAAGGTGTTTCAGAAATTTTTGGAAGGGGTGTTCAGGTTTAACCTGACCCTCCTTAATATGATGCACATGTCCAAATAGACATAACAGTACTGCAAGGTATAAACTCGAAATGGAAGCGATTGGAATTCAAATTTCTGCGCAATGCTACCCTGTCGGGATTCATTGCGCCGCATGTATTGATCTTTGCTTCGCCTGTCCTACAGTGCTACAGGTGGTTAAGCAGTGCCACCTTCCGATGTAGACCGCTATTCCCTACTTCATACTGTTAATGCACAGGTGGCAGCTCTGTTACTACAGAGTTGAAACCATTCGAATAAGTTCCCGGATGCTGCGATATTGGCATTCTTCATCGTCCGACATGTATCGGTTCCATTGTATAAACTATTTATCTAAGTAAATCACACAGAATAAAAAGTTGTTAGCAAAACACTTTATTTAATCAGAAGCTTCTGTTTAAAGTTTTTATTCTGAGTTATATCAATCGCTAAGATACTTCTCTCCACATTAACATAATCTTCCCTTTGGTACAGAAAAGTGTGTGACAGAAAATCGTTTAAATAAGTACTGCATTGGAGCAAGTTGCTGCAAGGCTACGGTACTTTAAGTAACGTTCAAAAGGCCATTAAATTTGGAAAAGGAAATTGTTTAAAAATGGTATATTAATACGGTTTATAAATTCATTCCAATTCGTCGAAAAAGTTTCAAAACTGAAAAGATCAATGAGGAATGTTAATACACCTAGTATGGAATATATTTTCTAACAAATTCTCTTCGTAGAATTTGGCATTACAAACACTTCTAAATACTGAAAATTAAAACAAAGTGTTACAGAGGCAAATCATTGTTGGAAAATGGTTTATTTATAGCTAGGAAATGTTAAAGAAACTTGTAAGGCAAAGTTCAAGGGGGAGTCTGACTTTCTCCGGGTTCCACATTTAATAGGCTTCTTCAGTTCCCCAGTTCCCGACTTCAAACTGGGCGGGTGGGCGATGGATTTGTTCAAGGGAAACAAATTTTAACATATCTTTCATCAGTAAGGAAGTAAAGCTGGCGGTGGTTTCGTATTCTAGATTTACGGCACGTAATGCAACTCCAAGCCTGATAGAGAGTCTTTTAGGCAAATTTAAAGGATAACTTACGCCCAATATACGATGGGACCCTGAGTGCCACCGCCGTGTAACAGTGTGCTTAAAAATTAGGCAATACCTCAGTTTAAGAGGAACCCTGATCTACGATTTGCAACAGCAGCTCTGATTTCACATATTAAATCGCGCAATAAAGCGGTTCGTTCATTTGAAATTTCCCGCCAGTGATGGCTTGTTTGTTTCAGAGTGCAGTGTGAGGCTGCAATGTTATGCATGACTAAAAAGAGACCGGAGCGTTAATTTTGGCTGCCAAGAGATTGCAGTATCCGATATCTACTAAAACGCAAAGAAAAATGAATGTAGGTTCCTTATAAACCAATAAGTTTTGATATTTTGTTACAGAAGCTTCCTTCGCAAGGGAAGTAGAGGTGGTTGACCAGTGTCGTAGATCTACAGCAAAGGAACACCAGACTTGATAAACATGCTTTTGAGGAACACTAAGCGGGGCTTCGCGCCCAATATAAATGGCGACACTGACAACCACAGTAGCGTAAGGGAGTCCGAAAACAAAATAAAAAACTCCTCTTACTTTAACATTAATCCTGACCTCCGATTTAGATTAGCAACAGCTGATTTCACAAAGTAAATTATCGCAATTATGCAGTTTGTTCACAGCAAATTTTCCGGTAAATTTTGGCGTAACTGAGGGTGTAGAGTTCTCTTGTTTTGGATCGATTCGACATCGTCGGCACTTTATTAATGACTGGAGCCCGGATTTTATGTAATTAAATATTCTGTTGATGTGTATGAAATTATAAAAAAGCAAAAATGTCGAAGAATTAAACTGTAAGAACCCTTATTCCAACAGTTTAAATTACATAGTTTTACATATTTCGAACTGTATTTTTCACACCATAATACATAATTTTATATATTTTAATATTCTGCCTGAATTATTATAGATTTTCGTCGATTCATTTAAATTTCGTTCCATAAAGAGAAAGAAGGAACCATTGCAATTTCTATTATTGTGCTTCTCATTCAGTGTCGTCAATTCTACACATTTCCGCTGCATTCAAAGCTAAATTGTACGAGTTCGATTCCGACGAAAATGACTTGTTTATAACATTTTTTCTTCCTTGTTCCCAAACGTGAAATTTATAAGTCAGTTGTGTTTGATTTAGCCATGGCGCCGGTTGCGTCTTCTTTGTCTTCAAAGCTAAAAACGTGGATTTCTGTTGACAGTGATTTAATAACTGATAGAAAAACAGCCCTCTGCCAAACTTGTGATAAACGTATAGGGTGTACGATGAAATCTCAAATAGAACAACATATACGAAGCAATTTGAATATTAAAAATAAACAACGAGTTTCTTCGAAGAAAGAGGTACTACTTACACAGTTGCAGGGACAGCCTACGTCATCTAATAGTGGATTTGACAAAGAACTGTGTATGGCGTTGGTTGTAGCGAACATATCCTAGAACAAACTTCATTTAAACACTTCTGGCACAAGTACTGCAACCGCAACATTCCCGGCGAGTCCACTCTCGGGATGAATTACTTGGATTTTTATTACGTTGAAGTATTAAAAAAATCAGGATTGACACAGGCAACTCACCTAAATGTATTACTTCCAATGAGACGACGGATGCTTCAGGCCGTTTCATCGCTAATCTAATAGTGAGAAATCCGGACTTCGAAGCTGCATCAAAACCCTACTTAATATATTGTAAATCTCTGGAGGTAACAAATAGTACAATTGCTAGATTCATTAATGATGAACTTAAGGTAAAATGGCTAGATGGCGTAAAAGAACAGAGGGTACTACTGATGTACACAGATGCAGTTCCTTACAGGTTAAAAGCGGGGAAATCGCTTACTGTATTTTATTCAAACTTAGTGCATGTTACATGTACCGCTCATGCACTACAACAAGAGGCAGAGACAGTTGGACATGAAATCCTATAAGTAAATACACTGATATCAGTAACGAAGAAGGTTTTCTTAAAATGTCCTTATTGTGTACAAAGCTACAATAAACAGCCACCTGATGTACCTCTGCCTCCAGAACCAGTGGTAACAAAGTGGACAACTTGAATCCAAGCTGTAATGTTCTTCAGTAAGCACTTCGAAGCTGTGAAGTCAGTGATTGAGAACTTTTCTTCCGATCCTGCAATGTGTGTGAGTGAATCTTCGTCAGCAGTTCTCAAGGTGTAGATATATATCTGCTTTAGAATGCTTCCGATCTCGAACACAATTATTTGTTTATTTATATATTGCATTTGTGTACACGCTAGCTACTCTTCGTTTACTCTTCATAAAACGCACTTCAAGCTATTCTGTCCGTCAATAACATACGCTTGTGAACTTAGATTAATAATCGCAGTTATTCTTGGCCGGTATAAGATATTACAGGTGGAGCCATCTGTGGACAGCAACAGGAGTATCTAATTTAGCCTCTGTGCTAAAATGGTTTTTCCTCCCGGATAATCAGTGTAACTGAAATATTGTTTACGTGTGTAACCTATGTTTATAATAGTAAATTGAGGTGTTACAATCACAACACATTCTCAATTCACTCATTCAAACCGGTTTATCTCTCCATCTATGCAAATTTGAAGATATACGTTTCCAAAAGTACTTTCATAGGCCATTTCATTGTAGATATGACTAGGATTAAGTCGAATATGTTTATAAATATTATAAAACTCTCTGGAACACAGGAGAAAAACAAAATTGGGAAATAGATAGATTATACAGAGCAAAAGTAGACAGGTTAGAAGTAGACGAATTAATGGAAAGTACAGCTAAAAATAGAAATAGAAAAGCCTGCGTAATAGATAATATTAATTTAGAATTAATTAAATATGCTCCTAAAGAACTACATGACAGATTACTGTAACTATATAACAAGTGTTGGGAAACAAAGAAATACCGCAAGAATGGAAGATAGCTAAAGTGATATCAATATTTAAGAAAGGGGAAAGAACAAGACCTGAAAATTATAGAGGAATTATTTTATTGTGTGCTGCCTACAAAATATATGCCAAAATAATAAGTACTTGGTTAAACAAAATAACAGATGCAATAATCCTAGAAGAACAAACTGGTTTTAGGAAAGGAAGAAGCATCATTGACAACGTTTTTACTCTTAAACAAATAATAGAAAAACTGCGAGAACAAAATTTGGAGACGCACTTACAATTTATCGACAGTTGTAAAGCTTTTGAGAAAGTATAGCGAATGATACTGTGGAAAAATTTAAATAATAGAGGCATACCTTCACAGCTAACTGAAGTTATAAAAAGTATGTACATTGTCACAAAAATAAATAAAAGAGAACCAGTAATAGCTAATGGTGGCATAAGACAAGGTTGTCCTTTTTCAACTGAACATTTTAATTTGTATGTTGACGAAATAGTAAGGATTTGGTCGAATAAAGTCAATGAAGGCATTAATGTATCAGGAGCTATATTGAAAACTATGTTGTATGGGGATGATGGCCACAAATTAAGATGACCTGCAGAAAATTCTGTATAGTTTAGAGAAAATTGCTACAGAATATGGAATGAAAATATCAGCCACTATATGCAAAACCGTGGCATTTAAACGAATTAATCCAGTAAGATATAAAATAGTGTTATATAACATAATAATTGAACAGAAATTACACAATAAGTATTAGGATGTAATGTCTCGTACCAAGGGGAAGTTGATATGATAGAGAAAACTATATAACACGCACAATAAAAAGAACATTAAAAAATAAATCAAGAAAGGACTCTATAATAAAGCTATACAAAACAATGCCAATAACAACTCTGATCTATGAATCAGAAACATGGACACTAACAAAAAGAAATAACACGAGAATACAGTCACCAGATATGAAATTCATAAGAGCAACAGCTGGATATAACAAAATTAATAAAAACGTAGTCAGGATATTAGGACAGAGTTAAAAGTAGAAGAAATAAACCATACTATTGAAAGAAATAGAAATCAATTGAAAGAATATGTTCAGAGGATGAATAATAACAGAATACCAAAAATAGCCTTAAACTATAAACGTATAGGAAGAGGAAACCAGGGAAGGCCAAAGAAAAGATGGGCAGACCAATATGGATCCGGAACGGGTTAAACAATCCAAAGCCGTGAGGTAGAAGAGAGAAAAATGTTTATAAATTTGGTCAGTACAAATTGCCTTTCTAATCGTATTGTGATCCTATGAAACCAACAGATAAACATGAATGTACGGACAAAGCTTTTAAGATATAAAAATATGATCAAATTGAAACTAAAAGCAAAGAACATCTCGAAAATCATTTATGTGATAAAAAAGTTGACATAAATTACACTATTAAAGTAGATCTACGTTATCAAGATTTTGTCTACATATTGAGAGTTACAAGTGACAGAAATGCTTACAAAAGTTATTCAGAATGAGGAGGACTTCTGAGACATTTCCCAGAAAACTAGAGCTACACATTTTGTTGCGCAAAAACATTGAACCTGCGGGACCTTGATTAAATAGTTAAGCGATGTATGTACTACAAAAAAAAAAAAAAAAAAAAAAAAAAAAAAAAAAGTAAAAAAAAAAAAAAAACTCACGTTCTTTGAGAATAAATCTTTGCAACTTATTGTATATTTGTGCCATGTTTTGTCCATATGGTTTCAAGTTTACTTAAAGATAAGAGCTTTCTATGGACAGAAGGGAGATATTTCTTGGTGCTTACCTTGATTCTGAGCCAATAAACTTGTCTTCTTCTTTAACCTTCCTAATTGGACCACTAACATGCTGTTAGAGGTTTCTTGTTCCTCTATCCCTCGTAAGGTCAGACCTGGGAAACAGAAGCTCTAGATCCCATAGAGAACTAGGATAGCTGATCAGCCCAATGCCTGGTGTGAAGGTAATGGAAGAGGAGGAAATACAGGATGTTACAAAAAGGTACGGCCAAACTTTCAGGAAACATTCCTCACAGACAATGAAAGAAAATATGTTATGTGGACATGTGACCGTAAACGCTAAATTTTCATGTTAGAGCTCATTTTAGTATTTCTCTTAAAATGTAAATTGAAATCATACGTGCAGACAAATGTCAAAATACCCATTGTGGTTCATGCACGATGGAGCTCCTGCACATTTCAGTCGAAGTGTTCGTACGCTTCTCAACAACAGATTCGGTGACCTATAGATTGGTAGAGGCGGACCAATTCCTTGGCCTCCACGCTCTCCTGACCTCAACCCTCTTGACTTTCATTTATGGGGGCATTTGAAAGCTCTTGTCTACACAACCCAGGTACCAAATGTAGAGACTCTTCGTGCTCGTATTTTGGACGGCTGTGATACAATACGCCATTCTCCAGGGCTGCATCAGCGCATGAGGGATTCCATGCGACGGAGGATGGATGCATGTATCCTCGCTAACGGAGGACATTTTGAACATTTCCTGTAATAAAGTGTTTGAAGTCACGCTGGTACGTTCTGTTGTGGTGTGTTTCCATTCCATGATTAATGTGATTTGAAGAGAAGTAATAAAATGAGCTCTAACATGGAAATTAAGCGTTTCCGGACACATGTCCGCATAACATATTTTCTTTCTTTGTGTGTGAGGAATGTTTCCTGAAAGTTTGGCCGTACCTTTTTGTAACAGCCTGTATAAGAAGGCGAGAAGATTGATAGTAAATATGATGGAGCAACTGGCTGAATGTTGCCTTGGGATATCTCATGATGCGGAAAACTACCATCCCAGCGCCATGTTGTCCACCACAAATCTCCTTTTACGTTCGCGTGGGATTGAATCCGAGCGTCTTGGTGACTGCCAAGCGGTCTAAACACTTCCAATAAGCTGGTCCTAGAGTGTAATAGCCATTGCTAAACTATATTCGGTTCGTAACATTAGCTTCAAATAATAAACTAGTGTTATAATCACAGTACACTCTCAACCCATTCGTCCAAAACGACGTATCATTCCATCCTTTCTAAATTCGCATATGCATTTACCCAATTAGTTTCGTAATGCATTTGGGTATAGTTGGTCAAATCATGTCATGCTTCAAGTTCTATGATATTCCTACGAAATTACGAGGATAAAGAGGAATAGTGCTAGAGGTAAGGGAAATCAATATTTGTAAATTATATCTAAAGACAAACAACAGCCCGAATAATATTAATGGTATCATATAATTTGACGTAACTGACACTCATTCAATAAGAAATATTCCAATAAGAAGATTTTGTCTATTCGTTACGAGTAGCACGTGAGAGGAACTCTTACAAAAGTCAATGAGAATGTAAAGTATTTTTGATTTCTTTCCCAGATAATTCAAGCTGCACATATTGTTTCGTTTGCAAATATAATGAGCATTGGGAATCTTGAATAAATCTTTGGAGATACTGTATAACAATATAAGTATGTCTCTCTAGAGGTGAAAAGTTGCTTCCGATGACTTTCTGTAAAGCCTTATGTATGCATGTGCAATATTTTAATCATATAGCTTAATGTTCCCTTACCTGCAGTTGGTAGAGGAATTCCTATATTCAGCCCAAGAATGAGACACAGAGATTTGAGCAGAAGGACATGTTTCGAAGCCACATGAATAAAATAAAAATAAAAAACCATATACTATCACAATTTGCTTGAGAGTGTCAGTGAGGTGAATTTGTGTGAAGTCCGAACAGCATAACCGAAAAATAAAGTTAACATCTTTGGAGGACGCAACAGAAATGCTTTGCAAAACTCGTAATTTGTAATAAGTGGCGCTAGAGAGTTTAAATGACATTCCAGAAGTTTCAAGTATTTTCGTGATAAATGAAACATTTTCATGAAGCTTTACGAAATGTCACTATGTATTCATTTTGAGTAAGTGCAAAACTCTAATATATACCGAAGATCTTACTCCCTTTATATACTTAATTTAGGGTAAATACATTCCCTGACAGGACACATTTCACAGATATCACATGGCATTTGTTGTAATATAAGCTTTTCTCGAATATAACGCTTTTAATCTCGCGGCTACGCTATCAGAGCATAACTTACAAGCCATCACATAGGGACCAGCACTATAAAGATTTGAAGATCGCTCTACGCCTCTGCATTCCGAAATTCTGCTTTTAACTTTTAAGAAATATCTAATATATACATACAAACATTTATCTTATTAACATTAGCTGTTAGAAGGAAACGTAGTAATTATGAATATAGTGCACAGGACTCAGTAGAGAAGGTCATGTAAATAAAGTCCTTTAAAACCATCCACTACTTGATCTGATAACGGAAGCCCACTCCAAGTACTTTATTTTACATTTTGGAAATAAATTTGCCTGCCAAGTCTATAGGTCAGCAACTCGTAAATTGTTCATTGTACTGCTCATTACATTTATCATGCTACTCAAAAGATAACCATGGCGGCATCAAAGGATGCGTTAAGATACACGTATTCTTTGACGCAGAGAGATCACGCAAGCTCACTATTGAGAGAGCAACGTCGTCGTTTGTTCTCCAATTTATGTCCGCAGTGCAAGCATAGACAATTATTTGTTAGAATATTTACCAAATGATCAATCAGACTAATGACCGCACCGTCGCCGAGTGTTTGGAACGCCTGACTTCCACCTAGGCGGCCCAGGTTCCATCGTAGGCGACCGCAAAGAGATAACTGCGGTTGGTAACGTAGTGCTGGGTTTTTTCCGCAACCTACGGTTTCCCCCACCATCATTCCATCAACTGCTGCATCATCCAGCAGCCTGAGGACTTCATGACCACTATCTATTGGCATTTCGTCCATTTCTTACACTTCCTATATATGGTCCTCTCCAATTTTCACTAAAGCACGGCTTTTATGGCAGCTGGACTGGCTAACTCTAAATTATGGCTTTTTCCATGTACCTACAGCGTTCATTAAAACCTAACACAGCTCACGGCGTTTCGCTTCGCCTAGCTTACTGTATGTCAGCTTACTAATATATCACTCCTGCTATCGCCCAGATAAAACTCGATAAGGGACGATTGCAGTGCTGAAGGTCGATACGTCTCAGCTCTCTGTCGAGTAATATCTCCCTAGTTCTTCATATTATTACGAATTTCATAAGTTTACATTATTATTGTACACTGTTGACATATATCGTAGTTATATTCATGACTTTTTCCAGAATGAGCTTAATAAATTAACCAGGTGGAGGTTATACACCAAACATCTCACTTATTGGTAAATACATATACTACAAATTTGCAATTATGTTTATACTAAGCTTCTGATTTTGGAAGAAACTTTTTTCGGTAAATGCTTGTTTCGCCAAAGTTGGAGGACATTGGCAGCATGTTCTATCTGGTACGCGTGTTATAAAAGCTTAACGCGTGGCGGAGCTCTGTAGAAGCAAAGTCTGCTATGAGACTCCCAATCTCGTACAGGCGATATGCTGTGCGCCTGTTTGGTTTGCAATGAGGATCCCCATAATACTTGCAGTACGTCATGTGGATCTATTACATTTCAGTTCTGAGTATCAGGCATATGTACACACATACATATCTATCAATGAAAACTGTCATTACAGAACTTAAGTAGAGATATGTCGTTATATTAGTACATTATTCATTTGTATTATGCATACTATTTCAGTTAAATATATGGAGTATAGATGGTTGAGTTAGAAATATTATTTATTACATTTCCCATGAATTACTTCACAAAATTTGAGTTATTATCATAGCGCATTTAGTATATATTGGATATGGATTCACTTGCGGCATGCCACACTCTGCTCACGGGAAGTACAATATGTCAACACCTCAGGACGCCTAAAAATGGCGCTAGCGATTTTGATTGACATACCAGAAGTATAGGATGTGTTCGTAAAAAGCGAACTATATATTTTTTAATTTATCTGGAATCCGATTTTGTAGTTGTTTAGAACAACCAGTAAATCGAGAGACTTGAAAATCCTAATGCAGAAAAAAGGTGATTCCGACTAGTGTGAAATTTGAGTGAAATTCATTTTTGTGGCAGGGATCATCTCAGCTATTTTTATTAATTTCACAATCCTTTGCCATCAAAGCTTAATTTAAGGACCATCCTTCAGAGAATAACACAGCAAAAATCATTCAAAACCTACTTTATTTCGAATTTCTACTACCGCATTTTTGGAAATACAAAAAATATATATGAACTATTATTTGTCTTCATTAACGTTAACGTAACTAAAGGACCAGGTCATATGACATACCAAGCTTATTAAGTTAGTCATTCTTCTTCCCCGGTATAAGATATTACAAGTAGAGCCATCTATGGTGAGCAGCAAGAGGTCGTGTAGAGCGTACGATACTTCTAAACTAAAACGTTTTTGTTGGAGTAACGTTACATCTGAAAGATTTTTGCGTGCGTATTGCATGGTTTTCGTAGTATTTTGAGTATTATAATCAAACTACATTTTAAGCCCATCTCCAGAACATCATTTATTTCTATATTTTCGAAATGACATATATATTTGTATTAAGAAGTAATTTCATGCAAATTTTGGTGTAGTTTATCAAATAATGCCAAGTTTGAGGCTCCATGGCATCCTATGAGATATAAGAAACAGAAATATCGATTACCGCGTTTAAGATATATCGATATTGGAAAATTTAAGCCAAACTAAGGAAGAAATAAGTAATCGTTAGCGGGAAAATAAGTTTATGTATTCCAAGCTTCTTTACAAAATCTGTTTTATGAAGAATTTTTCCATTTATTATAAGCTACAAGGTGGGAAAAGTCTTACAAAAATTGCTCAAAATTCAAAGAATTTTTTGTAGCCCTCCCTGAAAATTCACAATGCAAATTTTGGTTTCATGTAAATGTATTAAGCATACAGCATACGAAGTATGTATGTTTAGAAATAAATCGTGATATCCTATGATGTTCTTTAACTCCTAATGTATGCCCGTGCAATATTTTGAAGATACGATTTAAATATTACTTTCCTGAACTTAGTAGAGAAATTACAGTTTTACAGCGAAAAAAATGGATTTGGAAATGTCACTATAATTTTTTATTCTTTGAGATACTGAATAATTAAAAAAATATTTTGGTATAAGTTCGTTTCGTTAGTGAATCTCTCTATACCAGTGCGTGTGAGGCAAGAACCACGGAACTCAACAAATAAAGATAACTGGGTATTCAACGTCCACACGTTCTAGTAAGCGACAGGGAGGTTTTACAGTCGCTCGGAGTAGAGCAAAGTTCGCTGGCGCGCCTTAACTGCGATTTACTGGTTTTGTCGCGTTAAACACTACAACTGTTTTACCGCACCAAGGGAAATCTACTTAGATAAAAGGCGGTGTATGTGGGTGACCTGGTGTATTTACAGATATCTGCCTAGATTAACGTTAATAAGATAAATGAAAACACGTTTAAGAATATTGTGTACAACACTGAGTACAGAAAGGCAGTAAGTAAAGAGTTATCGAGTGTTGCACTACTTGAACTAATTATGAAAGCTTATCCCAGGAATGCAGATTTATCTTTTGGAAACAAAATTTTGAATATCAGGTTACCTGGTTAGGAATTTTTAGAAGCTCCCTTATGCTTAACATTTTTTCTTGTGTTTGTTTTCAGAGGCATTATGCATTTAAGTAGTTTAAGTCAGGGTATACACTATAGCTCTGTTTTTTTTATAAGACTAAAACATTCAGTTGATAGTCAGGATATGAAGTATGGATCTTTTTTTCTTTTTTTCTTATTTTTTTATTTTTTTTTTATTTTTTTTTTTTTTGCAAAACCAAATAAATATCTTTTGTTAACTTAAGCTAATTGCTTTTATTTTTGAAGAGCAAGAGGGAGGAAGGGAGGGACAAGGAGAGGGAGAAAGGGAGGGGACCGATTTATATCTTTATTGTATTGTACCTCACTGTTTTACATAGAGGGTAATGATGGAAATTGATATTATATTGCCTATATCTCTTAAACGTGCAGTATCCACGGTTTGAAGGGTGCTATTTTCTTGAGCTGGATCATTGTCCATCTCTCTTCGCCTAAAAATCGTCTGAGCCGTGATATCGAACAATCACCCGGCGTGTCCAGTGTGTTTATCCAGGTAAATGTACCCGTTATCAGCCAGAGCAGTGCACATTGTAATGAAGGGTTCACCTTAGGAAGATTCAAATGTAATATATCTTCATATGAAGCATCCCATCCGGCAGGTATCCAACTATTACATTTGTCTAGCACCCAGTTCCATATACCAGCTTTTCCGGAACATACCATTACTTGATGCGGAAGTGAATCTGCTACCGAGCAAATAGGGCATCTCGGGCAGTTAGCCATTCTGTGGCGGTACAGTTTGTCTGCCGTTGGAAGAATTTCATTGACAATTTCGTAAGTCACCGCTAACCATGTGGTGTTCAGTTGCTGACAGCCAAAACATTTCCATATGCGCTGCCAGGGCAGCTGCGGATATTTTATCTGTACCTGTGGGGTGATTCTAACTGCTTGACGAAAAGAAGCATAAATGTTCTTTACTGTGCACGTATCACCATCTATTGAGTGCTCCGGGGGTAGCCGCTCCAACGCGTAATACGTGTCTCGTAAAATCTCGGGTTCCTTGCCTCGTTGTCCTTGGCGCCAAAAATCCATGTGCGTGCATGGTATCATGGTGTCCACGGGATCACTATGATTATTTAGGGCAAGCAGAAGCATTTTGATCATCAACGTCTGCGACTGGAGAGCCACCTCTATTAATCCCCAACCACCTTTCCCCTTCGGGAGACGTAGTTGAGCCCGCGCAACACGGTAGAGCTTCCCTGTCCAGATGAAATAGCCCAATATCTGTTCTATCGTCTGGGAATCCCGCTTTGTTGGTGGTAGCACGTGAACAAGGTACCAAATCCTGCTGAGTGCGAAACTGTTGCAATATCGTATACGTAGTGCCAAATTCAACATCCGGAGTTTCTGCTTGTACATCATCCCACGCAGTATATTAATCCAGGTCGTCCAGTTATATTCCCTCATGTCCGTCTCGCTATCACTAAAGTAAACTCCCAAAATCTTCGTACGCCGCACCATAGGTATTCCTAAGATGGATGTGTCCGGCGGATCTGGTCTAATGGCTAAAATCTCGGACTTCTGCATATTAAATGTCATCCCTGTCATTCCCTCGTACCCTTGTAAACAATCTCTTAAGTGAGGACTGTCTTGGGGGGTGGTAACTATTACCGTAATATCATCTGCGTAGGCCCTCACAACCATTCGCTGCCCATATATCTCAAGTCCATCAAGTGTAGATTGCAGCTGTCGGAGCAGTGGGTCAACATACAGGGAGAATAACATCATGGACATGGGACATCCTTGTCTGACTGAGCGTTTAATCGGTATATCAGACGTTAAATAGCCATTGCAGAGAACTTTTGACGAGGCGCCAGCATACATGGCTCGAATCAGATTGCAGAATTTATCAGGCACTTTTAATTTCATCATACGTCTCCACAAACCGTCATGAACAACCCTGTCAAAGGCCCTTTGGAGGTCCAAATTAATAATCGCTGCAGACTGATGTTCCTGTGCGCAATGCATTATACATCCTCTCAAAGCAGCCAACGTATTTTGCAGGGTCGCTCCCTTCTTTACTGCGGCCTGGAACTCGCTAATGCTATATGGTAGTATCTTTTGCATACGACCAACAATTATTTTAGCGAACAGTTTGTAATCACAGTATAACAGCGTGATCGGTCGATAATCCTGTAAGGACTTGGGTCTAGCCACCCTCGGAAGTTGTACCACTATCCCATCTGCAAATGTGCGTGGTAAATGCTCTGTATTCCACATTTCCTGAAAGACTTGTAACAGTTCGTTCTGGATGTGACACCAACATTGCTTGTAAAATTCATATGGCAAGCCATCAGGTCCTGGGGAGGCTCGCAATTTGGATTTTTGGATTATTTCACGTAACTCTGATTTGGACAGCGACGGCGTGTCCTGCCACAATTTTTCCGGTAGCTCTGGCAGGAATTTTGACATATATGCCTCTACTTTGTGTGCGAGATCTGCGGGGTCGGTGAATTGTTGTGCGTAGAAGTTTGTCGCTTCACGAATAATTTCGGCTGTAGTGGAGACCTCCCGTCCATCTATTTCAAGTTGAGTGATTAGCTTCCGGCGACCATGATTACGTTCCTTTGCCAAATGAAAAAAACTCGCCTGCTCCCCATGCAGCACTTCCTCCGAGTGTACTCTGGCCAAATATCCCTGAAGTTGTTGTGTTTTACGAGCTTTTATGTGTTCTTTGATCTCCCGCACTAGTTGCAGAACATTGTCTCCTTGCTGTTGGCATACGTGCAGCTCGTGAAGGATTTGGAAGTAATATTCCATGGTTTCTCTTCTAGCCAGCGCTCGACGAACGGCAGCAGCCCGAAAGAAGTTTCGTAATGTAGGTTTGGCTTTACACACCCACTAGTCGACTTTGTTTGGTGCACGCGCAAAGGATTCCCGCAATCGTGACCAGCAGTCCTAGAAATCAGTCATCACTTCCTCATCCGTAAGCAAGGAGCAGTTAAGTTTCCAGTAACCTCTGCCTCTATTGCAGCTCGCCGCCCTGCCCTCCAGTGCATGTATTAGAGCGTTATGATCACTAAATGCCACCGGCATTATTTCTGTGCGCTGAAGGCGGGGTAAGAGTTCAGCCGTAACATACAGACGATCCAGTCGTGAAGCTGATGGTCCTCTCACGAATGTAAATTGTACTGCTGAGCCGTGCTTATGTTCCCAGGTATCCGTCAGGTGCATTTGTTCTACTAGCTGTTCCAGAGTACTACAGCCATTGACGGCACCCCGTTGATCTTTAGCAGCTAAAGTACAATTAAAATCGCCAACCAGGACGAACGGTGCACTTGATGGAATATGGGTCAAGATGTCTTGCCTAAAAAATTTTCTCGCTGGTTTCGTTTATTACTGCCCGCAGGGGCGTAAATGTTCACCAAGGTAATTCCCTCATAAACTGCTGAGATGGCTCTACCAGAGGGATGGACCACGAAATTATGTAGCTGTAAACCTTGACGATACACAATAGCCGTACCGGTACCTTCCGTCCCAAGATTCGTCTCGCACTCGTAGCCATATAAGAAGTCCATATTACCATTATTCACCTCCTGCAAAAAGCAGATATCTATGTCATGATTTATCAAGAAGTCCCTTAAAAGTCGCTGTTTGACCACCTGTCGCAGACCATTAACATTAAGCGAAGCCCAGATTTGCGCACCTATCGGCATTCAATGGGCTAGGAGCACATCCTTAGTGATGCCAGGATTTCGAAGATCCAGGATCCACTTTAATATCAGTTGAGCCTCCTTGAACAATGCCTGGGCGCGAATCCTCTTTGGTAAGTTTAGCTGAACGTAGTTCTTCTTCATATTCATTACCGTCATCCATTGCCGGCCGCTTGCTTGAGTCTATCTCTTTCCCTTGGATGGGAACCGGTGGACTACATTTTAGGTGTAGCACATCCGGAGGTTGCTGTCGTGGTGGAATACCTTGCACTTCCATCCTCCTGTGCTGACTTCTTAATCGAGGGTCGCGACCCGACAATGTAATGCCAACCTTCTGTCTTAACTGAGCTATTTCAGTAGCAGATACCTCTACTTCTTCATCACTTACAACCTCCATACCACCATCCCGAGAACCCTCGTCTGGAGCAGTAACAGCAGATCTTTCCGGGGCATCCTGTGTCTCAACCATAGGCGTGATATCGTTGGCCGCTTCAGACTTTTCGGACTCCGCCGGCTCTCTCGTCAGCTCCACTACTACCGGACCATTGTCTGCCTGTTGTGTAGGTTGCTCCGACGGCTGGTCTTCTGTGGACGTACTCGTCGAACCTGTTGCGTACTCTCTACCGACAGCAGCAGCATATGAGTTAGCACCTGCTGCGACACTGAAGGTCACTGGACGATTCCGTGGGTTGATGGGTAACCGCGTAGCACGAAGGGGGCACTCAGCTTTCAGGTGGGTAGTGGCATGACAGAGATGACAAGCTTGCGGTTGACCAATGTAACTGATTCCAATCAAATAGGTATCGATAACCAAGCTAGCAGGTATGCGACGTTTTAGCCCCATCTTCACAGCAATCACTCCATTGTTAGTCGGAAGAAGATACTGGGAGCTCCATTGCTCTCTGCGTATGTCATACACTGTACCGTATTGGCTCAGCTGCTGCGACAACACAGCGAGGGGAACCTCCGAAGGTAAATTGAACACTCTAACATTCACTGTTTGCTGAGAACCCGGTGTAATGCGTAGCTTTGCCGTTTCTCCAGAGGCGTAGGTAAAGGTTTGCTCATCTTGATAACGGGCTAGGAGATTATCGTATAATACCGCCGAAATCACCTTCACATATATAGCACGTTCCCTTGTGTGCAGCTGGAGCGTGTCCACTTGATCCACTTGTAATCCCATGAAGTTTAGAAGCCACTGGTGGATTTCTAATGCAGTAGGTTTACTTGCCGTTGCTTCAAATGGGATTTTTAGTGTATTCACACGTTTGTACATCGCCATGATTACTTTTCAACTCAAAACCGAACAGGTATAAATATACCCAATTCAACAAAACTACGCGCGAAGCGCTGAACTGTACACACAACACAAACAAACCCCGCTCTGCCTCGCATTTACTACGGTACACAGCGGAAAGACAACCTCGCGGTATGCCAGTCACCGCACAACTGAACATTAATATATTTAGGTATGTTCTAAGTTTTTCCTACATGCAACGGTCCGTTGCCGTGATGAAACATGACTTTGAATATCGACGACTTTGCACGTTCTTTTTATAGTTATGCCAAGAACATACGTTTGTGTAAAATCGGCCGAAATCCTATCGATTGATCTTATAATAGATATATGAACCCATTTGTAGAGAAAAAATCTTAGCAACCAACTTTAACATAGCCTCCTTAATTCTACATGAAATTATCAGTGAATTATATAACCTGATTTACGGTAAACGGGTTCTTCTGAAACAAGATATTTTGGAAATGCTCATAAACTTATCGCACAAACGCCAAATAGTACTAAAGTAACCTGGATACCCCATCAAAATTCAATTTTCTTTGTACTTTACAATCTTCGCTCTCCATCATAACTAAACGGGAAGATTGCTATTGTACATCATACAAAATTTGTGTGAAGTTATTCTAATAATATGTATAATTGGATTCAAGTTCCAACCATCGAAAGTTGGGAAATTCAGCAACCTATGAACCAATTCATTCATTCATTTTTATTAATAATAAAATATGGCCTGGTGCCGGTACAATGGGCCCGGCTTACAGGCTAAAATTTACATTTTTCTATAATTCTCTTGCGTTATAGGTTTATTGTCTTTATGGGTTATATCAAACCCATTCGGCAGCCTTATCACGACCGCCGAGAACAGTTTAATGCTGTCTTTTCAGTTTTTAAAGTGTTTTTTTTAATATAAATATCTATATACATATATACATGGGGGTTTATTTCCCCCCCGTACATTCACACACACACACACACACACGCACACACACCTATATACACACACACCTGTACACACGCACACGCACTGTCACACGAAGCTTATGTCCGCCAGTCCAGGCGGGGTGATCCAGTGGCCGTGACTGCGGCCTCTGCCTTGTAGATTGTGCGGCCATTGGCCGAGGGATTCTGGGTGCGCAGTTTGGCGAGCCGCCGACAACTACAGTATTTTTATCCTCGCATGTTTGCGATGTCGCGGCTCGCCCCTGCCGATGTTGTAGTAGTTGGGGTTGGTGTGCCCCTTAATGCGCGCCCAGATGGAAGAGGCCCGTTTGAGTATGGCCTCGGGAATGGTAGGAATGCACGCTTCCTTGTGGATTTGTGCGTTGGTGGTGAGGAGAGGGGCGGATAGGGCCTTCCTTAAGGAAAGGTTTTGCACGGTTTGGAGGTACTTTATTGTTGATTTGGAGGCGTTGGCCCAGGCCGCGCACGCGTACAGGACCACCGACAAAATGAAGGCCTTGTATAAGACCAGTTTGGATTTTAATTGTACTTGTTTACTCCTGAAGATGGGGGCGCATAACTTTAATCTCTGCCGCCCTTTGTTGGCGGTGTCTTTGATGTGGGTGGCCCAGTTCATGGTGCGTGACAGTGCCACGCCTAGGTATTTTACATGCTGGCGGCAGTGCAATGTTTGACCACCGACCGTTAGGTCCATAGCCAAAGGGCGCCGCTTTGTGAAGTGAATAAGCTGGCATTTGTTCGGTTTAATTTTGATCTTCCAATCATGCAGCCATGAGAGGAAACGGTCAATATACCGCTGCATTTCTAAAATACCGTAACGATAATTTTTTTGGTGGTTGTAGATTGCAGTGTCGTCAGCATACATGGCCACTCTGCATCTGGCGTCCACAGGGTAGTCATTGGTGAAAAGTATATTCAGGAACGGCGACATGATCGCCCCTTGTGGTACGCCAGCCTGCATGACTCTCTCCTTAGAGGAGGAGCCACCCACCTGGACGTAGAAGCGCCGATTTTTCAAAAAACTGTGCAGCATGGGTGTTGCAATTTGGAGGCCGGGAAAATTCCGGTGCGTCTTATAAATGAGGCCCTTGTGCCAGCACCGGTCGAAGGCAGCTTCTACGTCCAAAAATAACGCCAACGTGGCAGCCCCGTTGTTAAATTGCTCGGTGACGTCATCAGCTAGCCGTACAAGTTGTAATTCAGTAGAATGGCTTTTTCTAAATCCAAACTGAGAATTTGATAGTTCAGTGTCCGAAACCTGTTTTTGCAGTCGAGAAAGTATGAGTTTTTCGAGCAATTTTCCAACAGTAGGCAAGAGACTAATGGGGCGGTAGTTTTGCGGTTGCCTGATGCTTTTCCCCTGTTTCGGTAACATTATCACCTTGGCTCGTTTCCAAGTGTCGGGGAAGTGGTTATGCTGCAAACAAGCGTTGAAGATTTTGGTGAGTTGCACCAGGGCTTTTCTAGGGAGGTGTTTTAGTTCCTCATTAGTCACCTTATCCGGGCCGGCGGCTTTCCCATTAGGTAATTTCCTAATGAGCTTGTAGACTTCTTGCGGTGTAGTGAGGGGCAGATATTGCTCATGCTTCTGCGCCACCCAGGTTTGTACCCACGTATTAACCCCCCGCTCCAGCTGGGGGTTGGTGGCTGCGTTCTCGCTGAATCTTTCTTGCAGACAGTCAGCGAAAACCTCGGCTTTCTCCTTGGAGGAGAAGTGCAGGCCGAGTTGAGTCTGGAGCGCCTCAGTGGCGGTGTTGGCGTTTGAGGAGACCTTGAATGCCTTTAATAATTTCCACAAACTATGGTCCGAATGGGTGGTACTCAGCATTTTGTTTTCCCACTGTTCAATTTTGTTTAATTTAATTTGTTGCCGAATGATTTTGCTTAGCCATTTTGCTAGCGCTTTAAACTCAGGCTGACGGGTGTACCGCCACAGTCTCGTCAAACGTCTGCGCCGGGCAATGAGCCGCTCCACCTCAGGGTACGTGCAGAAACTGGGTGGGCTTGTGGTGTATGTGGTAGCGTTCCTTTTGGCCGTGTACAGCGAGGCGGTGAAGTTTTCAATGGCGGCATCTATGTCCGCCTCGCTGTGGTATGACAGTCTGGGGTGCGCCATCCTGTGCATATCGATCGTGTAGCCTGTCCAGATGGTCTCTGCTCGTCTCGGCGGACCGATTCTACCGGCCGCGAGAGAGCCGCAGATCTCGAAATGCACAGGTAAATGGTCGGAATCCAGGCTGTGATACACAATGAGATTGTCTGTAACAGCCGCATTTTTTGTGATTACGAAATCCAAAATTTCAGGATCGTGTCCTGACTTACGCCAAAAGGTTGGTTCCGGTGGGAGGTGTGCCTCGAGATCGTCATTTTCAGTTATAAGTTCAACCAGGAGATTTCCAGCCGCGTTTGCTCGACGGGAAAACCACCACGGGTGTCGAACGTTGAAATCTCCTGCAATTATAACATGGTCCTCTACTGCGAGGATTTGTTCGAGGTCTTGTATAAAGTTAGGGGAGTGGGGAGGCCGGTAAAGTGCTACCAACATCACCGTTCTATTGTTCGCACGTATTTTCAGAGCCGTGCACTCCAGTGCTGCCAAAGCAGGCAGCGTGACAGGAGCATGAGCAACTGTGTTTTTTAGCAAGATGGCGGTTCCCCCCCCTTGTCTGCCAAATCTGTCAGTCCGAAATATATTATACCCTTGGAGCTTGAAAGTGTGCTCCGGCTTTAATTTAGTTTCGCAAATGAATGCGATATCAATTTTGTTACGCCGCAGGTAGTTTTCAAGTTCGTAGCGCTGCCTGTAGATGCCGTCGGCATTCCACAGGAGCGCGCGAGTTAAAGTTATACCTCCCCTGGCTGGAGCCATTTACTCGAGGAGTGTAGAGATTGCACATATGATGTTTTCGGCTTTCTCCCAAGTGCTGTTGCAGCTCTTGAATTGTTCAATGAACGGCCGCAATTTGGCGAGTAGATTGGAAATGTTTAGGTCTTTGATGAGGGACAGTAGTTCCTTGAGTCCGCCCAGGTCACTCGTTGGTGCCTGGGAGGGGGGAGGGGGAGGAGGGGGACCAGCTGGTGGTGGCACAGGTGCCGTTCGTCCTCCGGTGGCGCCTGCAAAAGAGACGCCTTCTCTGACCAGAGCTGGGCGTGCGATGGACCTTGGCTCTGGTTGCACTGTGGGAGCTGCCCTGGCTATGGCTGCCAGTTGGCGACGGTGACGTTCGTTTCGGAACGTTTCACAGCCCCTGTAGCTAGCAGGATGCATGACCATTCTTTTCTAGTAATAAAGCTCACTTGAATCTAAGCTTAACCAATAGGATTTACCCATATGACAAACAAAGTTGTGTACTAAATTACCATTCCTTATCTTCGATATAAGATATTACAGGTAGAGCCATCTATGTACAGTACCGAACACTTTTTGAAATTGATGTTGCCTCTAAGCCAGTAAGGGTTTGTGAAATAAAATTGGTATAACCAAAACATATCCCCTGCAATAATAAAATATATCATTTAAATAATGACTGGGAGTGCTATTATCACACTACATTCTCGAGCCACTCCTCCAAAAACGCATATCCTTCCATTATTCCCAAATTTTATGTATATGTTTACAGAAGTGGATCCGTAGTCCATTTCGATTATTTTGGTCAAATCTTGCCGTGTTTCACACCTCAAACTATTTCTATGAAATCGCCTGAGGGACAGGAATGGTGAGTAGAGGATCTAAGATATATCGATCCTGAAAAATGGAATCGACAACAAAAAAATGCTCCAAAACGTTCAATGGGGTGTGGTATATTGTAATAATTTACCCTCTTTTAACAAGAACCACTTTAGCAATATTTTGCTTATTTATTATAATTTGCCACTTGGAGGAAGACTTTTCAAAATATTTTGAAAAAATAAAGCACGTCCGAGATGTGTGCAAAAATATTCAGGCTTCAAATTGTATTTGTTTCGCAAATATATTGATGAACGTCGAAATCACCTGTATCCCAGAGCAGATGTGCACCAATACATAAATTATTGAATTTCTAACCGAGGCTTTTATTAAACTGTCATTTAGCATACTTTTGCAAAATGTTCAAAGACATCCACTGACATATTGATAACATGTGCTCATGAAACGTGATCTGGTTTATTTCTTGGCCTTAATATATATTCGATTCAGAGCATTTCCATTTTCACACAGTTATATGTTATTTGGATTTACGTTAGCATATATCTATCATACACTTCCCTTTTATGTAGCAAGGAAAACATAAATCTATGCTAAACCTAAAGAAGTTAATCACATGCCATACAAAGGTTTGTAAATTATTGTGCTTCTTTCACGGTATAAAATATTAAAGATAAGAGCTTTCTATGGACAGAAGGGAGATGTTTCTCGGAGCTTACCTTGATTCTGAGCCAATAAACCTGTCTTCTTCTTTAACATTCCTACTTGGACCACTAACATGCTGTTAGAGGATTCTTGCTCCTCTATCCCTTGTAAGGTCAGACCTGGGAAACAGAAGATTTGGATCCCAGAGAACTAGGATAGCTGATCAGCCAAATGCCTGGTAGGAAGGTGATGGAAGAGGAAGACATATAAGAAGGCGAGAAGAATGATAGTAAAGATGATGGAGCAACTGGCTGAATGCTGACGTGGGAAAACGGATGATACGGAGAACTACCATCCCAGTGCCATGTTGTCCACCACAATTCTCTTTTAACGGTCGCCTGGGATCCAACCCGGGCCTCTTGTTGAGAGCCAAGCGGACTAAGCTACTTCAATAAGCTAATCCTGGAGTAAAATGGCCATTGCTAAAGTATATTCGGTGCGTAACATTAGTTTGCAATAATAAGCTAAACTGTTACAATCTTAGTATATTCTCAACCCACTCATCCAAAACGACGTATCATTCAACCTTTCTAAAGTCGCATATGCATTTACACAATTAGTTTCGTAATCCATTTGGGTATAGTTGATCAAATCATGTCATGCTTCAAGTTCCATGATATTCCTACGAAATTACGAGGATAAAGAGGAATAGTGCTAGAGTTAAGAGAATCCGATATTTGGAAATTATACCTAAAGACAAACAACAGCCTGGAAAATATTGATAGTATAATGTAACTTCATATAAATTACACTCTTTAAATAAGAAATATTTCAATGAGAAGATTTTGTCTATTCCTTACGAGTAGCACGTGATAGGAACTCTTACAATAAGAATATAAAGTGATTTTGATATCTTTCCCAGAAGATTCAGGTTGCACATATTGTTTCGTTTGCAAATTTAAGGAGCTCTGGGAATCTTGAACAAATCTTTGGAGATATTGTATAACTAATTAGAAAACGGTAAAGTTTATCTCTCTAGAAATGAAAAGTTGCTTCCGATTACTTTCTGTAAAGCCTAATGTATGAATGTGCAATATTTTGATCATATAGCTTAATGGTCCCTTACATGCAGTTGGTAGAGGAATTCCTATATTCAGGCCAAGAATGAGAACCAGAGATTTGAGCATAAGGACATGTTTCGAAGCCCCATGAATAAAATAAAAACAAAAACCCATATACCATCACAGTTTGCTTGTGAGAGTGTCTGTGGGGTAAATGTGTGTGAAGTCCGAGCAGCACAACTGAAAAATAAAAAAAATCAGGGTATATAAGTATAGCATCTTTCGAGGACGCAACAGAAATGTTTTGCAAAACTCGTAATTTGTCATAAGTGGCGCTAGCGAGTTTGAATGACATTCCAGAAGTTTAAAGTATTTTCGTGATAAATGAAACATTTTCATGAACCTTTACGAAATGTCACTATGTATCCGTCTTGAATAAGTGCAAAACTGTAATATATACCGAAGGTCTTAGTCCCGTTAAATACTTAAATTAGGGGAAATCCATTTTCTAACAGGACACATTTCACAGACAACACATGGCATTTGTTGTAATGTAAGCTTTTGTCGAATATAAAGATTTTAATCTCGCGGCTATGCTATCAAAACATAACTTACAAGCCATCACATAGCGACCAGCACTATAAAGATTTAAAGACCACGCTACGCCTCTGCATTCCGATATTCTCCTTTCAACTTTTGAGAACTGTGTAATATATACATACAAACATTTATCTTATTAAGATTAGCCTGTTAGTAGGAAACGTAGTAATTATGAATATAGTGTACATGACTCAGTAGAGAAGGTCATGTACGTAAATGTATTTTAAAACCTTCTGGTACTTGATCTGATGACGGAAGCCTATTCCACGCAGATTAGTTTACCCTTTTGAGATAAATTTGCCTGCCAAGTTGCAGGTCAGCAACTCGTAAATTGTCCGTTGTACTGATCGTTACATTTACATGCTACTCAAAAGATAACCATGGCGACATCAAAGGATGCGTTGAGATACAGTTATTCTGTGAAGCAGAGGGACCTCTTGGTACGCTCGCTATTGAGAGAGCAACGTCATCGCGTTTTGTCCAAGTTATGTCCGCATTGCAACCATAAAAAACTATTTCTTAGAATATTTACCAAGTGAACAATAAGATTAATGGCCGCGCCGAGTGTTTGGAACTCCTGGCTGCCACCAAGGCGGCCCAGGTTCGATCCCAGGCGACCGCAAAGCGAAAAAGTTGGTTGGCAACGCGGCGCAAGGGCGGGTCGTTTTGCGGTACCTACGGATTTCGTCGCCATCATTCCATCAATTGCTCCATCATCCACGAGCCTGAGGACTTTATGATCACTATATATTGCCATTTTACTATTACATTGTCTTTATATTTACCTCCCGAATTTTCTCTAAAGCACGAACTTTATAGGAACTGGACTGGGTAATTCTGAATTATGGCTTGTTCAAGGTACAGGGTTGTGCATTGAAAACCAAACAGAGCATACGGCGTTTCTCTTCTCTTAGCAAACTGGCTGGTTACCCCTATACCGGCTGCCGTTTTGCGTGGAGCCTGGCGGTGTGCCCTCCACCCGGCATTACTCTTTGATCGATAAGACGTTACGAAACGGATGTTTCAGTCAGTCTTGCTTGAATATCCCTCATTTTCACTATCTCCTATTCATTTGTTTCTTTTTGTCATCGCGTATCTTTTATGTGTTTTTATCTTTCAGTGGCACGTCTCTTTTTATTTATTTCCCCAGCATATTAAATTGTTTATATTATTACGAATTTCAGAAGTTTACATTATTACTGTACACCGTTGACATATTTCGTAGTTATAGTAATGACCTTGTTCTAGAATGTGCCTAATTAAACATCCGGTTGCACATTATACACAACATAACTCACATATTGTTAAATACATGAACTGCGTGTTTACGTTTATGATAAATTTATGGTTTCCATCCACATAAATGGAAGGAACATTTTTCGATAAATGCTTGTTTAGCTGAAGGTGGAGGACATTTGCAGCATCGTGGCGTAGTTTTGTAGAAGCAAACCCAGCTATGTGACACCCAATTTCGCACAGACAGAATGCCGTGCGCCGGTTAGGTTTCAAATGAGAAAACATTTGGCCTGAATATAGGAATTCGTCTACCAACTGCAGTTAAGGAAACGTTAAATTATATGATCGAAACATTGCAGATTCATACAATAGGCATTATACAAATTCATCACAAGCAACTTTCCACCTCCACAGGAAATGATTTAGCGTTTTGTAATTAGTTATAAAATATCTTCAAAGATGTTTTCAAAATTCCTAATGCTGATTTCATTTGTAAGCGAAACAAATTGTGCAGCTTGAATTTTCTAGGAAAAATATAAAAAAGCTCTTTAAATTCTCATTACTTTTCGTAAGGGTTCCTCTGACGTGCTACCCGTAAGGAATACACTAAATCTTGTTAAAGTTGTTCTTATTGAAAGAGTATAATTTATGTCAAATTATATTATACCATCAATATTTCCTGGGTTGTTGTTTGTCTTTAGATATAATTTCCCAATAGCGATTTCTCTTAAATTTAGCACCATTCCTCTCTTTCCTCGTAATTTCGTAGGAACATCATGGAACTTGAAGCATGACAGGATTTGACAAATTATACCTAAATGGGTTACGAAACTATTTGTGTAAATGCACATGCGAATTTAGAAAAGATGGAATAATACGTCTTTTGAACGAGTGGGTTGGAAATGTACTGTGATTGTAACACTTTAGAGTACTATTACAAACTGTTACGCACATAATATAGTTTAGCAATCGCTATTTTACTCCAGGATAAGCTTACTGGAAGTGTTTTGACCGCATGTCTCTCACTAAGGCGGCCCGAGTTCGATGCCAGGTGACCACAGATGGAGACTTGTGGTGGGCAATATGGCGCTGGGACGGGTTTCATCCGAGTCATCCTGTTTCCCACGGCAGTATTCCACCAGTTTCTGCATCATCTTTCCTATTATTAATTTGCCTTCTTATATATCTTCCACTTTGGTCATCTTCATATCAGGCATTGGGCTGATCACCTATCCTGGTTCTCTATCGGATTCAAAGTTATGGTTTCTTCATGAGGAAACGAAGAATTGGGGAGTAGAAGTAGAAAGGAAGAATTGGACTATGCTACCTAGTTAAAATTTAATTAAAATTTTGTTAAGCATAAATTCAACAAATAATTAATTGGAAATTCGTAGTTTTACAGAAAATTCTTTTACTGATTTACAGTGAAGAAGAACGTACCTACTTTTGGCATTCTAATTATACACAGCAGTGATTTTCTGTACTTTTATGATTAGGACTAGGATTAGGATTTCACTATGGAGGGGATTCGGTACGTAGGCCGCTATGTCCCCAAGTGGGGTACACCCGGGAGGAAGGATGAGGCGAGAGGGGACAGAACCACGCCAGTACAGTTAACTTAGAAGCTTCCCCGACAGGCCAGGACAGCGGACACGCTCCCGTACTGCGGGACAGCAAAAAGCCCAGCAGCCAAGCTCCAACTGTCCTTGGCTGGCGGTCCCGAAATGGTCCCAGAAGAGGTCCGGAGACCGGAGGAGGAAGTAGTTTACCTCAGAGCATATTGTCCCGCTATGCACCACCGAGACACCCGTAGACACTTCTACCCTGAAAGAGACCACCAGTTGAGAAATGATGTGAAATGATAGTGGAGATAAAATTTAGGGACAGGAAACTCGGGGAATGTAATTAATCTACCCAGCATTCGTGTAGCGACGCGGGAAAACACCCGAAGAAGCCCATGGGTCAGCTAGGTCGGCCACGGAAATCCAGCCCATCCCTCTCTATATCTGCCCTATACTTGTCGGTTTGCCAGTTAAACAAATTATTTGGAATGAAAAAGAATTCTAAAGAGGTCCCGAGGTAGTTCAAAATATACATTCCTTTACCCAGAAACATACCTTGATATGTAGTTCTTTAATAAAACATAAGAGACATTTACGTGGACATAAAGTTTTCGAAAGAAAGCTCCATTCAATGGCACGCCTGAAGAATGGGCATTTTCATGAAACGTTTATATACTAAATATAAGTACCAGATTTGTGGTAAATGATGTAATATTTTTTAATTAGGCTGTTCTAACACATGCATACGAGCACCTTTTTGTTAAATCGTTTCTGATATATGGGGCCCTAAAACGTATACAACTAGTGAAACTTCGTTTTGAATTTTTGGGTAGAATGCAAAGCCTTGTCCAACTACTATGGTGTGTTAGACAAAAGAGCAATTTAGATGCGTTCGCTCACGCGTGTTTACTCTTGTAAACACATTGTAACAAACGCTACCTTTTCTTCTATGGATCTCAGGTCACTCGAGATAAATATCTGAATTTATTCCCTTATTGCTAATTATTTTATGTGCAAGGTGAATTACATATTACAGGATCCTTTAAGCGATAGTCAAATCCCTAAAGGGCTCGTCCCAGTAAAACTGCTTCGAAGTTTCTTTCTCTTTGCATTGCACACAGATAAAATGGATTAAATACAAACTTCTGATTTGAGAAGAATAAGTATACGACATAACAATGTAGGCATACAAAAAGGAATACCTCGGAAATGATTTACTGCACAAAATAGAAACTCACACACACCTTCACTACCTAACACACACTCTCAATTCACAAAAATAACTGTGTAATTTCAGGAGAACCCGCAGCTTGTATTTTTACTGAACTCTCGGAATCGGATTCAGTGCAATGTAATATATTTTCTAAATAATATGTACTACTACCCTTCATAAATTAACCCTTTGACCTTTCACTAAAATGCTCTAACAACCAAGCAAGGCTGAGCATCATATGCTCCATTAACTACTCAAACAAAACAACAATTACGCGGGTCAAAAGCCAAAATGTATTTAAGATAAAATTAGTCACAGCGTACTAATTTTGGGTCACCTAACACGAAAATGCCCATCAGTTTTGTAGATTGGTTCTCATTTCTACAATACCAAGTTCAGGCTGTTGCGTCAGGCTTCGATTTACTAATAGAAGTTAGTTTGAGTACATATTTTTGAAACAGACTGTAACGAAATTGTGAGGGTTGATATAAGACTAGCAGGTGGAGTCCAACCCTCAGCTTGCTGTTCCTTTAGCAACTGAGTTCAGTGTTTAGTTTGCAAGTGCGCCAAACTGTGTTTTAATGCCTTTTAAATAACACACATTTCGAGAAAATTACAAAATGCCGCGCAAGTGCGTTACTAACCCAATTAATTTTTGCATTTAAATCTCAAAACACGCTTTGGCTAACCCAAATATCTCCTCAGCCAACCGCCCTGTGCCATGCGGCTACGAATTATCGACAACTGTTCCCCCAGCCTCAATTGAAAATAAATATTGAAATAAAATAAAATGTTGGAAATAGTTCATCAATTAATGCTCTATAAAAAGTTGTATTCATGATTGTATGCTACAGATATTAACATGCTGAGTATCTTGGAAATGCCATATTAATTTTTCTGTTTATGTTATTGGACAATATCAGTCTAATGTGTTAATCGTGGAGAACAAGATCTGATGTAATATGAACTGCATTTTGGTGTGTTCCTCATGTAATAGTTCACAGGCTTTATTTAGAGATTAAAGAATAATGAAATAAATTAAAATGTTTTATTTTGTTTTGTACCTTCCATTGTCATTAACATGTTTTTAAACTGTAAGGAGTTTCTTCTCATTACAAAGATGAACAACGTATTACAACAAGGAAAGCGAGCCGATTATTGGATAGTTTCCCAATATCGGATAGAATTATTTCCTAATCTTGAAACTGCTGCACTCTATTGCAAAATGCATGAAATGCTTTGACTTTCCCTCCTGTGCAGTCATTTTGTGTTCCCTTGCAGGAAGAGAAACGTGTGCTAATTTAATCACAAGTTTTACGAAATGGCAGTTGCGTAATATTTTGTAGCGTTCAGTGTATCTGAACACGTAGGCTAAATTTAAGTAATAATTCAAGATAACTTTAAAGATAACTAGAAATCGTCATGGTGTAGATTTTGGAATATACAGGAAGCCCACACACATAGATAAGTACATAAAGAAACATGAATAAAACCCAGTTTCACATCAACTAGCTGCCTTTAGAAGTCTAATACATTGGGTATACAACATCCCACTGAGTAAGGAGGAATTTTTGAATGAACAACAACACATAAAAGAGATAGCGGTATTAAATGGATTCAACCCTGCCATCCTAAGGAACATGATGAATAAAAAGGAAAATCTGAAAATAATTTAAAAAATACCACTCTCACAACACTTAAAAACACAAATTGGCAATATAGAAAATTCACCTACCATTCATGGGCATTTAGAGAATTTGAACGAACGTTCAAAAAGCTAAATTTAAAAACTAGCACCCCAAAACAAATTCAGTCTGAAGAACCTGCTAAATAAACCACTAAAAAATTAAATCCCCACCAATTTGAAATCAGGAGTAAATCAGATAAATTGTGAAACCTGTGAAAAAAACTACATACGAAAAACCAAGAGACACTTGTACACCCATAGAATTGAATATTTGGTAAAAAATATTCATAACCAGAAAGCGTGATAAAGTTATAAATTTAAGAATAGGTATGTTCGTTTAGTCACCAAACAGCTGAGGATGAGATTGAATGATCTTGAAAACGTTTCAAATATACAACAAGTAAGTTAAGTTATTTAAATATTAATATTTAAAACATCTCTGTGAGAAAGGAGTGAGTGTGCTGCCTCTTTTGAGAACAGAAAACTATTAACAAGTGTACCCATAATAATTGATTACAAGTGCCATCAAAAGTTTGAAAGGAAGTTAAATATCCAATGCACACAGTTCTCAAATCTCAGGAAGTAAAAATGCTGCAGGAGGAATCATCTCTGCCAAAAAATTATTTGCTTGTTCCCTACTGTCCCAGTTTTAACTATAGCTGCTAGTAATTTTCAGGCTGAACAAAAGCATGTCATAATCAGCAACTGCTGAAAATCATAATTACAATTTCTTAACAGATTCTTTAAATATTAATACAATACCTTCACAGCGATACAGATCACTGGCAGTGCCATCTCTCGGCACCAAAGCGTACTCCGTAAAGGATCGATTCTTAGTTGTCATTTCACCTCTGGCGGACAGTCAGTGAACTATAACAGCTACTCTGATATAATATATGTTTAAAATAAAGTCAATGTACCCATACTATTTTCGCAGCGTACTCCTAAACTACAACATACCTTTCTATCTGCTCCAGGTTCCAATAACAGTTTAGAAGAAATTGTATCAGTTTATTTTTGGTTGCGAATACAAGATCCGTACAACAGAGTAAGTGATAAATAATGTTTGAAATGTGGCTAGCCGTATGCTGCCATTTAAATTTTATGCCATTCTAATCAATAAAAGAGGAACCACACCATTGATGGGTATTGCAGTTAGAATGAATGGGAATTGAAACTCGGAACACAAACATAAAATAAATGACTTTCCAGAAGAACCCAAAATATTAGGTACTTCGAAATACTCGGAAACGTTCACGCAAATTCTAGGGCGGGTTTTTTAAAATTCGAATGCCATTTGTCGCATTTATGGCACAGGAAAAGGAGATTCCTAAGATGTTGAACGTCATAACTGGATACAACTGCAAATAATATTCTCCTCCAAAATATTTATCTAATCAACCACAACAAACCATAATTTCTTCAACTTCAGCTTTCTTCAACTGGACTATGCTAAGGAGGTGCGAAATTGGTCTATTGTAACTAAGTCCGCAAGTGCAGCACTCCTGGGAAAGACGAGGCGAGGAAACACGGAGGACGACGTTCCAGTCAGCCACGTCGGTGCAGATTACCGAATCCCTACAACTGACCAGTCAGAAACTCCCCGGCAGCCCAGTCCCACCCAGCGTGGTCCTAAAACAAAGATTAGTACAAAACACAAAGCCTAGTACAGAAATTTTGTTCCTTAGTTCTGAGTATTTCTTGAATGCTAATTTTGTCATTCTTTTACAGCTACATAACAAAACAATACACACAACCTGAAGGCCAAGCAACAAAAGGAAATAAACAATGGCCAGTACTTTGCATAATGCCAGCAGATATAACGTACCCTTCCATACAGTTTTGAAGAAAGTTCGACAAAGTAAGCAATTCAACGGTTGGATATACGCAGGGGCTGTTCGCCTCGGTAACGAGGATGGTAGCATATCTGCATCACGTTTAAGAGGTCCCGAGTTCAAATCTCGGTCAGGGTGAGTTACCTAGATAAGTTTTTTCCGGGGTTTTCCCTTATCCTTCAAGACGAATGTCGGGTAGCTCTAAGCTCCATGGATCCTGGACTCATTTGAGCATCATTTCACCTAATTCCTTCACCGTCCGATATAACTTAACGTTGGGGCAGACGTGAAAAAAAATACGCAGTGGCTAAGGTTTTTTTTTTGCGTTTTAATTGCCAACATGTACAACTAAAGCAAAGAACATGATGATTAAACAACTCCTTTCAACGAACAGCACTGTGCGATTACTGTTATGTGGTGTAGAGGCCCAGTTTGTGGCAAAGCAGTAAGTGTGCTGCCTCTTTTGAGAACAGAAAACTATTAACAAGTGTACAGTTCTCAAATCTCACAAGGTATACATGCTGCTGAAGAAATCATCTATGCCAAACAATTATTTACTTGTTCCCTACTGTCGCAGTTTTCGCAATAGCTGCTAGTAATTTTCTGGTTCAAGAAAAGCATGTAATAAGCAGCAACTGCTGAAGCTCATAATTACAATTTCTTATCAGATTCTTTAAATATTATTATAATACCTTCACAGCGACACAGATCACTAGCAGTGCCATCTCTCGGCACCAAGGCGCACTCCGTAAAGGATCGATTCTTAGATGTGAAAGATTTCTCCTCTGGCGGACAGTCAGTGAAATATAACAGCTACTTTTATATAATATCTGTTTATAATAAGGTCAATGTACTCATACTATTTTCTCAACGTACTCCTAAGCGACAACATGTCTTTCTATCTGCTCCAAGTTCCAATAACAGTTTAGAAGAAATTGCACCAGTTTATTTTTGCTTGCGTATACAAGATGTGTACAACAGAGTAAGTGATAAATAATGTTTGAAATGTGGCTAGCTGTATGCTGCCATTTAAATTATATGCCATTCTAATCAATAAAAGAGGAACCACACCATTGATGGGTATTGCAGTTAGAATGAATGGGAATTAAAACTCGGAAAACAAACATAAAATAAATTAGTTTTCAGAAGAACACAATATATTAGGTACTTTGAAAAACTCAGCAACGTTCATGCAAATTCTAGGGCGGGTTTTTAAATTCGAATGCCATTTGTCGCATTTATGACACAGGAAAAAGAGATTCCTAAGGTGTTGAACTTCATAACTGGATACAACTGCCAATAATATTCTCCTCCACAATATTTATCTAATCAACCACAACAACACCATAATTTCTTCAACTTCAGCTTTCTTCAACTGGACTACGCTAAGGAGGTGCGAAATTGGTCTATTGTACCTAAGTCCGCAAGTGCAGCACTCCTGGGAAGGATGAGGTGAGGAAACACGGAGGACGACGTTCCAGTCAGTCACGACGGTGCAGATAGCCGAATCCCAACAACTGACCATTCAGAAACACCCCGGGAGGCCAGTCCCAGCCAACGTGGTCCTAAAACAAAGATTAGTACAAAGTACAAAGGCTAGTACAAAGATTTTGTTCCTTAGTTCTGAGTATTTCTTGAATGCTAATTTTGTCATTCTTTTACAGCTACATAACAAAACAATACACACAACCTGAAGGCCAAAAAACAAAAGGAAATAAACAATGGCCAGTGCTTTGCATAATGCCAGAAGATATAACGTACCTTTCCATACAGTTTTGAAGAAAGTATGACAAAGTAAGCAATTCAACGGTTGGATATACGCAGGAGCTCATCGCCTCCGTTGCGAGGATGGTAGCATATCTGCCTCACGTTTAAGAGCTCCCGAGTTGAAATCTCGGTCAGGGTGAGTCACTTAGTTGGGGTTTTTTCCGGGTTTTTCCCTTATCCTTTAGGACGAATTCTGGTAGCTCTAAGCTCCATTGATCCTGGACTCATTTGAGCATCATTTCAGCTAATTCATTCACCGTCCAATATAACTTAACGTTGGGGCTGACGTGAATTAAAAAAAAGAAAAATACGCAGGGTCTAGGTTTTTTTTTTTGCGTTTTCATTGCCAACATGTACAACTAAAGTAAAGAACATGATGATTAAACAACTCCATTCAACGAACAGCACTGTTCAATTACTGTTATGAGGTTTAGAGGCCCAGTGTGTTGAAATAAGCAACAGATCTCTGTGTGAAAGCAGTGAGTGTGCTGCCTCTTTTGAGAACAGATAACTATTAATAAGTGTACTCATTATAATTGATTACAAGTACCATCAAAAATAGTTCAAGAGAAGTTAAATGATCAATACCCACATTTCGCAAATCTCAGTAGGAATATAATTGCTGCAGGAGGAGTCATCTCTGCCAAACAATTATTTGCCCTTTCTCTACTGTCCCAGTTTTCACTATAGCTGCTAGTAACTTTCAGGTTCCAGAAAGGCATGTAATTATCAGCAACTGGTAAATATCGTAATTCCAGTTTCTTAACAGATTCTTTAAATATTAATACAATGCCTTCACAGCGATTCAGAGCACTGGCACTGCCATCTCTTGGCACCAAGGCACACTCCGTAAAGCTTACATTCTTAGTTGCGAAACATTTCTCCTTCCGGCGGACAGTCAGTGAACTATAACAGCTACTCTTATATAATATCTGTTTATAATAAAGTCAATGTACCCATACTATTTTCGCAACGTACTCCTAAACAATAACACACATTTCTATCTGCTTCAAGCTCCAATAACAGTTTAGAAGAAATTGTATCAGTTTATTTTTGGTTGCGTATACAAGATGTGTACAACAGTGCAAGTGATAAATAATGTTTGAAACGTGGCTAGCTGTATGCTGCCATATAAATTATATGCCATTCTAATCAATAAAAGAGGAACCACAGCATTGATGGGTATTGCAGTTAGAATGAATGGGAATTAAAACTCGGAACACAAACATAAAATAAATTAGTTTTCAGAAGAACACAATATATAAGGTACTTTGAAAAACTCAGTAACGTTCACGCAAATTCTAGGGCGGATTTTTAAATTCGAATGCCATTTGTCGCATTTATGACACAGGAAAAAGGAGATTCCTAAGGTGTTGAACTTCATAACTGGATACAACTGCCAATAATATTCTCCTCCACAATATTTATCTAATCAACCACAACAACACCATAATTTCTTCAACTTCAGCTTTCTTCAACTGAACTACGCTAAGGAGGTGCGAAATTGGTCTATTGTACCTAAGTCCGCAAGTGCAGCACTCCTGTGAAGGATGAGTTGAGGAAACACGGAGGACGACGTTCCAGTCAGTCACGACGGTGCAGATAGCCGACCATTCCTGACCATTCAGAAACACCCCGGGAGGCCAGTCCCAGCCAACGTGGTCCTAAAACAAAGATTAGTACAAAGTACAAAGGCTAGTACAAAGATTTTATTCCTTAGTTCTGAGTATTTCTTGACGCTAATTTTGTCATTCTGTTACAGCTACATAACAAAACAATACACACAACCTGAAGGCCAAAAAACAAAAGGAAATAAACAATGGCCAGGGCTTTGCATAATGCCAGAAGATATAACGTAACTTTCCATACAGTTTTGAAGAAAGTATGACAAAGCAAGCAATTCAAAGGTTGGATATACGCAGGAGCTCATCGCCTCCGTTGCGAGGATGGTAGCATATCTGCCTCACGTTTAAGAGTTCCCGATTTCAAATCTCGGTCAGGGTGAGTCACTTAGTTGGGGGTTTTTCCGGGTTTTTCCCTTATCCTTCAGGACGAATTCTGGTAGCTCTAAGCTCCATTGATCCTGGACTCATTTGAGCATCATTTCACCTAATTCATTCACCGTCAGATATAACTTAAGGTTGGGGCTGACGTGAATTTAAAAAATGAAAAATACGCAGGGTCTAGGGTTTTTTTGCGTTTTCATTGCCAACATGTACAACTAAAGTAAAGAACATGATGATTAAACAAATCCATTCAACGAACAGCACTGTGCAATTACTGTTGTGTGGTTTAGAGGACCAGTGTGTTGAAATAAGCAACAGATCTCAGTGTGAAAGCAGTGACTGTGCTGCCTCCTTTCAGAACAGATAACTATTAACAAGTGTACTCATTATAATTGATTACAAGTACCATCAAAAATAATTCAAAGGAAGTTGAATGACCAATGCACACAGCTCTCAAATCTCAGGAGGTATACGTGCTGCAGGAGGAATCATCTCTGCCAAACAATTATTTGCTCGTTCCCTACTGTCCCAGTTTTCACTTTAGCTGCCAGTAGTTTTCAGTTTCAAGAAAAGCATGTAATTATCAGCAACTGCTGAAAATCATTATAACAATTTCTTAACAGATTCTTTAAATATGAATACAATCCCCTCACAGCGATACAGATCATTGGCAGTGCCATCTCCCGGCACAAAGGCGCACTCCGTAAAGGATCGTTTCTTAGTTGTTAAACATTTCTCCTCTGGCGGACAGTCAGTGAACTATAACAGCTACTCTTATATAATATCTGTTTATAATAAAGTCAATGTACCCATACCATTTTTGTAACGTACTCCTAAAATTAACACACATTTCTATCTGCTTCAAGTTCCAATAACTGTCTAGAAGAAATTGTATCAGTTTATTTTTGGTTGTGTAAACAAGATGTGTACAACAGAGTAAGTGATAAATAATGATTGAAATTTGGCTAGCTGTATGCTGCCATTTAAATTATATGCCATTCTAATCAATAAAATAGGAACCACACCATTGTTGGGTATTGCAGTTAGAATGAATGGGAATAAAAACTCGGAACACAAACATAAAATAAATTAGTTTTCAGAAGAACACAAAATATTAGGTACTTCGAAATACTCAGATACGTTCAGGCAAATTCTAGGGCAGGTTTTTAAATTCGAATGCCATTTGTCGCATTTATGACACAGGAAAAGGAGATTCCTAAGATGTTGAACGTCATAACTGGATACAACTGCCAATAATATTCTCCTCCACAATATTTATCAAAGCAACCACAACAACAGCATAATTTCTTCAACTTCAGCTTTCTTCAAATGGACCATGCAAAGCAGGTGCGAAATTGGACTATTGTACCTAAGTCCGCAAGTGCAGCACTCCTGGGAAGGATAAGGCGAGGAAACACGGAGGACGATGTTCCAGTCAGCCACGACGGTGCAGATAGCCGAATCCCAACAACTGCCAGTCAGAAACTCCCCGGTAGGCCAGTCCCACCCAAGGTGGTCCTAAAACAAAGATTAGTACAAAATACAAAGGCTAGTACCAAGATTTTGTTCCTTAGTTCTGGGTATTTCTTGAATGCTAATTTTGTCATTCTTTTACAGCTACATAACAAAAAATTACACAACCTGAAGGCCAAACAACAAAAGGAAATAAACAATGGCCAGTGCTTTGCATAATGCCAGAAGATATAACGTACCTTTCCATACAGTTTTGAAGAAAGTATGACAAAGAAAGCAATTCAAAGGTTGGATATACGCAGGAGCTCATCGCCTCCGTAGCGAGGATGGTAGCATATCTGCCTCAAGTTTAAGAGTTCCCGAGTTCAAATCTCGGTCAGGGTGAGTCACCTAGATGAGGTTTTTTCCGGGGTTTTCCCTTACCCTTCAAGACGAATTGCGGGTAGCTCTAAGCTCCTTGGATCCTGGACTCATTTGAGCATCACTTCACCTAATTCATTCACCTTCCGATATACTCTAACTTTGGTGCGGACGTTAATTAATAAAGAGAAAAATACGCTTTTTCTTGCGTTTTCATTGCCAACATGTACAACTAAAGTAAAGAACATGATGATTAAACAACTCCATTCAAGGAACAGCACTGTGCCATTACTGTTATGTGGTTTAGAGGCCCAGTGTGTGGAAATAAGCAACATAACTCTTTGTGAAAGCAGTGAGTGTGATGCCTCTTTTGAGAACAGATAACTATTATCAAGGGTACTAATTATAATTGATTGCAAGTACCATCAAAAAATGCATAAGAGAAGTTAAATGATCAATACACACATTTCGCAAATCTCAGGAGGAATACAATTGCTGCAGGAGGAGTAATCTCTGCCAAACAATTATTGCTCTTTCTCTACTGTCCCAGTTTTCACTATAGCGGCTAGTAATTTTCAGGTTCCAGAAAGGCATGTAATTATCAGCAACTGGTAAATATCCTAATTCCAGTTTCTTAACAGATTCTTTAAATATTAATACAATACCTTCACAGCGATTCAGAGCACTGGCAGTGCCATCTCTTGGCACCAAGGCTCACTAAGTAAAGCTTCCATTCTTAGTTGCGAAACATTTCTCCTCTGGCGGACAGTCAGTGAACTATAACAGCTACTCTTATATAATATCTGTTTATATTAAAGTCAATGTACCCATACTATTTTAGCAACGTACTGCTAAACAACAACACAGATTTCTATCTGCCTCAAGTTCCAATAACAGTTTAGAAGAAATTGTGTCAGTTTATTTTTGGTTGCGTAAACAAGATGTGTGCTACAAAGTAAGTGATAAATAATGTTTGAAATGTGGCTAGCTGTATGCTGCCGTTTAAATTATATGCCACTCTAATCAATAAAAGAGGACCCACACCATTGATGGGTACTGCAGTTGGAATGAATGGGAATTAAAACTCGGAACACAAACATAAAATAAATTAGTTTTCAGAAGAACACAAAATATTAGGTACTTCGAAATACTCAGAAACGTTCACGCAAATTCTAGGGTGGGTGTTTAAATTCGAATGCCATTTGTCGCATTTATGACACAGGAAAAAGGAGATTCCTAATATGTTGAACGTCATAACTGGATACAACTGCCAATAATATTCTCCTCCACAATATTTATCTAATCAACCAAAACAACACCATAATTTCTTCAACTGGACTATGCTAAGGAGGTGCGAAATTGGACTATTGTACCTAAGTCCGCAAGTGCAACACTCCTGGGAAGGATGAGGCGAGGAAACACGGAGGACGACGTTCCAGTCAGCCACGACGGTGCAGATAGCCGAATCCCTACAACTGACCAGTCAGAAACTCCCCGGTAGGCCAGTCCAACCCAACGTATTCCTAAAACAAAAATTAGTACAAAGTACAAAGGCTAGTACAAAGATTTTGTTCCTTAGTTCTGAGTATTTCTTGAATGCTACTTTTGTCATTCTTTTAGAGCTACATAACAAAACAATACACACAACCTGAGGGCCAAACAACAAAAGGAAGTAAACAATGGCCAGTGTTTTGCATAATTCCAGCAGGTATAACGTACCTTTCCATACAGTTATGAAGAAAGTACGACAAAGAAAGCAATTCAAAGGTTGGATATACGCAGGAACTCATCGCCTCCCTAGGGAGGATGGTAGCATAGCTGCCTCACGTTTAAGAGTTCCCGAGTTCAAATCTCGGTCAGGGTGAGTCACCTATATTAGGTTTTTTCCGGGGGTTTCCCTTACCCTTTAAGACGAATGTCGGGAGCTCTAAGCTCCGTGGATCCTGGACTCATTTGAGCATCATTTCACCTAATTCATTCACCGTCCGATATAACTTAACGTTGGGGCGGACGTGAATTAAAAAAAATGCGCAGGGCCTAAGGCTTTTTTTGCGTTTTCATTGCCAGCATGTACAACTAAAGCAAAGAACATGATGATTAAACAACTCCATTCAACGAACAGCACTGTGCAATTACTGTTATGTGGTTTAGAGGCCCAGTGTGTGGAAACAAGCAACAGATCTCTTTGTGAAAGCAGTGAGTGTGCTGCCTCTTTTGAGAACAGATAACTACTAACAAGTGTACTCATTATAATTGATTAGAAGTAACATCAAAAATAGTACAAAGCAAGAAAAATGACCAATGCACACAGTTCTCAAATCTCAGTAGGTATACGTGCTGCAGGAGGAATCATCTGTGATAAACAATTATTTGCTCGTTCCCTACTGTCCCAGTTTTCACTTTAGCTGCCAGTAATTTTCAGGTTCAATAAAAGCATGTAATTATCAGCAACTGCTGAATATCATAATTACAATTTCTTAAAAGCTTCTTTAAATATTAATGCAATATCTTCAAGGCGATACAGACCACTGGCAGTGCCATCTCTCGGCACCAAGGCGCACTAAGTAAAGTATCGTTTCTTAGTTGGGACACATATCCCTCTGGCGGATATTCAGTGAACTATACCAGCTACTCTTATATAATATCTGTTTATATTAAAGTCAATGTATCCATACTATTTTAGCAACGTACTGCTAAAAAACAACACACATTTCTATCTGCCTCAAGTTCCAATAACAGTTTAGAAGAAATTGTATCAGTTTATTTTTGGTTGCGTAAACAAGATGTGTGCTACAAAGTAAGTGATAAATAATGTTTGAAATGTAGCTAGCTGTATGCTGCCATTTAAATTGTATGCCATTATAATCAATTAAAGAGGAACCACGCCACTGATGAGTATTGCAGTTAGAATTAATGGGAATTGAAATTCGGAACACAAAGAGAAAGTAAATTAGTTTTCAGCACAGACCAAAATATTAGGTACTTCGAAATACTCAGAAATGTTCATGCGAATTCTAGGGCGGGTTTTTAAATTCGAATGCCATTTGTCGTATATATGACACACGAAAAGGCGATTCCTAAGATGTTGAACGTCATAACTGGATAAAACTGCCAATAGTACTCTCCTCCACAATATTTATCTAATCAACCACAACAACACCATAATTTCTTCAACTGGACTATGCTAAGGAGGTGCGAAATTGGACTATTGTACCTAAGTCCGCAAGTGCAACACTCCTGGGAAGGATGAGGCGAGGAAACACGGGGGACGACGTTCCAGTCAGCCACGACTGTGCAGATAGCCGAATCCCTAAAACTGACCAGTCAGAAACTCCCCGGTAGGCCAGTCCAACCCAACGTTTTCCTAAAACAAAAATTAGTACAAAGTACAAATGCTAGTACAAAGATTTTGTTCCTTAGTTCTGAGTATTTCTTGAATGCTACTTTTGTCATTCTTTTACAGCTACATAACAAAACAATACACACAACCTGAAGGCCAAACAACAAAAGGAAGTAAACAATGGCCAGTGTTTTGCATAATTCCAGCAGGTATAACGTACCTTTCCATACAATTATGAAGAAAGTACGTCAAATAAAGCAATTCAAAGGTTGGATATACGCAGGAAATCATCGCCTCCCTAGGGAGGATGGTACCACAGCTGCCTCACGTTTAAGAGTTCCCGAGTTCAAATCTCGGTCAGGGTGAGTCACTTAGATGAGGTTTTTTCCGGGTCTTCCCTTACCCTTCAAGACGAATGTCGGGAGCTCTAAGCTCCGTGGATCCTGGACTAATTTGAGCATCATTTCACCTAATTCATTCACCGTCCGATATAACTTAACTTTGGTGCGGACGTGAATTAAAAAAAATGCGCAGGGCCTAAGGCTTTTTTTGCGTTTTCATTGCCAGCATGTACAACTAAAGCAAAGAACATGATGATTAAACAACTCCATTCAACGAACAGCACTGTGCAATTACTGTTATGTGGTTTAGAGGCCCAGTGTGTGGAAACAAGCAACAGATCTCTCTGTGAAAGCAGTGAGTGTGCTGCCTCTTTTGAGAACAGATAACTACTAACAAATTTACTCATTATAATTGATTAGAAGTAACATCAAAAATGGTACAAAGCAAGAAAAATGCCCAATGCACACAGTTCTCAAATCTCAGTAGGTATACGTGCTGCAGGAGGAATCATCTCTGCCAAACAATTATTTGCTCGTTCCCTACTGTCCCAGTTTTCACTTTAGCTGCCAGTAATTTTCAGGTTCAATAAAAGCATGTAATTATCAGCAACTGCTGAATATCATAATTAGAATTTCTTAAAAGCTTCTTTAAATATTAATGCAATACCTTCAAGGCGATACAGATCACTGGCAGTGCCATCTCTCGGCACCAAGGCGCACTAAGTAAAGTATCGTTTCTTAGTTGTGAAACATTTCCCTCTGGCGGACAGTCAGTGAACTATAACAGCTACTCTTATATTATATCTGTTTATATTAAAGTCAATGTACCCATACTATTTTAGCAACGTACTGCTAAACAACAACACAGATTTCTATCTGCCTCAAGTTCCAATAACAGTTTAGAAGAAATTGTATCAGTTTATTTTTGGTTGCGTAAACAAGATGTGTGCTACAAAGTAAGTGATAAATAATGTTTGAAATGTAGCTAGCTGTATGCTGCCATTTAAATTGTATGCCACTCTAATCAATTAAAGAGGAACCACGCCACCGATGGGTATTGCAGTTAGAATGAATGGGAATTGAAATTCGGAACACAAACAGAAAGTAAATTAGTTTTCAGAAGAGACCAAAATATTAGGTACTTCGAAATACTCAGAAACGTTCACGCGAATTCTAGGGTGGGTGTTTAAATTCGAATGCCATTTGTCGCATTTATGACACAGGATAAAGGAGATTCCTAAGATGTTGAACGTCATAACTGGATACAACTGCCAATAATATTCTCCTCCACAATATTTATCTAATCGACCAAAACAACACCATAATTTCTGCAACTGGACTATGCTAAGGAGGTGCGAAATTGGACTATTGTACCTAAGTCCGCAATTGCAACACTCCTGGGAAGGATGAGGCGAGGAAACACGGAGGACGACGTTCCAGTCAGCCACGACGGTGCAGATAGCCGAATCCCTACAACTGACCAGTCAGAAACTCCCCGGTAGGCCAGTCCAACCCATCGTTTTCCTAAAACAAAAATTAGTACAAAGTACAAAGGCTAGTACAAAGATTTTGTTCCTTAGTTCTGAGTATTTTTGAATGCTACTTTTGTCATTCTTTTAGAGCTACATAACAAAACAATACACACAACCTGAGGGCCAAACAACAAAAGGAAGTAAACAATGGCCAGTGTTTTGCATAATTCCAGCAGGTATAACGTACCTTTCCATACAGTTATGAAGAAAGTGCGACAAAGAAAGCAATTCAAAGGTTGGATATACGCAGGAGCTCATCGCCTCCCTAGGGAGGATGGTAGCATAGCTGCCTCACGTTTAAGACTTCCCGAGTTCAAATCTCGTTTAGGGTGAGTCACGTAGATGAGGTTTTATCCGGGGGATTCCCTTACCCTTCAAGACGAATGTCGGGAGCTCTAAGCTCCGTGGTTCCTGGACTCATTTGAGCATCATTTCACCTAATTCATTCACCGTCCGATATAACTTAACGTTGGGGCGGACGTGAATTAAAAAAAATGCGCAGTGCCTAAGGCTTTTTTTGCGTTTTCATTGCCAGCATGTACAACTAAAGCAAAGAACATGATGATTAAACAACTCCATTCAACGAACAGCACTGTGCAATTACTGTTATGTGGTTTAGAGGCCCAGTGTGTGGAAACAAGCAACAGATCTCTTTGTGAAAGCAGTGAGTGTGCTGCCTCTTTTGAGAACAGATAACTACCAACAAGTGTACTCATTATAATTGATTAGAAGTAACATCAAAAATGGTACAAAGCAAGAAAAATGACCAATGCACACAGTTCTCAAATCTCAGTAGGTATACGTGCTGCAGGAGGAATCATCTGTGATAAACAATTATTTGCTCGTTCCCTACTGTCCCAGTTTTCACTTTAGCTGCCAGTAATTTTCAGGTTCAATAAAAGCATGTAATTATCAGCAACTGCTGAATATCATACTTACAATTTCTTAAAAGCTTCTTTAAATATTAATGCAATATCTTCAAGGCCATACAGACCACTGGCAGTGCCATCTCTCGGCACCAAGGCGCACTAAGTAAAGTATCGTTTCTTAGTTGGGACACATATCCCTCTGGCGGATATTCAGTGAACTATACCAGCTACTCTTATATAATATCTGTTTATATTAAAGTCAATGTATCCATACTATTTTAGCAACGTACTGCTAAAAAACAACACACATTTCTATCTGCCTCAAGTTCCAATAACAGTTTAGAAGAAATTGTATCAGTTTATTTTTGGTTGCGTAAACAAGATGTGTGCTACAAAGTAAGTGATAAATAATGTTTGAAATGTAGCTAGCTGTATGCTGCCATTTAAATTGTATGCCATTATAATCAATTAAAGAGGAACCACGCCACTGATGAGTATTGCAGTTAGAATTAATGGGAATTGAAATTCGGAACACAAAGAGAGAGTAAATTAGTTTTCAGCACAGACCAAAATATTAGGTACTTCGAAATACTCAGAAACGTTCATGCGAATTCTAGGGCGGGTTTTTAAATTCGAATGCCATTTGTCGTATTTATGACACACGAAAAGGCGATTCCTAAGATGTTGAACGTCATAACTGGATAAAACTGCCAATAGTACTCTCCTCCACAATATTTATCTAATCAACCACAACAACACCATAATTTCTTCAACTGGACTATGCTAAGGAGGTGCGAAATTGGACTATTGTACCTAAGTCCGCAAGTGCAACACTCCTGGGAAGGATGAGGCGAGGAAACACGGGGGACGACGTTCCAGTCAGCCACGACTGTGCAGATAGCCGAATCCCTAAAACTGACCAGTCAGAAACTCCCCGGTAGGCCAGTCCAACCCAACGTTTTCCTAAAACAAAAATTAGTACAAAGTACAAATGCTAGTACAAAGATTTTGTTCCTTAGTTCTGAGTATTTCTTGAATGCTACTTTTGTCATTCTTTTACAGCTACATAACAAAACAATACACACAACCTGAAGGCCAAACAACAAAAGGAAGTAAACAATGGCCAGTGTTTTGCATAATTCCAGCAGGTATAACGTACCTTTCCCTACAGTTATGAAGAAAGTACGACAAAGAAAGCAATTCAAAGTTTGGATATACGCAGGAAATCATCGCCTCCCTAGGGAGGATGGTAGCACATCTGCCTCACGTTTAAGAGTTCCCGAGTTCAAATCTCGGTCAGGGTGAGTCACCTAGATGAGGTTTTTTCCGGGGCTTCCCTTACCCTTCAAGACGAATGTCGGGAGCTCTAAGCTCCGTGGATCCTGGATTAATTTGAGCATCATTTCACCTAATTCATTCACCGTCCGATATAACTTAACGTTGGGGCGGACGTGAATTAAACAAATGCGCAGGGCCTAAGGCTTTTTTTGCGTGTTCATTGCCAGCATGTACAACTAAAGCAAAGAACATGATTAAACAACTCCATTCAACGAACAGCACTGTGCAATTACTGTTATGTGGTTTAGAGGCCCAGTGTGTGGAAACAAGCGACAGATCTCTGTGTGAAAGCAGTGAGTGTGCTGCCTCTTTTGAAAACAGATAACTACTAACAAGTTTACTCATTATAATTGATTAGAAGTAACATAAAAAGTGGTACAAAGCAAGAAAAATGACCAATGCACACAGTTTTTTTTTTTTTATAACAACTACTAAGGTTAGGAGGTGAAAGTTAGGAAGGTTGTTTGAGTGGCTTTGTGGGATCCCGCTAAAAGCACTCCCGTTAGTAGAGGTGAAGTGTAGGAGCTGGCCGTCAATAACGGCGAGCGGGTAAAGAATGATGGCCAGTTCTCAAATCTCAGTAGGTATACGTGCTGCAGGAGGAATCATCTCTGACAAGCAATTATTTACTCGTTCCCTACTGTCCCAGTTTTCACTTTAGCTGCCAGTAATTTTCAGGTTCAATAAAAGCATGTAATTATCAGCAACTGCTGAATATCATAATTACAATTTCTTAAAAGCTTCTTTAAATATTAATGCAATACCTTCATGGCGATACAGACCACTGGCAGTGCCATCTCTCGGCACCAAGGCGCACTAAGTAAAGAAACGTTTCTTAGCTGTGAAACATTTCCCTCTGGCGGACAGTCAGTGAACTATAACAGCTACTCTTATATAATATCTGTTTACAATAAAGTCAATGTACCCATACTATTTTCGTAACGTACTCCTAAACAACAGCATATTTTTCTATCTGCCCCAAGTTCCAATAACAGTTTAGAAGAAATTGTATCAGATTATTTTTGGTTGCGTATACCAGATGTGTACAACAGAGTAAGTGATAAATAATGTTTGAAATGTGGCTTGCTGTATGCTGCCGTTTAAATTATATGCCACTCTAATCAATAAAAGAGGACCCACACCATTGATGGGTACTGCAGTTAGAACGAATGGGAATTAAAACTCGGAACACAAACATAAAATAAATTAGTCTTCAGAAGAACACAAAATATTAGGTACTTCGAAATACTCAGAAACATTCACGCAAATTCTAGGGTGGGTGTTTAAATTCGAATGCCATTTGTCGCATTTATGACACAGGAAAAAGGAGATTCCTAAGATGTTGAACGTCATAACTGGATACAACTGCCAATAATATTCTCCTCCACAATATTTATCTAATGAACCAAAACAACACCATAATTTCTGCAACTGGACTATGCTAAGGAGGTGCGAAATTGGACTATTGTACCTAACTCCGCAAGTGCAACACTCCTGGGAAGGATGAGGCGAGGAAACACGGAGGACGACGTTCCAGTCAGCCACGACGGTGCAGATAGCCGAATCACTACAACTGACCAGTCAGAAACACCCCGGTAGGCCAGTCCAACCCAACGTTTTCCTAAAACAAAAATTAGTACAAAGTACAAAGGCTAGTACAAAGATTTTGTTCCTTAGTTCTGAGTATTTCTTGAATGCTACTTTTGTCATTCTTTTAGAGCTACATAACAAAACAATACACACAACCTGAGGGCCAAACAACAAAAGGAAGTAAACAGTGGCCAGTGTTTTGCATAATTCCAGCAGGTATAACGTACCTTTCCATACAGTTATGAAGAAAGTACGACAAAGAAAGCAATTCAAAGGTTGGATATACGCAGGAGCTCATCGCCTCCCTAGGGAGGATGGTAGCATAGCTGCCTCACGTTTAAGAGTTCCCGGGTTCAAATCTCGGTCAGGGTGAGTCACCTAGATGAGGTTTTTTCCGGGAGCTTCCCTTACCCTTCAAGACGAATGTCGGGAGCTCTAAGCTCCGTGGTTCCTGGACTCATTTGAGCATCATTTAACCTAATTCATTCACCGTCCAATATAACTTAACGTTGGGGCGGACGTGAATTAAAAAAAATGCGCAGGGCCTAAGGCTTTTTTTTGCGTTTTCATTGCCAGCATGTACAACTAAAGCAAAGAACATGATGATTAAACAACTCCATTCAACGAACAGCACTGTGCAATTACTGTTATGTGGTTTAGAGGCCCAGTGTGTGGAAACAAGCAACAAATCTCTTTGTGAAAGCAGTGAGTGTGCTGCCTCTTTTGAGAACCGATAACTACTAACAGTGTACTCATTATAATTGATATGAAGTAACATCAAAAATAGTACAAAGGAAGAAAAATGACCAATGCACAGTTCTCAAATCTCAGTAGGTATACGTGCTGCAGGAGGAATCATCTCTGCCAAACAATTATTTGCTCGTTCCCTACTGTCCCAGTTTTCACTTTAGCTGCCAGTAATTTTCAGGTTCAATAAAAGCATGTAATTATCAGCAACTGCTGAATATCATAATTACAATTTCTTAAAAGCTTCTTAAAAGATTAATGCAATACCTTCAAGGCGATACAGATCACTGGCAGTGCCATCTCTCGGCACCAATGCGCACTAAGTAAACTATCGTTTCTTAGTTGTGAAACATTTCCCTCTGGCGGACAGTCAGTGAACTATAACAGCTACTCTTATATAGTATCTGTATATATTAAAGTCAATGTACCCATACTATTTTAGCAACGTACTGCTAAACAACAACACAGATTTCTATCTGCCTCAAGTTCCAATAACAGTTTAGAAGAAATTGTATCAGTTTATTTTTGGTTGCGTAAACAAGATGTGTGCTACAAAGTAAGTGATAAATAATGTTTGAAATGTAGCTAGCTGTATGCTGCCATTTAAATTGTATGCCATTATAATCAATAAAAGAGGAACCACGCCACTGATGGGTATCAAAAATAGTACAAAGGAAGAAAAATGACCAATGCACACACACACAGCACAGTGGTGTCGCTGAAGGTGAGTCCTGCTGCTTGGAGCAGGGGCCTTCGACTTGTTGCCATACCGGGACACTGTCCCTTACTGGCATTATGATGGAGTTTATTCATCGGGCGGTGGTTAAATGGTTGGATTTTTGTCCTAGGTTTTTTTTTTTTAATGATGATGATGAATGAGATTAGAAGAGATATTTGGATAGAGATGGTGTGTGATGGGGGTTAGTGTTATGGTAGGCCTAAGGTGGTTCTTGGGTGTTTGTAGGTAGCCCCGGGGTCTAAATCATATTCCACCAGAGACCCTTGATGAGATGGTTGAAGCTGGATGGTAGGTTGGAGTAGAATTTGTATGAAAGAGTCTTGATGTAGCTGGTGAGAGTGGGAAATGAAAGGTCGTTATGAATATTGGTGTTGGGGATGTACAAATCGGCTCCTGTAGCAATGCGGAGAAATCGGTTCTGCAGGACCTGAAGTTTGTTTAAGTTTGATGATGCTGCAGCACCCCAGACTTGACATGCGTAGGTGATAGCTGGTCTCAGAATTTGCTGGTATATGAGAAGTTTGTTTCTGAGGCTCATGGGTGACTATTGGTTGTATAATGGGTATAGCATACCCATACGTTTGGTAATTTTTGAGGCTACAGATGTAATATGTGTTTTCCAGGTGAGACGCATGTCGAGCTGGAATCCAAGGTATTGGGCCTGATTTCTCCAGGGGATGTCTTCTCCTGCTATGTGGAGCTCTGGGACGTCATGAACTTGGCGACGGGTGAAGGTTACTGCCTGTGTTTTTGTAGCATTTATGCGTAGGCGCCAGGTGAGGAACCAGGCGGAAAGCATGTCAGCATAGCGCTGAAGACGTTGTACAGCTGTGAGGTGTTTACAAGAGGCTGTGGTGATTGCTGTGTCATCAGCGAACAGGTACAGGTTGCAGCTCCAGACAGTGGGAAGGGTGTTGATATAAGTTAAGAATAGAAGGGGTCCAAGTACACTACCTTGGGGTACCCCTGCGTTGATTAGGTAGGGTCGGGAAGAAATGTCATATCTGACAACGGAGAAGGTGCGATGGGTAAGGTAATGGTTGACAATGTGTATTATGTAGGGAGGAAAGTTGTAGCTGATTAGTCGATGAAGAAGGCCTTGATGCCAAACAGAATCGAAGGCCTTTGTGATGTCCAAAAATAGAGCTGCAACATACTGTCTGTTATTGAAGGCTCGAGTAACTTCATCAACCAGACGTAGAAGTTGGTGTGATGTGGAGTGGGAGCGGCGAAAGCCAAATTGCTCTGGGCGAATGATGTGTAGCCCGTCCAGTGGGTTTTGGAGGCGATGTTGCAGTACCTTCTCAAATAATTTACTTATAGCTGGTAGCAGACTAATGGGACGATGGTTTGAAATTTGTTTGGAGTCCTTGCCAGGTTTGGGGATAGTAATGATTTTGGCATGTTTCCATTTTGCAGGAAAGTAGGAAAGAAGGAGCAGGCTGTTGAACAGATGAACAATCAAGGCTATCCAGTTCTGCGGGAGTGCCTTGAAAGCAGCGTTTGGTATGGAGTCGCAACCAGCAGCTTTGTAGGGTCGGACTGAAGCTATCAGACCACTGACCTCAGCGGTGTTTGTGAGCAGCACTTCGGCTGAGTTGTAGGGAGAGGCAAGAAATTGCTGTACCACTCCTTCAATTTCCGCTACTTGCTCGTGGTCAGGGGATTCGGCTGGATGGAAGGTAGCAGCTAAGTATTCTGCTGTGAGTTCAACTTTTTCCCTGGAAGATTGTGCCACTCGATTTCCATTCGTAAGTGGCGGATCTGAGGTGGGTATGCGTAGCATAGCCTTGGACATTCTCCAGAGAGAACAGTCTGTGGTGTCGAGGGTACATAGTTTCCTTTCCCATTCGTTATTGAAGTGGTCTGCAAGTTCCATCTTCACTGCAGCCTGGAGGCGATTCCATTCCCTCTTGTCTTGTGGCTGGCGGGTATTTTGGAATTTTCGCCGTGCTGTGTTTTTGGCCGAGATGAGTTGGCGCAAATATTTTGGAATGGGTTTGAGGGGACTATATGGGGATTTACGGGCAGGAGTTGCTTCACGCATGGCCTCGGCCATGTTGCTAGTGATGAACTGCTCCAGGTTATCAGCTTCTGCTATTGTTGTACAAGGGTGAATTTCGGCGGGTTTGTCGGCCATGATGTTTGAAAATTTTGCTCCAGTTGGTCTGTCTGGGATTTACGTGAGAAGGTAATGACTTGGGTGTGAGTTTTGCCTTATACAGCAAGAGAACAGGAAAGAGATCGGAAGAGAGTTCGGGAAGAGAGAATATAGTTGGATGACTGCGAATGTTGCATAGGAGTGCTATGTCCAACCAATCAGGCGGACTACGATCACCATGAGTTATGGTGGGGGAGTTGGGAGCAAGGACGGCCAGGTTCTTACGTTCTATATAGCGCTCCAGTAGGCGTCCTCGACTCTTGGTGATGGTGGAATTCCAAAGCGTGCTCTTTGAATTGTAGTCTCCCATGGCTACAGTGGGAGAACCACTGAAAATAAGGTCCAGGTCTCTCTGTGAAATTGGTCTACTTGGTGGGATGTAGACCGAGTAGATATTAACCACAACAACACCATAATTTCTTCAACTTCAGCTTTCTTCAACTGGACTATGCTAAGTATGTGCGAAATTGGACTATTGTACCTAAGACCGCAAGTGCAGCACTCCTGGGAAGGATGAGGCGAGGAAACACGGAGGACGACGCTCCAGTCAGCCACGACGGTGCAGATAGCCGAATCCCTACAACTGACCAGTCAGAAACTCCCCGGTAGGCCAGTCCCACCCAGCGTGGTCCTAAAACAAAGATTAGTACAAAGTACAAAGGCTAGTACCAAGATTTTGTTCCTTAGTTCTGAGGATTTCTTGAATGCAATTTTGTCATTCTTTTACAGCTACATAACAAAACAATACACACAAGCTGAAAACTAAATAACAAAAGGAAATAAACAATGGCCAGTGTTTTGCAAATGCCAGCAGATATAACGTACCTTTCCATACAGTTGTAAAGAAAGTACGACAAAGAAAGCAATTCAAAGGTTGGATACACGCAGGAGCTCGTCGCCTACGTAGCGAGGATGGTAGCATATCTGCCTCATATTTAAGAGCTCCCGAGTTCAAATTTCGGTCGGGGTGAGTCACCTAGATGAGGTTTTTTCCGAGGTTTTCCCCTACCCTTCAAGACGAATTGCGGGTAGCTCTAAGCTCCATGTATCCTGGACTTATTTGGGCATCATTTCACCTAATTCATTCACCGTCCGATATAACTTAACGTTGGTGCGCACGTGAATTAAAAAAAAAGAAAGAAAAATACGCAGGGCCTAAGGCTTTTTGTTGCGTTTTCATTGCCAACATGTACAACTAAAGCAAAGAACATGATGATTAAACAACTCCATTCAACGAACAGCACTGTGCAGTTACTGTTATGTGGTTTAGAGGCCCAGTGTGTTTAAACAACCAACAGCCCTCGGAGTACTCGTCGCTGGAAAGTTAGCCGCCTTTCAGGCGGTGCCTCCCTGACTATAACCGTACCAGGACTAGGTCCTTTGCTGGTAGAGGAATGGTTGTTTAAGTAGAAAGATTGTGGTTAGGCGGCTAAAATCTCAGGAGGTATACGTGCTGCAGGAGGAATCATCTCTGCCAAACAATTATTTGCTCGTTCCCTACTGTCCCAGTTGTCACTTTAGCTGCTAGTGACTTTTTGGTTCAAGAAAAGCATGTAATTATCAGCAACTGCTGAGAATCATAACTACAATTTCTTAACAGATTCTTTAAATATTAATACAATACCTTCACAGCGATACAGAGCACTGGCAGTGCCACCTCTCAGCACTAAGGCACACTCCGTAAAGGATCCATTCTTAGTTGGGAAACATTTCCCCTCTGGCGGACAGTCAGTGAACTATAACAGCTACTCTTATATAATATCTGTTTACAATAAAGTCAATGTACCCATACTATTTTCGTAACGTACTCCTAAACAACAGCATATTTTTCTATCTGCCCCAAGTTCCAATAGCAGTTTAGAAGATATTGTATCAGTTTATATTTGGTTGCGTATACAAGATGTGTACAACAGAGTAAGTGATAAATAATGTTTGAAATGTGGCTAGCTGTATGCTGCCGTTTAAATTATATGCCACTCTAATCAATAAAAGAGGACCCACACAACTGATGGGTACTGCAGTTAGAATGAATGGGAATTAAAACTCAGAACACAAACATAAAATAAATTAGGTTTCAGAAGAACACAAAATATTAGGTGCCTCGAAACATTAAGAAACGTTAACGCAAATTCTAGGGCGGGTTTTTAATTTCGAATGCCATTTGTCGCATTTATGACACAGGAAAAAGGAGATTCCTAAGATGTTGAACGTCATAACTGGATACAACTGCCAATAATACTCCCCTCCACAATATTTATCTAATCAACCACAACAACACCATAATTTCTTCAACTGGACAATGCTAAGGAGGTGCGAAATTGGACTATTGTACCTAAGTCCGCAAGTGCAGCACTCCTGTGAAGGATGAGGCGAGGAAATACGGAGGACGACATTCCAGTCAGCCACGACGGTGCAGATAGCCGAATCCCTACAACTGACCAGTCAGAAACTCCCCGGTAGGCCAGTCCAACCCAACGTTTTCCTAAAACAAAAATTAGTACAAAGTACAAATGCTAGTACAAAGATTTTGTTCCTTAGTTCTGAGTATTTCTTGAATGCTAATTTTGTCATTCTTTTACAGCTACATAACAAAATAATACACACAATCTGAAGGCCAAACAACAAAAGGAAGTAAACAATGGCCAGTGCTTTGCATAATTCCAGCAGGTATAACGTACCTTTCCATATAGTTATGAAGAAAGTACGACAAAGAAAGCAATTCAAAGTTTGGATAGGCGCAGGAACTCATCGCCTCCCTAGGGAGGATGGTAGCATAGCTGCCTCACGTTTAAGAGCTCCTGATTTCAAATCTCGGTCAGGGTGAGTCACCTAGATGAGGTTTTTTCCGGGGGTTTCCCTTACCCTTCAAGACGAATGTCGGGAGCTCTAAGCTCCGTGGATCCTGGACTCATTTGAGCATCATTTCACCTAATTCATTCACCGTCCGATATAACTTAACGTTGGGGCGGACGTGAATTAAAAAAAATGCGCAGGGCCTAAGGCTTCTTTTGCGTTTTCATTGCCAGAATGTACAACTAAAGCAAAGAACATGATGATTAAACAACTCCATTCAACGAACAGCACTGTGCAATTACTGTTATGTGGTTTAGAGGCCCAGTGTGTGGAAACAAGCAACAGATCTCTTTGTGAAAGCAGTGAGTGTGCTGCCTCTTTTAAGAGCAGATAACTACTAACAAGTTTACTCATTATAATTGAGTTGAAGTAACATCAAAAATGGTACAAAACAAGAAAAATGACCAATGCACACAGTTCTCAAATCTCATTAGGTATACGTGCTGCAGGAGGAATCATCTCTGCCAAACAATTATTTGCTCGTTCCCTACTGTCCCAGTTTTCACTTTAGCTGCCAGTAATTTTCAGGTTCAATAAAAGCATGTAATTATCAGCAACTGCTGAATATCATAATTACAATTTCTTAAAAGCTTCTTAAAAGATTAATGCAATACCTTCAAGGCGATACAGATCACTGGCAGTGCCATCTCTCGGCACCAAGGCGCACTAAGTAAACTATCGTTTCTTAGTTGTGAAACATTTCCCTCTGGCGGACAGTCAGTGAACTATAACAGCTACTCTTATATAGTATCTGTATATATTAAAGTCAATGTACCCATACTATTTTAGCAACGTACTGCTAAACAACAACACAGATTTCTATCTGCCTCAAGTTCCAATAACAGTTTAGAAGAAATTGTATCAGTTTATTTTTGGTTGCGTAAACAAGATGTGTGCTACAAAGTAAGTGATAAATAATGTTTGAAATGTAGCTAGCTGTATGCTGCCATTTAAATTGTATGCCATTATAATCAATAAAAGAGGAACCACGCCACTGATGGGTATCAAAAATAGTACAAAGGAAGAAAAATGACCAATGCACACACACACAGCACAGTGGTGTCGCTGAAGGTGAGTCCTGCTGCTTGGAGCAGGGGCCTTCGACTTGTTGCCATACCGGGACACTGTCCCTTACTGGCATTATGATGGAGTTTATTCATCGGGCGGTGGTTAAATGGTTGGATTTTTGTCCTAGGTTTTTTTTTTTTTAATGATGATGATGAATGAGATTAGAAGAGATATTTGGATAGAGATGGTGTGTGATGGGGGTTAGTGTTATGGTAGGCCTAAGGTGGTTCTTGGGTGTTTGTAGGTAGCCCCGGGGTCTAAATCATATTCCACCAGAGACCCTTGATGAGATGGTTGAAGCTGGATGGTAGGTTGGAGTAGAATTTGTATGAAAGAGTCTTGATGTAGCTGGTGAGAGTGGGAAATGAAAGGTCGTTATGAATATTGGTGTTGGGGATGTACAAATCGGCTCCTGTAGCAATGCGGAGAAATCGGTTCTGCAGGACCTGAAGTTTGTTTAAGTTTGATGATGCTGCAGCACCCCAGACTTGACATGCGTAGGTGATAGCTGGTCTCAGAATTTGCTGGTATATGAGAAGTTTGTTTCTGAGGCTCATGGGTGACTATTGGTTGTATAATGGGTATAGCATACCCATACGTTTGGTAATTTTTGAGGCTACAGATGTAATATGTGTTTTCCAGGTGAGACGCATGTCGAGCTGGAATCCAAGGTATTGGGCCTGATTTCTCCAGGGGATGTCTTCTCCTGCTATGTGGAGCTCTGGGACGTCATGAACTTGGCGACGGGTGAAGGTTACTGCCTGTGTTTTTGTAGCATTTATGCGTAGGCGCCAGGTGAGGAACCAGGCGGAAAGCATGTCAGCATAGCGCTGAAGACGTTGTACAGCTGTGAGGTGTTTACAAGAGGCTGTGGTGATTGCTGTGTCATCAGCGAACAGGTACAGGTTGCAGCTCCAGACAGTGGGAAGGGTGTTGATATAAGTTAAGAATAGAAGGGGTCCAAGTACACTACCTTGGGGTACCCCTGCGTTGATTAGGTAGGGTCGGGAAGAAATGTCATATCTGACAACGGAGAAGGTGCGATGGGTAAGGTAATGGTTGACAATGTGTATTATGTAGGGAGGAAAGTTGTAGCTGATTAGTCGATGAAGAAGGCCTTGATGCCAAACAGAATCGAAGGCCTTTGTGATGTCCAAAAATAGAGCTGCAACATACTGTCTGTTATTGAAGGCTCGAGTAACTTCATCAACCAGACGTAGAAGTTGGTGTGATGTGGAGTGGGAGCGGCGAAAGCCAAATTGCTCTGGGCGAATGATGTGTAGCCCGTCCAGTGGGTTTTGGAGGCGATGTTGCAGTACCTTCTCAAATAATTTACTTATGGCTGGTAGCAGACTAATGGGACGATGGTTTGAAATTTGTTTGGAGTCCTTGCCAGGTTTGGGGATAGTAATGATTTTGGCATGTTTCCATTTTGCAGGAAAGTAGGAAAGAAGGAGCAGGCTGTTGAACAGATGAACAATCAAGGCTATCCAGTTCTGCGGGAGTGCCTTGAAAGCAGCGTTTGGTATGGAGTCGCAACCAGCAGCTTTGTAGGGTCGGACTGAAGCTATCAGACCACTGACCTCAGCGGTGTTTGTGAGCAGCACTTCGGCTGAGTTGTAGGGAGAGGCAAGAAATTGCTGTACCACTCCTTCAATTTCCGCTACTTGCTCGTGGTCAGGGGATTCGGCTGGATGGAAGGTAGCAGCTAAGTATTCTGCTGTGAGTTCAACTTTTTCCCTGGAAGATTGTGCCACTCGATTTCCATTCGTAAGTGGCGGATCTGAGGTGGGTATGCGTAGCATAGCCTTGGACATTCTCCAGAGAGAACAGTCTGTGGTGTCGAGGGTACATAGTTTCCTTTCCCATTCGTTATTGAAGTGGTCTGCAAGTTCCATCTTCACTGCAGCCTGGAGGCGATTCCATTCCCTCTTGTCTTGTGGCTGGCGGGTATTTTGGAATTTTCGCCGTGCTGTGTTTTTGGCCGAGATGAGTTGGCGCAAATATTTTGGAATGGGTTTGAGGGGACTATATGGGGATTTACGGGCAGGAGTTGCTTCACGCATGGCCTCGGCCATGTTGCTAGTGATGAACTGCTCCAGGTTATCAGCTTCTGCTATTGTTGTACAAGGGTGAATTTCGGCGGGTTTGTCGGCCATGATGTTTGAAAATTTTGCTCCAGTTGGTCTGTCTGGGATTTACGTGAGAAGGTAATGACTTGGGTGTGAGTTTTGCCTTATACAGCAAGAGAACAGGAAAGAGATCGGAAGAGAGTTCGGGAAGAGAGAATATAGTTGGATGACTGCGAATGTTGCATAGGAGTGCTATGTCCAACCAATCAGGCGGACTACGATCACCATGAGTTATGGTGGGGGAGTTGGGAGCAAGGACGGCCAGGTTCTTACGTTCTATATAGCGCTCCAGTAGGCGTCCTCGACTCTTGGTGATGGTGGAATTCCAAAGCGTGCTCTTTGAATTGTAGTCTCCCATGGCTACAGTGGGAGAACCATTGAAAATAAGGTCCAGGTCTCTCTGTGAAATTGGTCTACTTGGTGGGATGTAGACCGAGTAGATATTAACCACAACAACACCATAATTTCTTCAACTTCAGCTTTCTTCAACTGGACTATGCTAAGTATGTGCGAAATTGGACTATTGTACCTAAGACCGCAAGTGCAGCACTCCTGGGAAGGATGAGGCGAGGAAACACGGAGGACGACGCTCCAGTCAGCCACGACGGTGCAGATAGCCGAATCCCTACAACTGACCAGTCAGAAACTCCCCGGTAGGCCAGTCCCACCCAGCGTGGTCCTAAAACAAAGATTAGTACAAAGTACAAAGGCTAGTACCAAGATTTTGTTCCTTAGTTCTGAGGATTTCTTGAATGCAATTTTGTCATTCTTTTACAGCTACATAACAAAACAATACACACAAGCTGAAAACTAAATAACAAAAGGAAATAAACAATGGCCAGTGTTTTGCAAATGCCAGCAGATATAACGTACCTTTCCATACAGTTGTAAAGAAAGTACGACAAAGAAAGCAATTCAAAGGTTGGATACACGCAGGAGCTCGTCGCCTACGTAGCGAGGATGGTAGCATATCTGCCTCATATTTAAGAGCTCCCGAGTTCAAATTTCGGTCGGGGTGAGTCACCTAGATGAGGTTTTTTCCGAGGTTTTCCCCTACCCTTCAAGACGAATTGCGGGTAGCTCTAAGCTCCATGTATCCTGGACTTATTTGGGCATCATTTCACCTAATTCATTCACCGTCCGATATAACTTAACGTTGGTGCGCACGTGAATTAAAAAAAAAGAAAGAAAAATATGCAGGGCCTAAGGCTTTTTGTTGCGTTTTCATTGCCAACATGTACAACTAAAGCAAAGAACATGATGATTAAACAACTCCATTCAACGAACAGCACTGTGCAGTTACTGTTATGTGGTTTAGAGGCCCAGTGTGTTTAAACAACCAACAGCCCTCGGAGTACTCGTCGCTGGAAAGTTAGCCGCCTTTCAGGCGGTGCCTCCCTGACTATAACCGTACCAGGACTAGGTCCTTTGCTGGTAGAGGAATGGTTGTTTAAGTAGAAAGATTGTGGTTAGGCGGCTAAAATCTCAGGAGGTATACGTGCTGCAGGAGGAATCATCTCTGCCAAACAATTATTTGCTCGTTCCCTACTGTCCCAGTTGTCACTTTAGCTGCTAGTGACTTTTTGGTTCAAGAAAAGCATGTAATTATCAGCAACTGCTGAGAATCATAACTACAATTTCTTAACAGATTCTTTAAATATTAATACAATACCTTCACAGCGATACAGAGCACTGGCAGTGCCACCTCTCAGCACTAAGGCACACTCCGTAAAGGATCCATTCTTAGTTGGGAAACATTTCTCCTCTGGCGGACAGTCAGTGAACTATAACAGCTACTCTTATATAATATCTGTTTACAATAAAGTCAATGTACCCATACTATTTTCGTAACGTACTCCTAAACAACAGCATATTTTTCTATCTGCCCCAAGTTCCAATAGCAGTTTAGAAGATATTGTATCAGTTTATATTTGGTTGCGTATACAAGATGTGTACAACAGAGTAAGTGATAAATAATGTTTGAAATGTGGCTAGCTGTATGCTGCCGTTTAAATTATATGCCACTCTAATCAATAAAAGAGGACCCACACAACTGATGGGTACTGCAGTTAGAATGAATGGGAATTAAAACTCAGAACACAAACATAAAATAAATTAGGTTTCAGAAGAACACAAAATATTAGGTGCCTCGAAACATTAAGAAACGTTAACGCAAATTCTAGGGCGGGTTTTTAATTTCGAATGCCATTTGTCGCATTTATGACACAGGAAAAAGGAGATTCCTAAGATGTTGAACGTCATAACTGGATACAACTGCCAATAATACTCCCCTCCACAATATTTATCTAATCAACCACAACAACACCATAATTTCTTCAACTGGACAATGCTAAGGAGGTGCGAAATTGGACTATTGTACCTAAGTCCGCAAGTGCAGCACTCCTGTGAAGGATGAGGCGAGGAAATACGGAGGACGACGTTCCAGTCAGCCACGACGGTGCAGATAGCCGAATCCCTACAACTGACCAGTCAGAAACTCCCCGGTAGGCCAGTCCAACCCAACGTTTTCCTAAAACAAAAATTAGTACAAAGTACAAATGCTAGTACAAAGATTTTGTTCCTTAGTTCTGAGTATTTCTTGAATGCTAATTTTGTCATTCTTTTACAGCTACATAACAAAATAATACACACAATCTGAAGGCCAAACAACAAAAGGAAGTAAACAATGGCCAGTGCTTTGCATAATTCCAGCAGGTATAACGTACCTTTCCATATAGTTATGAAGAAAGTACGACAAAGAAAGCAATTCAAAGTTTGGATACGCGCAGGAACTTATCGGCTCCCTAGGGAGGATGGTAGCATAGCTGCCTCACGTTTAAGAGCTCCTGATTTCAAATCTCGGTCAGGGTGAGTCACCTAGATGAGGTTTTTTCCGGGGGTTTCCCTTACCCTTCAAGACGAATGTCGGGAGCTCTAAGCTCCGTGGATCCTGGACTCATTTGAGCATCATTTCACCTAATTCATTCACCGTCCGATATAACTTAACGTTGGGGCGGACGTGAATTAAAAAAAATGCGCAGGGCCTAAGGCTTCTTTTGCGTTTTCATTGCCAGAATGTACAACTAAAGCAAAGAACATGATGATTAAACAACTCCATTCAACGAACAGCACTGTGCAATTACTGTTATGTGGTTTAGAGGCCCAGTGTGTGGAAACAAGCAACAGATCTCTTTGTGAAAGCAGTGAGTGTGCTGCCTCTTTTAAGAGCAGATAACTACTAACAAGTTTACTCATTATAATTGAGTTGAAGTAACATCAAAAATGGTACAAAACAAGAAAACTGACCAATGCACACAGTTCTCAAATCTCATTAGGTATACGTGCTGCAGGAGGAATCATCTCTGCCAAACAATTATTTGCTCGTTCCCTACTGTCCCAGTTTTCACTATAGCTGCCAGTAATTTTCAGGTTCAATAAAAGCATGTAATTATCAGCAACTGCTGAATATCATAATTACGATTTCTTAAAAGCTTCTTTAAATAATATTGCAATACCTTCAAGGCGATACAGACCACTGGCAGTGCCATCTCTTGGCACCAAGGCTCACTAAGTAAAGTATCGTTTCTTAGTTGTGAAACATTTCCCTCTGGCGGACAGTCAGTGAACTATAACAGCTACTCTTATATAATATCTGTTCACAATAAAGTCAATGTACCCACACAATTTTCGTAACGTACTCCTAAACAACAGCACATTTTTCTATCTGCCCCAAGTTCCAATAACAGTTTAGAAGAAATTGTATCAGTTTATTTTTGGTTGCGTATACAAGATGTGTACAACAGAGTAAGTGATAAATAATGTTTGAAATATGGCTAGCTGTATGCTGCCGTTTAAATTATATGCCACTCTAATCAATAAAAGAGGACCCACACCATTGATGGGTACTGCAGTTATAATGAATGGGAATTAAAACTCGGAACACAAACATAAAATAAATTAGTTTTCAGAAGAACACAAAATATTAGGTACTTCGAAATACTCAGAAACGTTCACGCAAATTCTAGGGTGGGTGTTTAAATTCGAAAGCCATTTGTCGCATTTATGACTCAGGAAAAAGGAGATTCCTAAGATGTTGAACGTCATAACTGGATACAACTGCCAATAATATTCTCCTCCAAAATGTTTATCTAATCAACCAAAACAACACCATAATTTCTTCAACTGGACTATGCTAAGGAGGTGCGAAATTGGACTATTGTACCTAAGTCCGCAAGTGCAACACTCCTGGGAAGGATGAGGCGAAAAAAACACGGAGGACGACGTTCCAGTCAGCCACGACGGTGCAGATAGCTGAATCCCTACAACTGACCAGTCAGAAACTCCCCGATAGGCCAGTCCAACCCAACGATTTCCTAAAACAAAAATTAGTACAAAGTACAAAGGCTAGTACACAGATTTTGTTCCTTAATTCTGAGTATTTCTTGAATGCTACTTTTGTCATTCTTTTTGAGCTACATAACAAAACAATACACACAACCTGAGGGCCAAACAACAAAAGGAAGTAAACAATGGCCAGTGTTTTGCAAATGCCAGCAGATATAACGTACCTTTCCATACAGTTGTGAAGAAAGTACGACAAAGAAAGCAATTCAAAAGTTGGATACACGCAGGAGCTCACCGCCTACGTAGCGAGGATGGTAGCATATCTGCCTCACATTTAAGGGTTCCCGAGTTCAAATTTCGGTCGGGGTGAGTCACCTAGATGAGGCTTTTTCCGGGGTTTTCCCTTACCCTTCAAGACGAATTTCGGGTAGCTCTAAGCTCCATGTATCCTGGACTTATTTGGGCATCATTTCACCTAATTCATTCACCGTCCGATATAACTTAACGTTGGTGCGCACGTGAATTAAAAAAAAAAAGAAAAATACGCAGGGCCTAAGGCTTTTTGTTGCGTTTTCATTTCCAACATGTACAACTAAGGCAAAGAACATGATGACTAAACAACTCCATTCAACGAACAGCACTGTGCAGTTACTGTTATGTGGTTTAGAGGCCCAGTGTGTAGAAATAAGCAACAGATCTCTGTGTGAAAGCAGTGAGTGTGCTGCCTCCTTTGAGAACAGATAACTATTAACAATTGTAGTCATTATAATTGATTACAAGTACCATCAAAAATAGGACAAGGGAAGTTAAATGACCAATGCACACAGTTCTCAAATCTCAGGAGGTATACGTGCTGCAGGAGGAATCATCTCTGCCAAACAATTATTCGCACGTTCCCTACTGTCCCAGTTTTCACTTTAGCTGCTAGTGACTTTTAGGTTCAAGAAAAGCATTTGATTATCAGAAACTGCTTAAAATCATAATTACAATTTCTTAACAGATTCTTTAAATATTAATACAACACCTTCACTGTAATACAGAGCACTGGCAGTGCCACCTCTCGGCACCAAGGCGCAGTCCGTAAAGGATACATTCTTAGTTGGGAAACATTTCTCCTCTGGCGGACAGTCAGTGAACTATAACAGCTACTCTTATATAATATCTGTTTATAATAAAGTCAATGTACCCATACTATTTTCGTAACGTACTCCTAAACAACAGCATGCTTTTCTATCTGCTACAAGTTCCAATAACAGTTTAGCAGAAATTGTATCAGTTTATTTTTGTTTGCGTATACTAGATGTGTACAACAGAGTAAGTGATAAATAATGTTTAAAATGTGGCTAGATTTATGCAGCCGTTTATATTATATGCCATTCTAATCAATAAAAGAGGAACCACACCATTGATGGCTATTGCAGTTAGAATGAATGGGAATTAAAACTCAGAACACAAACATAAAATAAATTAGTTTTCAGAAGAACACAAAATATTAGGTACTTCGAAATACTCAGAAACGTTCACGCAAATTCAAGGGCGGGTTTTAAAATTCGAATGACATTTGTCGCATTTATGACACAGGAAAAGGAGATTCCTAAGATGTTGAACGTCATAGGTGAATACAACTGCCAGTATTATTCTCCTCCACAATATTTATCTAATCAACCACAACAACTCCATAATTTCTTCAAATTCAGCTTTCTTCAACTGGACTATGCTAAGGAAGTGCGAAATTGGACTATTGTGCCTAAGTCCGCAAGTGCAGCACTCCTGGGAATGATGAGGCGAGGAAACACGGAGGACGAAGTTCCAGTCAGCCACGACGGTGCAGATAGCCGAATTCCTACAACTGACCAGTCACAAACTCCCCGGTAGGCCAGTCCCACACAACGTAGCCCTAAGGCAAAGAATAGTACAAAGTACAAAGGCTAGTACAAAGAATTTGTTCCTTAGTTCTGAGTATTTCTTGAATGCTAATTTTGTCATTCTTTTACAGCTACATAACAAAACAATACACACAACCTGAAGGCCAAACAACAAAAGGAAATAAACAATGGCCAGTGTTTTGCATAATGCCAGCAGATATAACGTACCTTTCCATACAGTTTTGAAGAAAGTACGACAAAGAAAGCAATTCAAAGGTTGGATATACGCAGGAGCTCATCGCCTCCGTACCGAGGATGGTAGCATATCTTCCTCACGTTCAAGAGTTCCCGAGTTCAAATCTCGGTCAGGGTGAGTCACCTATATGAGGTTTTTTCCGGGGTTTTCCCTTACCTTTCAAAACGAATTGCGGGTAGCTCTAAGCTCCTGGACTCATTTGAGCATCATTTCACCTAATTCATTCACCGTCCGATATAACTTAACCTTGGGGCGGACGTGAATTAGAAAAAAAGAAAGATGCGTAGTGCCTAAGGTTTTTTTGGCGTTTTCATTGCCAACATGTACAACTAAAGCAAAGAACATGATGACTAAAAAACTCCATTCGACGAACAGCACTGTACAAATACTGTTATGTGGTTTAGTGGCCCAGTGTGCTGCAATAAGCAACAGATCTCTGTGTGAAAGCAGTGAGTGTGCTGCCTCCTTTGTGAACAGATAACTATTAACAAGTGGACTCATTATAATTGATTACAAGTACCATCAAAAAGTGTACAAAGGAAGGTAAATAACCAATGCACACAGTTCTCAAATCTCAGGAGGTATACGTGCTTCAGGAGGAATCATCTCTGCCAAACAATTATTTGCTTGCTCCCCACTGTCCCAATATTCACTTTAGCTGCTAGTAATTTTCAGGTTCAAGAAAAGCATGTAATTATCAGCAATTGCTAAATATCATAATAAAAATTTCTTAACAGATTCTTTAAATATTACTACAATACCGTCATAGCGTTAAAGATCACTGGCAGTGCCACCTGTCGGCACCAAAGCGCACTCCGTAAAGGATCCATTCTTAGTTGGGAAACATTTCTCCTCTGGTGGACAGTCAGTGAACTATAACAGCTACTCTTATATAATATCTGTTTATAATAAAGTCAATGTACCCATACTATTTTCGAGACGTACTCCTAAACAACAACACACATTTCTATCTGCTCCAAGTTCCAATAACAGTTTAGAAGAAATTGTATCAGTTTATTTTTGGTTGCGTATACAAGCTGTGTACAACAGAGTAAGCGATAGATAAGGTTTGAAATGTGGCTAGCTGTATGCTGCCATTTAAATTATATGCCATTTTAATCAATAAAAGAGGAACCACACCATTGATGGGTATTGCAGTTAGAATGAATGGGAATTAAAACTCGGAACACAAACATAAAATAAATTAGTTTTCAGAAGAACACAAAATATTAGGTACTTCGAAATACTAAGAAACGTTCACACATATTCTAGGTCGGATTTTTAAATTCCAATTCTAGGGCGGGTTTTAAAATTCGAATGCCATTTGTCGCATTTATGACACAGGAAAAGGAGATTCCTAAGATGTTGAACGTCATAACTGGATACAACTGCCAATAATATTCTCCTCCACAATATTTATCTAATCAACCACAACAACACCATAATTTCTTCAACTTCAGCTTTCTTCAACTGGACTATGCTAAGGAGTCGCGAGATTGGACTACTGTACCTAAGTCCGCAATCGCAACACTCCTGTGAAGGATGAGGCGAGGAAACACGGAAGACGAAGTTCCAGTCAGCCACGATGGTGCAGATAGCCGAATCCCTACAACTGACCAGTCAGAAACTCCCCGGTAGACCAATTCCACCCAACGTGGTCCTAAAACAAAGATTAGTACTAAGTACAAAGGCTAGTACAAAGATTTTGTTCCTTAGTTCTGAGTATTTCTTGAATGCTAATTTTGTCATTCTTTTACAGCTACATAACAAAACAATACCCTCAACCTGAAGGCCAAAAAACAAAAGGAAATAAACAATGGCCAGTGTTTTGCATAATGCCAGCAGATATAACGTACCTTTCCATACAGTTTTGAAGAAAGTATGACAAAGAAAGCAATTCAAAGTTGGATATACGCAGGAGCTCATCGCCTGCGTAGCGAGGATGGTAGCATATCTTTCTCACGTTTAAGAGTTCCCGAGTTCAAATCTCGGTTAGGGTGAGTCACCTAGATGAGGTTTTTTCCGGGGTTTTCCCTTACCCTTCAAGACGAATTGCGGGTGGCCCTAAGCTTCTTGAATCCTGGACTCATTTGAGCATCATTTCACCTAATTCATTCACCATCCGATATACTTTAACGTTGGTGCGGACGTGAATTAATAAATAGAAAAATACGCAGGGCCTAAGGCTTTTTGTTGCGTTTTCATTGCCAACATGTACAACTAAAGCAAAGAACATGATGATTAAACAACTCCATTCAACGAACAGCACTGTGCAATTACTGTTATGTGGTTTAGAGACCCAGTGTGTGGAAATAAGCAACAGATGTCTTTGTGAAAGCAGTGAGTGTGCTGCCTCTTTTGAGAACAGATAACTATTATCAAGTGTACTAATTATAATTGATTGCAAGTACCATCAAAAAATATACAAAAGAATTTAAGAGGTCAATACACACATTTCGCAAACTTCAGGAGGTATATACATGCTGCAGGTGGAGTCATCTCTGCCAAACAATTATTTGCACTTTCTCTACTGTCCCATTTTTCACTTTAGCTGCTAGTAATTTTCAGGTTCAAGAAAAGCATGTAATTTTCAGCAACTGGTCAATATCAGAATTCCAGTTTCTTCACAGATTCTTTAAATATTAATACAACCCCTTCACAGCGATTCAGAGCACTTGCAGTGCCATCTCTCGGCACCAAGGCACACTCCGTAAAGGATCCATTCTTAGTTGCGAAACATTTCTCATCTGTCGGAGAGTCAGTGAACTATAACAGCTACTCTTATATAATATCTGTTTATAATAAAGTCAATGTACCCATACTGTTTTCGTAACGTACTCCTAAACAACAGCATATTTTTCTATCTGCTCCAAGTTCCCATAAATGTTCGGAAGAAATTGTATCAGTTTATTTTTGGTTGCGTATACAAGATGTGTACAACAGTGCAAATGATTAATAATGTTTGAAATGTGGCTAGCTGTATGCTGCCATTTAAATTATATGCCATTCTAATCAATAAAAGAGGAACTACACCATTGATGGGTATTGCAGTTAGAATGAATGGGAATTAAAACTCGGAACACAAACATAAAATAAAATTGTTTTCAGAAGAACACAACATATTAGGTTCTTCGAGATACTCAGAAACGTTCAGGCAAATTGTAGAGCGGGTTTTTAAATTCGAATGCCATTTGTCGCATTTATGACACAGGAAAAGGAGATTCCTAAGATGTTGAACGTCATAACTGGATACAACTGTCAATAATATTCTCCTCCACAATATTTATCTAATCAACCACAACAACAAAATAATTTCTTCAACTTCTGCTTTCTTCAACTGGACTATGCTAAGGAGGTGCGAAATTGGTCTATTGTACCTAAGTCCGCAAGTGCAACACTTCTGGGAAGGATGAGGCAAGGAAACACGGAGGACGACGTTCCAGTCAGCCACGACGGTGCAGATAGCCGAATCCCTACAACTGACCAGTCAGAAACTCCCCGGTAGGCCAGTCCCAGCCAACGTGGTACTAAAACAAAGATTAGTACAAAGTACAAAGGCTAGTACAAAGATTTTGTTTCTTAGTTCTGAGTATTTCTTGAATGCTAATTTTGTCATTCTTTTACAGCTACATAACAAAACAATACACACAACCTGAAGGCCAAAAAACAATAGGAAATAAACAATGGCCAGTGATTTGCATAATGCCAGAAGATATAACGTACCTTTCCATACAGTTTTGAAGAAAGTATGACAAAGAAAGCAATTCAAAGGTTGGATATACGCAGGAGCTCATCGCCTCCGTAGCGAGGATGCTAGCATATCTGCCTCACGTTTAAGAGTTCCCGAGATCAAATCTCGGTCAGGGTGAGTCACCTAGATGAGGTTTTTTCCGGGGTTTTTCCCTTAGCCTTCAAGATGAATTGCGGGTAGCTCTAAGCTCCATGGATCCTGGACTCATTTGAGCATCATTTCACATCATTTATTCACCGTCCGATATAACATAACGTTGGGGCGGGCGTGAATTGAAAAAAAAAAATACGCAGGGGCTAAAGCTTTCTTTGCGTTTTCATTGCCAACATGTACAACTAAAGCAAAGAACATGATGATTAAACAACTCCATTCAACGAACAGCACTGTGCAATTACTATGATGTGGTTTAGAGGCCCAGTGTGTTGAAATAAGCAGCAGGTGGTTTTAACTACAACCGAGTTTGTGAACTGATTACTGACCGTGAGTTGCACAATTGAAGTCCAGGTTGTATTCCATAAAATAACTATGTTCTAATCACAAAATGGCATTTAAACGTGGAGGACGAATATTGGATCCGTTTCTCCAAAATTGGAGAAGAAGTTCACTCAAATCATGAATGTAGGAGAAATATAACATTCATAAAAATGAACTCTTGCTTTCACAACGCAATTCTTCAGAGTAAGAAATCAAAGATAAATCTTAGACTCTGAAATAATTAGATCAATATATATGTAAGCTCGAATAACATTCGTCACATAGCACACATAGGGTCAAATTGGTATTCCTTCTATATTCTGTGTTATTAACTAAATGCGATTAAAGGGTAAACCGAAAATAAAACAGCATTTGTTGCATAAACTTTTGCACCAATCTATAGTAGATAGAGTCCACATGAAAAGTTCAATGCCATTGCCAGGATTTGAAACACGGATCTACTGGTTTCTGACCAGTAACTCTTACCCATTGAGCTACCATGACCAATTTGCCGCACTGACATCAAATTCTCCAGTTGACTCGTGCTTTTTCCGGTGAACCTCTAGGTGCTCTCGTTTCCGAGATACACCGTTTGTACTTGAGTCCCACATTTTATCACTTAATTCTTGTTATATAATTTAGTTGATAGAAATTAATCATTCCTTTACACTACACGTATATAGGCAAAGGCTCCTATAGATTGAGTCAGAATGAAAATTTCAATGCCATATCAGGGACGGCACTTTGGCAATGGTAGCTCAGTGGGTAAGGGCGACTGAACGGAAACAATGAGATCCGTGGTTCAAATCCCTGCCATGGCACTGCATTTTTCATGTTGACTCTATCTATCAAAAACCTTAGCGTATATATGGCTAGTTGTAGAAATGATTAATTTCCATCAGCTAACCTAAATCTGTAGCAACTTACTATATGATATACAGTACATAATATCCATGGCACTCTGATCTGTCGATGACATACTAATATATTTGTACCAACACTGAAGAGGTGGGACATAATGTGACTCACGTACGATAGGTGTAGAATGAGCCGTACTTTAAATATTATTTAGAATAATACAATGTCAAGGGGTGATAGTAGTTTATTGAGTTGATATATGCTGTTATAGATCCAAAAAAACTTTCAGGTCATTATTGTAGATTACATGAAAACTGTAAGGTTTACTTTTATCTAGAAACTTCCTTTCCAAATCAAAAGGGATTTGAAAACTTCTTTTATCCTCTCTGTCATCCACTATACCCTCCATATCCCAGGAGGTTACATACTGATAAGTAAAGAACATTTTGAAACTATAAAAATGCTTTCAGAAAGGAGGAAACAAACATTTACTAAAAATTATATAATTGAAAAACATTTTTATAATGAATAGTTCTTCATAAAACTACTTAGAAATACAGATATGTGTAACAGCAGTTGTTTTCTAACTTTGAATTTGTGTATTTGAGAGTTTCAGTAAATAATGTTATACATTTCTTTGTTTCTCAATTTTGTTAATATTGGTTAAGTACCAGTTGTATTTACATTTTTCTCATGCATTTTAAATTATTTATGATTCAACATTCGTTTAGGAGGTATTTAAGACATTAAACAATCTAATAAAAATTATTCTTTCAAATAGTACACTTAACACTCTGTTTTATGAAACTTGCTCTCTTTTTTTAGCCACGTCCGGAAACTAACAAACTACGGATATTGGGAACCCTCCACTATGCTATCACGACTTCCAGGGGTCTTAGTATTTTCTCACCTCACCCGTTCCTCTAGAATATAGACATAAAATGTCGTCTTTAGTCACAATTCCTAAGCTCCTCTCCAAGCCTATTTGTAGAGACGTAATTTCGTGCATGATAGAGTCATGACAAGGACGGCACGTTGGCAATGGTAGCTCAATGGGTAAGGGCGACAGAACGGAAACCATGAGATCCGTGGTTGATATCCGGCCATGGCATTGAATTTTTCATGTTGACGATCTATCAAAAACCTTAGCCTATATATGGCTAGTTGATAAAATGATTAATTTCCATCAGCTAACTTTCATCTGTAGAGCCGGAGAATGAGGCGTATTTTAAATATTCTTTTAAAATACAATTTCAAAGGATGATAGTAATTTATTGAGTTGAAATATGCTGTTATAGATCCAACAGAACTTTCAGGTTATTATTGTAGATTACATGAAAATTGAAAGGTTCATATTTATCTAGAAACTTCCTTTCTAAATCAAAACGGATTTGAAAACCTCTTTTACCCTCTCTGTCATCCACTATACCCTCCATATCCCAGGAGTTTGCATACTGATAAGTACAGAAGATGTTGAAGCTATGGAAATGCCTTCAGAAACGAGGGAGCAAACAATTACTAAACAGTGTGTCACTTTAAAACATCTTATAATGAATAATTCTTGATAAAAAATCAGAAATACAGATATGTGTAAAGCAGTTGCTTTCTAACTTTGAATTTGTATTTTTATAGTTTTCGTAAACAAGGCTAAATATTTTCTTTGTTTCTCAATTTTGTTAATGTTGGTTAAGTGCCAGTTGTAATTAAATTATTCACATGCATGTTATATTCTTTATGATTCAACATTTGTTTAGGCAGTAGTTGAGACATAAAACAATCTAATAAAAATTTTTCTTTCAAATAGTATACTTAACACTCTTAAACAGAACACTTATACTTAATCAGAAAACAGCTGTAAAGTGATGTTGTAACGAGAGCTGACCGCTGTTTGTTATTGTCCTCGACTTTGGTGTTGTAGATTGTGATACGTGATGTCATTCTGCTGCTACGCAGTGTGTTTCTACGGAAATGAGGAACATTTAGGATTTCGGCAAATTGGACTTTTAATTCCACGAAAACACAAAGGCACAATATTGTAGTTAACGTTATCTGCGTTAGAAAACTTGGTCTTTAGGGCTTCTGCCATTTTAGAACCAAGTTTTTTGTTGTCCTCTAATCCTATAATACTTTTATTTATTCTCAAAATCACGTTTGATTGTACATGATTTAGCCGTATGAATTGCAATGGCATTACCAGGTTTTATTATTTGGATAACACGTTTCAACAACTAGTTTTGTAAGTAATTGCAATTCTAATCATAAATTATGAAGGTAACTAGGCTCTATATGTACTCCCAATAAAGGACTTCCTTTCCTGAAGAGTAATACCCTTTCGATCTTTACTCTCTTTATATACATCTTAAGTCCTATGGTTTTTCACACAAGAAAAAACAACTACTTTGAAGTTATATCCAAAACACTTAATTAAAATTGGTTTGAAAACTTCGTAAATAATTACATTTACTATGCTAAAAGATTTTACAGGTAGAGATATCTATTGACCGCGAGACATTACATTAGCGGTGAAAACAGTTTGTCTCCTAGCGGGAAATAAATATACTAACACATCGTCTCGCGTACGATACCACGGCCAGCATGGTGCTGTGGTCGCTTTTAACTTCGATTTTATTTCTTACATTACGTTGGCTGTTCGCCAGAGAAGTAAACCTAGCACTAAATATGTAAATTGGTTTCGAAAGTGGTATCTACACGACCAAACATGCACCGTATCTGTTAAGATGGCGCCAATCAAAAGTTCTTTTTTCCGTTATTGCTAAAGCTAAAAATTGACAAATTAATTTATATGAGCTCCTCCACTCGCTCTCTGGTAATAATTATAATTGACCCTAAAACTATTGTGGTTCTATCAATTTCGTGATAATCGGGATAAACGTTTGTGGTAATCGTTTAGTTACAGATTTGTTTGTAGATACGATCGAATAAAACAGCATAGCAGACTTAAAAGATTGTGGAAATATTTAAGAGTTGGTGGCTAGGTGTTGCGTTTCAAATTTCTTTCTTTTAGCTTAGACAGGATATCAAAAAGAATTCCTATTTGAAAAAGGTATAATCATTTGAAAATTCCTGTTTGATCTCACAAGATTTTCTCTAGCTTCTCTTGTAATTTTCTTCCATTCCTTCATTTAAAACTTCTTAAAATCATTTTATTACAGAGCTTGTATTTTCGTGAATTTTCTACAACAATAAGCCATACATTATCAACTGTGTTGATGTCTGGTGATTGTTGTGATGTTTTCATCCATTGAATAATGTGTTATATTGCATCCAGAACGTTGCGTGGTTTGGGATCAGTATCCTGTAGCAAGATGTAGCCAACAATAAGGCCTATATTGCTAACATTCTGGAACATGTGACTTCAATATATTAATATAAATTTTGTGGTCTATTTTCCCATCCATAAAACACAGACCCCCAACATCATTCGCATTCGTGCCCCTCCAGACAACCACAGATCCTTCACCATGTTTAACAGTGGCAGTGACATTTTTTATTTCCAATTCCCAATTTCGCAGCCACTATATCTCTTCCTTTTGATGCAGATATTCTGAATCTACTTTCATCGGTACAAACTTCCATTTTTGCGGAAGCCGCAATCATCATTTATGTGAGTTTTGGCATATGCCAGTCCCATACTTCCGTTAACCTTTGTTATTTAAGGTTTTCTATGGTATATTCAGTTATATTCAACCTCGTGAAGAATATTTCTTATTGTCTGCATATGTACAAGTTTTATCATACCTTTTCCACTTCTGAAACAATCTTTGTAGCACCCAGTTTAGGATCTTATTTCACCTTTCTCACCATCTGACATTTTTCAGCTTGAGTCATGACCGAAGGCCGAACTTTTCTTGTTTTGCTTTTGTATGACTGTATCTGTATATGATACCCTTAACAGTAGCAATTGCCACATTAAATATTTCAGCGTATTTAATATTTATACCATTTTTGATGCACCTTAGTGCAGTTTGCCCTCCTTTCTCTGCTCCAGATTCAGATTTAGATTTATTCTGCCATTTGTAACATTTTTTTTACAAAGCATCATCAAAAAATAACACTAAAACTACATTTTTATAGTTATAAAATTAAAACTAGTAAATCTATTACCGATTATTAGCAGTTTTAGATACACAAAATAGATGCATAACAAATTTTAATAAACTAAGTCACTCTTCCATGTTTGTATTCATCAACTGAGTAGAAAGTGTTATTCACTAGGGAAGTATTTATTGGGGAAATTTTCTTCACTTCTTCATTTGCGGTACTTTCAATTCTTTTGGCAGCTAATGTTCCCCTGAACCTATTTCTAAAGTAGTTCTGTTTTGTTCTTGTATTATATTCATAAATGTTTCTATTTTTTCCTTCTAAGTGGTTTCTTATTACCTGTTTGAGACATTCAAAAATATATAAGCGGGGAAATGTGAGTATTTTAGATTTTTAAAACGACTTTTTTACATGATTGTCTCCTAGGGATTTTTTCCATTATTCTTATTGCTCTTTTTCTTTGTCTCAATGTTTTAACATATTTTACTGACCTGCTGCTCCCCATCAAATTATCCATTAATTGAGGTGTGCATGTATAAATGCGTAATAAACCTTTAGTGCACTGACTTCATCCATAATTTGTGTTGTCTGTTTTAATACGTATATGCCCTTGTTTATTTCCTTTATGATCTTTTCTATCTGTTTGTGCCATTTTAAACTACTATCTGTAACTAATCCTAAAAAGTTTGTCTGTGCTACTTGGCTGATTAGCCTATTTTTTATTGTTAAATGTAAAATATTAAATGTTAAATGTTTTAATGTAAGAGTAAACAGATGTATTTAAATGATACTAAACCACATGGCTACATTGCAAAACTTACTCTAAATACTGTTTGTATGTAGTGTCTTGTAAAGAGTATACATGTATAATTTCTTATGTTTTTTTTTTGTTTTTTTGTTCTCAATTTACGTCCTCCAACGTTAAGTCCAGCTTAAGTCAACAGTAAGCTTATGTATACTAACAGCGCTGGGCTACCTTTCACCCTGTCCAACAATATTTGCCCTTAATTTTTAAGTAAGTACTCCCTCTCACTAATAGCTCAGCCTATATTTGCTTTTGTGTGCGCCCCATCCCAGTAGATAATATTTCAGTGAACGAACAGCAGTTTGTTTATGATTTGTGGGATTTACATGAACCTTATATTTGAGATGTGTAATTTAATTTTGTGTATCAGTGTTTACAACGTGTTGCTAATAATTATATAGATGTTACATGATAGCTAAGTTGCTTTCTTAGATATGAGGTTGTGCAATTAGCTATCTTAACTGCTATGTACAGCAAGTATATTGACTGATGGTACATGAAAATAGTTTTGAAAAAGTTTGTTTCATCTAAAAACTGTGAATAATAGTAAGAGCTACATTTTGTTTGTTTTCTATAATTTATTATATTTTTTATTTATTCAAAAATATTAAATTATATCAATATGTTTTTTAAACAAGTTATAATTAGTTTAACTACATAAGTGGTATGGAAATGTATTGTTGTAATGAAACACATTACTTAAATGGGGAAACTGAAGTCGTAGGGTGTTGCAATTTACTTAACAGTTCAAAGTTTAGTAGACTTTTGCTGTACATTAATAAAACATTTTAATCTGCCTGCTGTAGAAAGAAAGAACAGTTATGTATTTTGGTCATACAGAGTTAAACATCGCAAAACAAGACAGAAGAAGCCATGTATAATAATGTACTCAGAAATTATGGTTTTCCAGCTCATGTCTACCAAAAAGGTAGAAGGTTTGAAGGCGCTCTCATCTGAGCTATGTGATTATTTTTGGGGGATCAGCAGGGAGGAAACGTACTAATAATATTTAGGCTGCAGAAAAGAGGGATAAGAGTTCTTAAAAAAATATCCAAAGAGAAACACCCGCAGAAGAGCATTTAAGAAATTAGGTATAGTTACGCTGCCTAGTCTATATGTACATGAATGTCTAAAATATGTAACCTCACAGAAGGGAGACAAAAATACAAGAACATAAACAAGAACAAAGGAAAAATTACTTTACAAATAGACTAAGAGGCTCATTATCAAATAAATTCATTGAAAATAAGGCAAAAGATCTATACAATTATTTACCTCACTGGATTGAAGAAATAGGGAAAGAACAAATAAAACTAAAACAAATTAAATCTTATCTAATTAAGAATGCTTTCTATACAGTAGAAGAATATAAGTATTGCAAAAACAAATAGATAATGTTTAAAAGTGTAGAGCCAAAATTGTAAATATGGATAGTAATACCTCTCCATTGTAACTAACTTTATGTATACTTCACATGACGAAACCTGGTAAAACTATTATAATTGGTGAATAAACAATCTCAATCTCAAAAAGTGACACATGAAGATTAATATTTTTGAATATTATGTTTCCAAAGTCAAACAGAAAATAATCTTTTACTTTCCATTTTTTCCATATGTGCTATATATTAACTGAATGAAATTAAATATTCGGATATATTTACTAGCATAGTAAATGGCTCTAAAGAATTTTATCACCCTCCGAGTAAAAATAAGAAATTGTGTGTCAGTACTTATCCTAAGGATTTTGGCAGAGTTTTGCAATGATAACAAGCAATAACTAATCACAAGTTAATTGTCAAGAAATTATGATCTACAAGAGGCAATTAAAGAGTGTCAAAGTTTAATAAATATGCATCGAGTGATGCCAGTGGGAATGATATTTTGTTTAGGTTTTCTTACAATTTAATGCGGTTTTTACTGTAATAATTTTTTTTCACTGAAGTTTTACTTTTCTTTTCAGCAAATAAGTTGCTGGATAATACTGTGTTGTTCTACACGCAATCAAATTTTGGTTCAAGTGAGGATGTATGTATTGGATCCACAAAATGCACATATCAGGTATTGTTGATAGGATTGTTGGAGCTATTATGGTCCAGCAGGTTTACTTATAGGCTTTTTATTTAACTTAATGCGACCTGGTGCCGGCACATGGGCACTGGCTTACAGGCTCTACAATATCATTTGATTACAATTTTGACTTTTCATGTTCATTGGGCGCTTCGAGAACAACCTTATAAAGTTCATTGTGTTTGTTCGTTTGAGTCCTGTGTTTACTTATTTACATATTACACACACACGCACACACACATGGGCATATCATGTATGCCCTGCACATTCATAGAAAGATAAGCGTAGCTTTACTAAGGTTATGCTGCCAAATACTACAACATTTATTTAATTGACGTCCTCCAATGTTAAGTCCTATCGGACGATGCACAAAATTGGTTAAATTATGCTGAAATGAGCCCAGGGTCCATAGAGCTTAGAGTTACTAGACATTCATCTGCAAGGATAACGGAAAATCTGGAAAAAGTTTCGAACTCTGGAACACCTGAAAGTTTGGCGGACACGCTACCTACGCTACAGAGGTGGGCAGTATTATATCGTAGAATATTTTACTTTTGGAAAGGTAGAGAAGGACTAAAAAGTTCAATGCCATAGTCGGAATTTGAACCACTGACCTCCTTCTCGTCACCCAGTTGCTACTAACCATTGAACCACCATGGCAACTTTTCAGCATGACATATTCTCCAGTCGACTCGTATTTTCTCGGTTACTCTTCAGCACTTCTCCTATACACATGAGCCTGCTAACTTAATGGCAACTTACAATGTGGAAATACAGTTTGCCTTAGAAAAGAAACCCCAGAGGCTTTGTGTTCCCTTCTAGTAATGGGCCGATGTGAATAACATACATTTTTCTGTTATTAATGTTCATTGCCTTCTATAGTATTAACAACAGAATTGGTATTGCTTCTGCTCTGTTTAATTCACTTTCATAAGAGCCAAATGACATGGGGAGGAAATGTAGTCAGTATTTCCAGTGGACAATACGCATCGCTAAAAGTGATTTCGCCATTTGTGCTGTTCAAATTCCTCAAGATGCGGTACCAGGGACATAAAATCCATACGCTCCTAAGATGGTAACAAATCCGTGCGTATACCACGGAAAGGGCCTACACCACAGCGCTCCAGGCCGGTGCCACACGGAGTCGATAAGGAATGGGATGTAATGATTTTATAGTATGTCAAAACAAGATTGGTCCAACAAAGTATTACTAATCTGAGTAATGTAATTAGCATGACACACACAAAATGTAAATCCAGAACCTCAGCTATATATGCATTAAATGCAGATTTCCATTCTCGCAATCTGCTATTTCTTCATAGCATATTCTGTTAATATACATGATGCATTAGGTTTCCCTTAATGTTACAGAGAGCGCAATAATATATTGGCTACATGCAACGGACACAGTTTAATTAGTTAAACAAATTTGTAAATAATTACATATTTTCAATAAGTATCTATCAAATTACATGCAGAGCCATCTGGACAGCCAGATGAGGCACTTTATAACAGGGCTAACGGTTCTTCACCTAGCGGGAAATTTATGTAACTAACACGTCCTCACCTGGAGACCGGATATACAAGACATGCTATCCTTTACTTCCCGCCGCAACCTTAAATTTCACATAAAAGAAGGTGTTATTTTGGTTGGAATACAATACTTTTCCAACGTCAAAGACAAGCATTTATATAACATGTACATTTGCCATCACGTTTTTTCGTAATGTATCGCTACTGGCAAATTATAACTACATACTTGCTTTGTGTACCAGAACTTTATTTTTGAAATATCAAATTTAAATTGTGACTGTTTTCCAGGTGTAATTCGGGCTCGTACAACCGTAGTGATGTACTTACTGAGAGAAAACGGATGTTTTATTAAAGCCATATTTCCTTTTGTTGCAGTACTCCGTCTGCATCCGATGTTCTTGATGAAAGTGGTGCCAGCATTTTGTAGGCTGTCGTCGAGATATTGGAGAGAACTTAGGAATTCCAAGGTTTGGTTTAGACGCATTACTTGATCATCGTTGACGAGAACTTTCAATCTGTCACTTTATGCAAAAGATAGTAAGTTATTACGTATATGTATATATTTGTTTCATTAAATATGTTATATATATAGTTGACTTGTCAGTTGTTACTTATTATTATATTTAGCATTTATTTATGTTTACCCAAAAGTAATCACTCATGTCAATATGAACTTTTTTAAACTTTGTAATATTTAGTACAATTTGAGGAGCAGGGTAAGAACATCTTATAGTTTTAGAATATATTTACTTACTGTGGAAATTAAGTTTACTAGTCTTTGGTATTCTTTTGCTGCATATTGGTAAATTAATGCACTCTGGTGCAGCTGAACCAAAGAACACTTATGTATTTTGGACAGTAAGAGGTTAACAATGTAAAGAAAACACAAGAAGCCATATTCAATATTCTGCTCATAAATTGTCTTTCTGTTAAGGATTATTTAGAACAGGTATTTTGTTTGAATGCACTTTAAGATCTGTTTTCTTGAATAGCAAGTTCTAAATTCTTTTATCTTTCATAATTCCAAGAAAAATGGAATACTACAATTAATGTATTATATTTTAGAAAACATTTCGTTAAGTCAATATGGTACTTCCGAATAACATTTTGAATTAAAGTATTACACTGATTTAGGAAAATGATTTTTAGTTACCTTGTAAACCTAGTTTTAGAATTCAGGCGGCCTGTGTTGTTTAAAACTTAATTTTCTATAGAGTACTTAAGACTCCGATACCCATTTTTTGATAATTTGAGTTAAACTTCCAAAAATTTAGGGTGTACTATTTCAATCAGAAAAACTCCGGTTCAGGCAATTTTAAACTTGAAAACTCAAGCATTATGATATATTTATACTAGCATCTTATCAAACAAAAATGTACCACGTACTAAACAGTACATTAGAGAACACATGTTGCAGGTTGCATTAGTGAACATGACTCTGCAATTTATCTATACCTAAAATTCCGAGGTGTTATGTCACAAAATTTACTCACATCAAATGAATATAAGCAGAGCATATCTGTGTCAGTATTAAATCACTAAATCGGCGTTTTTCACATTTGACATCTCACATATGCTCTCTTTAAACCTTTCACATATCACTTTATCGAAAGCATTCCAAATGGTAGTTTCATGCAAAACAATAAGTTACAAATTATGAGTAAAAGATAGTTGAAGCTTCTATAAACTGGTAGCACAATACATCCATAATACCTTCTAAATAATGCTATATTTACAGATTCTGACATACACCTTTATATAGATTCTGCCTCTATGGTACAATGGGTAACATTTTAGGCTTCATGTCCAGTTCTTCCTAGCTCACCTCCAAACTGCAAATTTTTCTCAATTAAGAATTATATCTTAGTAAATAAATAAATATGTAAGTAAATAAATAAACAAATTAATTTAATTAAATAAATAAAATAGTAATTAATATCTACATTCCGGGTCCTAATTTCTAATACCGGGATATGATTTCCACATTCTTATTTATTAGAACCCAAAAATTACATACAATTACATTACAAAGTTTTTCAAATAATAAATTTTCAAAACAAATTACAATAAAGTAAAATAAAATAAATACAAATACAAAGCTACCAGTTTACGAATAAGACTCAAAACTGGTAACCAGTAAAACAATTAACTGGTATCCAGCAAATTAATATATATATATATATATATATATATATATATATATATACAAATTACTAAAATACCGGTATACAAACTAATAGCCAATACATTAACATATTTCAATTAACTGATATTATTATAACTTTAAAATTTAAACCAAAATCTTTATATAAATTAAAATTTAAAAATTTCTCCTTTTCAACAACCAATACCAGACAAACAAAATTTATAATATCTCGTATACCCTTTAAAAATTTAAATCCATTAAACTCATAATATACTACTACTCAAATTACAATCTTTTTACACATCAATTAAATTCAATATTTAACAAATTGATAAATATATTTTTAAATTTCAGGAATTTCACGAAAACGAATAACAAACATATTACATATTTATCTAATCAACCACAACAATACCATAATTTCTTCAACTTCAGCTTTCTTCTACTAGACTATGCTAAGGAGGTGCAACACTGGTGTATTTTTACCTAAGTCCGCGAGTGCAGCACTCCTGGGAAGGATGAGGCGAGGGAAGACGTAGGACGACGTTCCAGTCTGCCACGACGGTGCAGATAGCCGAATCCCTACAACTGACCAGTCAGAAACTCCCCGGCAGGCCAGTCCCAACCAGCGTGGTCCTAAAACAAAGATTAGTACAAAGTACAAAGTCTAGTACAAAGATTTTGTTCCTTAGTTCAGAGTATTTCGTGAATGCTAATTTTGTCATTTTTTACAGCTTCATAACAAAACAATACACACAACCTGAAGGCCAAGCACTAAAAGGAAATAAACAATGGCCAGTGTTTTGCATAATACCAGCAGATATAACAAACCCTTCCATACAGTTTTGAAGAAATTACGACAAAGAAAGCAATTGAAAGTTTGGATATACGCAGGGGCTGCTCTCCTCGGTAGCGTAGATGGTAGCATGTCTGCCTCACGTTCAAGAGGTCCCGAGTTTGAATCTCGGTCAGGGTGAGTTACCTAGATAAGGTTTTTTCCGGGGTTTTCCCTTACCCTTCAAGACGAATGTCGGGTAACTCTAAGCTCCATGGACCCTGGACTCATGTGAGCATCATTTCAACTAATTCATTCACCGTCCGATATAACTTAACGTTGGGGCGGACATGAATTAAAAAAAAGAGAAAAATACGCAGGGGCTAAGGGTTTTTTGCGTTTTTATTGCCAACATGTACAACTAAAGCAAAGAACATGATGATTAAACAACTCCATTCAACGTACAGTACTGTGCAATTACTATTATGTGGTTTGCAGGCTCAGTGTGTGGAAATAAGCAACAGAAGGATTTAACTAAACCGAGTATATGAACTGATTTTTGACCCTGAATTGTACAATTAAAGGCCAGGTTGTATTCCATAAAATAACTATGATTTCTGTATAATAACTACTCTAGTCACAACATGGCATTTTAAACGTGGAGGACGAAAATTGAATCTGTTTCTCCAGAACTGGAGAACAAGTTCACTCAAATCGTGAATGTAGGAGCAACATAACATTCATAACAATGAACTCTTGTTTTCACAACACAATTATTCAGAGAATGAAATCGAAGCTAAATCTTAGACTCTGAAATAATTAGATCAATGTTGTCACCCAATTAGGGAAAGGGATGACCGGCGACCGCTGGAAGGACCCCGAGACAGCTGGGGCACGCCCACTATTCAGTCTCTGTCACTAACTGAGGGGGAAGGTTGGAGGAAGTGTCGCTTGCGCTGCCGGCCCCTTCCCTCTCTTCCACGGCCATCTGGAACCTTCCTTTGGAAACCAGAGACTTCTAGAAAACAGTGACATTCCTATAAAAAAGGGTTTCAGAGAGACAGTGAGTCAGTCAGTTCTTGGTGTAAGGACGCAGTGCTAGTGAGAAGACCGTACGTAATTACGAGTGCAATTGTAACGGACGAACTGGTGAATCGTAATTGTGTGCATTACGTAATTTTATGTAATCGGCAAGTGTTTAACTGTAAGTCGGTGGAAATAAAGAACATTTTTGAGTGGTGAAATTGGACTTTTCATTTCACGAACCCACAAAGTCACACTGGTGTCAGGAAGCGAGAAGATAACATCACCGAGCATTACAACCATGGACGCGGCATCGGAGAAAATTTTGGAGAAGATGATGGAAATGAAGGCGGAACTGACAGAAATGAAGACGGCAAATGAAAACCTCGCTGCAAAAACAGAAGCGGCAAACGACAGCATCACCGGGAAGATGGAAGAAATGAAGGCCGAATTAACAGCGAAGACGGAAACGGCTAACAGCAACTTGGCCACGACAATGACCTCAAAGATGGCCGAACTGACCACGGAAATGAAGGTGGCGAACGAGGCTCTCGCCGCCAAATTTGAAGAACAGTTGGCCGGCGTGAGGGATGACGTGACGGAGCTGGGCAAGCGGATGGGCCAAGTGGACGAGCGCGTCGAGGACCTAGCGAGCCGCGTTAACGACCTGGAAGGGAAAGCCGACGGCAGCGTGAAGTCCCTGAACGCCATGGTGGAGGAAGTCTTCGGCAGGAAGCTGAAGGATTTGAAGGCCGACTCGCCGGGACGCGACACAACATCTGCGCGCGTCAAACCTCCCAAGTATGACGGCGCGTCAACGTTTGAGGTCTTCCGCCGCCAGTTCGACACAGTGGCCAGGCACAACGGATGGTCACTGGAGGAGGAGGCCACACAGTTAATAGCCAGCCTCCAGGGAAGAGCCGCGGAAGTCCTAAACGCGGTGCAGACGACGGCGGCGCCCAAGGACATCTGGGAAGCCCTGGAGGATCGCTTCGGGAACCACCGCTTAGCCGCAGCATACCGCAGCCAGCTAAAGGCAAGGTCACAGCAGCCGGGGGAGACGCTGCAGGAGTTCGCCATTGCGATCGAGCAGCTGGCTAGCAAGGCCTTGGTTGACCTGCCACTGGAGTTCGTATCCCGGGAAGCCGCCTACAATTTTGTCGACGGGGTACGGGACACAGAGATTCGTCAGCGCCTAATGCTCGGGGAATATAAAACCATCCACGAGGCGCTGACAGCGGCATTAAGGATGGGGGCGGCCAAAATAACATCCCTCCCGACGTCGAGAACGAGGAGTGTCCGCTACGCCGGAGACAGAAGACCAGCTGAGGGACGCCGGCGGACACCTAGTGGCCTGTGTTGGGGGTGTGGACAGCCCGGACACCTGCAGAGAGACTGCCCACACCAGGAAGAGCAGCCGGAAAACGAGTAAGGGCCGTCGTGGAGAGGGGCACGTCGGCGCCATCACCACCATCCCCTCGAGTGACACTGCGCGCCGTCAGCCGACGTATGGATGACAGCCTCATCGCGGACGGTTGGATAAGAGGAAAGCCGTGCCGCGTGCTGGTGGACACCGGGGCGGCCGTGACCATCATCAGACCTGACGTGGCGAAGGGTTTGCGAACAATGAAGCCAAGCCGGCCATACCAGCTTGTCACGGCATCGGGCGACACCTTGCCTGTGGAGAAGGAGGCCCTGCTGGAGCTGAACTTGGGACGGAGTGTCGTGCGTCTGTGGGTGTTCGTCGCGAAGGTGGCTGAGTAGGTGATTCTGGGACTGGATGCCCTCAGGAGCCACGAGGCGACGGTCGACGTCGGCAAGAAGGTCCTGCGGCTTAACGGAGAAGAGGTTATACTCCGTCAACCTGAAGAGCGCCTTGGAATTTGCAGGGTCGTCTTGGACGAAGACGTGGTTGTCCCCGCGAGGAGCGAGGTGGTGGTGACGGCGCGACTGGAGGGCCAGAGAACCAGGAACATGATGCTGGACCAGAAGACGCCTGTAAACGGACTGTGTGTAGCCAGGGCATTGCTGCCGTGCCGAGAGGATGTGCCCGTGAGACTGCTAAATCCTACGGACGCCGATCACGACGTCCAGGCCGGGACGGAGTTGGGAATGTGCGAGCCCGTGGTGAGCGTAACAGCTATCGACGAGACACAGGAGCCGGCGCCGAAGCAACACCTGGGGCCCCGGCTAGAAGGCTTGGTGGAGAGGGCGGCCGACCACCTGACCACAGAACAGCTGGAAAAGGTTCGACAACTGCTAAGGTGGTATCAGCGCGTCTTCGGCCAAGGTGATAGTGACTACGGCCGCACGGACAAAGTGCTTCACCGCATCGACACCGGGGACGCGCGGCCTATTCGGCAACTATATAGACGCGTTCCGCTGGCGAAGCAAGGGGCGGTACGAGACATGCCGGAGGACATGAGATCCAGGGGAGTGATTGAAGAGTCTGACAGCCCTTGGTGTTCCCCTGTAGTCTTGGTGACAAAGAAGAACGGCGAGCTGCGCTTCTGCGTAGACTACAGAAAGTTAAACGCCGTCACCCGGAAGGACTGTTTTCCCTTACCCCGGATTGACGACACCCTGGACACGCTAGCTGGTGCACAGTGGTTCTCGATCCTGGACCTGAATTCGGGCTACTGGCAGGTAGCTCTAGACCCGAGAGACAAGGAGAAGACTGCATTCTCGACGGGCCAAGGGCTCTGGCAGTTCACGGTTATGCCCTTTGGCCTCTGCAACGCAATAGCTACCTTCCAGCGCCTTATGGAGTCAGTGATGAGAGGGCTGACTTACGATGCCTGCCTGCTATACCTGGACGACATCATCATCGTCGGGAAGACTTTTGAAGATCACCTCGAGAAACTGAGTAAGGTGCTACAGAGACTGCAAGCGACCAACTTGAAGCTGAACGCGAAGAAGTGCCAGCTCTTCCGCAAGGAAGTTAACTACTTGGGCCACATAGTCTCGGCAACCGGAGTGGCCACAGACCCGGAGAAGACACAGGCTGTGAGAGATTGGCCTCGCCCAAAGGATCGGAAAGAGTTGCGCAGTTTCCTGGGGCTGTGCAGTTATTACCGCCAATTCACAAAGGGGTTCTCCAACATCGCAAAACCCCTCACCCGCCTGACGGAGGAACACCGGCCTAATGTGTGGACAGAGGACTCCGAAAACGCTTTCCAGCACCTAAAGGAGACCCTGTGCAGTGCTCCAATTTTGGGTTTCCCACAACCGGGTGGCGCCTTCATTGTGGACACCGACGCCAGCGACCATTGCATTGGAGGTGTCCTGTCGCAGATCCAGGACGGCCATGTGCGGGTGATAGCCTATTACAGCAAGACGCTATCCAAGGCAGAGAAGAACTACTGCGTCACCCGACGGGAGTTACTGGCGGTAGTAAAGACATTGGAGCACTTCCACAAGTACCTGTACGGTCAGCCATTCCACCTGAGGAGTGACCATTCCGCCCTAACCTGGCTATAGTCCTTTAAGAACCTGGAAGGCCAGACAGCACGTTGGGTCCAGAGGCTGCAGGAGTACGACTTCGCCTCGGAACATCGTAGAGGGAAGAGCCACCGTAACGCAGACGCCATGTCCCGAAGACCCTGTCCAGAAGAGTGCGGCCAGTGCACAAGAGTGGAAGAGAAGGAGCGTGCCGCAGCAGTCCGAGTAGTTGTGGCAGTGCCTGCTGAAGGCTGGGATAGCGCAGGCCTGAGGAGGGAGCAGCTGGCGGACGCAGACTTGGGACCACTCTTGAGGGAAGTAGAGGCAGGGATGAGACCAACCTGGGAGGACATCGCACCGAGGAGCGCCCCCTACAAGTCGTACTGGGCCCAATGGGACTCGTTGAAGACCAGAGAGGGCGTGCTGTTCCGGGTATGGGAATCACCCGATGGGAAGACGCAGAGAGAGCAGTTGGTACTTCCCCGGAGTAAGGTCCCGGAAGTCCTGGAGGAAGTGCACGCCGGTTCCTCGGGAGGACACCTGGGAGCGAACCGAACGATTGACAAACTACGGCAGCGCTACTACTGGCTGAGGCTCCAAGCAGATGCTGAGAGATGGTGCCGTCAGTGTCACATGTGCGCGGCGAATCGTGGCCCCCAGACTAGGAGCCGGGGTCGCATGCAGCAGTACAACGTCGGAGCGCCATTCGAACGGATCGCCGTTGACATTGCTGGACCGTTCCCAGTTTCCGACCGAGGCAACAAGTACCTGATGGTGGTCGTGGACTATTTCACCAAGTGGCCGGAGGTGTATGCCATCCCAAACCAGGAGTCAAAGACAATCACAGACTGCCTCGTGGAGCAAGTGTTCTGTCGATTTGGGGTGCCGTTAGAGCTACACAGTGACCAGGGAACCAACTTTGAGTCCAACCTAATGAAGGAGGCACTACAAAGGCTTGGGGTGAACAAGACTCGCACTACGCCTCTACATCCCCAATCGGATGGCATGGTCGAAAGGTACATCAAGACCTTAGAGGAACACCTGAGGAAAGTCGTTGCCAGCCATCAGCGAGACTGGGACGTCAAGGTGCCACTGTTCTTGCTGGCCTATCGCTCATCTACACCTGACACAACTGGGATGACGCCAGCCAGCTTAATGTTCGGCCGAGAGCTACGCCTCCCTTGTGACCTGGCTTTTGGAAGCCCTCCGGAAGCGAAACAGCCAGCGACCGAGTACGTGGAGAACTTGGTGGACCATCTCCACGACATGCACGAGATGGCTCGCCAGAACATCCAGAAGGCGAGCGACCGCATGAAGACCAGGTATGACAGGCAAGCCAACAGCCAAGGGTTCCAGCAAGGTGACCTGGTCTGGTTGTACCGTCCTACCCGGACCAAGGGACGCTGCCCGAAGCTCCAGCAGCCATGGCAAGGACCGTACCGGGTGGTGAAGAGGATTAACGACGTGGTCTACCGCATCCAGAAGGTTCCCCGAGGGAAGATGTTGGTGGTACACCTGGATCGTCTAGCCCGCTACAATGGTGCTGTTCGGGACGACCAGCTTTGAGGAGGGAGCAGTGTCACCCAATTAGGGAAAGGGATGACCGGCGACCGCTGGAAGGACCCCGAGACAGCTGGGGCACGCCCACTCATCAGTCTCTGTCACTAACTGAGGGGGAAGGTTGGAAGAAGTGTCGCTTGCGCTGCCGGCCCCTTCCCTCTCTTCCACGGCCATCTGGAACCTTCCTTTGGAAACCAGAGACTTCTAGAAAAACAGTGACATTCCTATAAAAAAGGGTTTCAGAGAGACAGTGAGTCAGTCAGTTCTTGGTGTAAGGACGCAGTGCTAGTGAGAAGACCGTACATAATTACGAGTGCAATTGTAACGGACGAACTGGTGAATCGTAATTGTGTGCATTACGTAATTTTATGTAATTGGCAAGTGTTTAACTGTAAGTCGGTGGAAATAAAGAACATTTTTGAGTGGTGAAATTGGACTTTTCATTTCACGAACCCACAAAGTCACAATATATATATATATACATATGAGCTCGAATAACATTTCGTCACATAGCACACATAGTGTCAAATTGGTGTGCCTTCTATGTTCAGTTTTATTAACTCAAATGGGATTAAAGAATAAACCGAAAATGAAACAGCATTTTTTGCAGCAATCTATAATAGGTACAGTCAACATGAAAAATTCAATGCCCTTGCAGGGATTTGAACTACGGATCTACTGGTTTCCGCCCAGTAACTCTTACCCAGTGAGCTGCCATGGCCAATTTGCCGCACTCACATTAAATTCTTCAGTTGACTCACATTTTCTCTGTAAGCCACTAGGGGCTCTTGTATCCGAAAATCACTGCTTGTGGTGACATATTATTGTAAGTACTTGAGTCCCACATTTTATCATTTAACCCTTATTATTAAAGATAACTGATAGAAATTAATCATTTCTTTACAATAGCCGTATATAGGCAAAGGCTTTTGATCGATAGAATTATAATGAAAAGTTCAATGCCATGGCAGGGACGGCAGTTTGGCAATGGTAGCTCAATGGGTAAGGACGACTGATCGGAAACAATGAGATCCGTGGTTCAAGTCCCTGCCATGGCATTGCATTGTTCATGTTGACCTCATCTGTCAAAAACGTTAGCCTATATATGGCTATTTGAAGAAAAGATTAATTTCCATCAGCTAACCTAAACCTGTAGCAACTTACTATATCATATACAGTACATAATATCCATGGCAGTCTGATCTGTCGATGACATACTAACATGTTTGAACAAACATCGAAGAGGTGGAAAATGCTGTAACCCACGTACGATAGCTGTAGAATGAGCCGTAACATAAATATTATTTTGAAAATACAATGTCAAAGGGTGATAGTAATTTATTGAGTGGATATATGCTATTATAGATAAAAAACAACTTTCAGGTCATTGTTGCAGATTACATTAAAACTGAAAGGTTTATATTTATCTAGAAACTTCCTTTCCAAATCAAAAGCGATTTGAAAACTTCTTTTTCCCTCTCTATCATCCACTATACCCTCCATATCTCAGGAGGTTGCATACTGATAAGTATAGAACATGGTGAAGCTATAGAAATGCCTTCAGAAAGGAGGGAACAAACATTTGCTAAAAATTATATAATTGAAAATCATTTTTATAATGAATAATTCCTGATAAAATACTTAGAAATAGAGATATGTGTAACAGCAGTTGTTTTCTAACTTTTAATTTTGGTTTTTGATAGTTTCAGTAAATAAGGTTAAATATTTTCTTTGTTTCTCCATTTTGTTAATATTGGTTAAGAATCAGTTGTATTTAAATTTTTCTCATGCATTTTAAATTCCTTATGATTTAACGTTTGTTTAGGCTGTATTTAAGACATTAAACAGTCAAATAAAAATTGTTCTTTCAAATAGTATACGTAACACTCTCTTTTATGTAACTTGTCCTCCTTGTTTGAGTTATCACCGGAAACTAACAATCTACGGCATTTGTGAACCCTGCACTATGCTATCATGACTTCCAGGAGTCTTTTCTCACCTCACCGGCTCCTCTAGGTTATAGACATAAAATGTCTTCTTTAGACACAATTCCTAAGCTCCCCTCCAAGCCTATTTTGTTGAGCCGTAATTTCGTGCATGTTCGCAAATATGTGTAACGAACAGTACTTTCTCTAAATATTGTCGCGGCAAAGGGCATAAATAGATAACAGACGGCGGATAGTGTTTCACGGTAATAAAGAGCTTACATATGCAGTTAACGATAGCGCGGCAAGTGTACACAAAGAGCCGGCAAATGCAGATAAACATAGCGCTTGAGATAAGTGTCTTGCTGGCCCAGAAAGGGTTTCAAGTAAGGAAGGCTCTAGTGATATCTCTATTGGCACAGAATAGTTGTTTTACTTTTGCTCGAGAAGTCTCTCGAATTTATGAATGAGATATATAAGAGACTGTGACACGCCAGCTGTGAGTTGTTGTAAAGACATGTAACAAGAGAGTTGTAAAACAAGATTTGTGAGTAAGCAGGAAACAGCTGTAAAGTGTTGTTGATGTTGTAACGAGAACTGACCGCTGTTTGTTATTGTCATGGAACTTGATGTCGTACATTGTGATATGAGATGTATTTCTGCTGCTACGCATTGTGTTTCTACGCAAATAAAGAACATTTAGAATTTCGGCAAATTGGAATTTAAACTCCACGAACCCACAAAGTCCCAATATTGTAGTTCACGTTATCTACGTTAGAAAACTTGGTCTTTAGAGCTTCTGCAATATTTGAACCAAGTTTGTTAGTTGTTGTGCTCTAATCCTATACCACTTTGATTTTTATCCAAAATCACGTTGGTTTGTAAGTCATTTAGCCGTATGAATTGCAGTAGCATTGCCAGGAATTATTGTTTGGATAACACGTTTCAACAAAAATATTGTTTTCTTATTGCAATACCCATAATAAATAACGAGGTCCAGAGGTCCAGAGGTAGTCCTAGTCGGGCGGGGCTTTCCCCGTCCGGGTGTCATATGCCGCAGTACCTAGCCGCTTTGCGGCTTAACCTGCGAAATGAACTAGTAGATCCATGTTCTGCTGGGGTGTTTGAATTTGTTTACTGTTTGAAATTTTGGAGAGGTTTGGAATGGGTTGCCCTTCTTTGTCGTGGGCAGCTGTACTTAATCGTTCTCCCTTTGTGGTAGACACGAATTAGTTTTTTGCCCCGTTTTGGATACGGGTTGTGTAGCGCTTGTCCTTTGGCGTAGAAGTTGTTCCCAGAGACATCTGGGGTTTTCCTTGGGTTACCCAAGGGGTCCCAGGACGTCTCTCGGCAGTCTGAAGGACGGCAAGCGCCTTTGATCTCTCGGGTCATACCTTCCCAGGGAGTTCACTAAGGGGTTGGGGTGAATCTGGATTTTCTCGTACATTGATCGTGCCCTCTCGCGAATGACATCGACAATGTACGGGATCTGGGAGTGCTCATGTAGGATATGAGCCGGGAATCTCCAGCCTGTATCGTAGATGATGCGTAGTGCCTTGTTCTGCAGCGTCTGGAGTCTGACGAAAGTGGTATTAGCCACTGTTCCCCAGATCTCACAGCCGTACAGAATCATAGGCGGAATGATCGCCCGATACAGTTGGAGTTTGAGACGGATCGGCATGGTTGATCTGAAGATAGGGTATAGGCTCCGGAGTGCGACGTGCCCCAGCTGGACCTTGCCCTTGACGTGCGGAACGTAAGTTAACTTGCGGTCCAGCGTCACCCCGAGATACTTCGCCGTTTGCACCCAAGGGATTCGACGGCGCCGTAAAACGAAGTTCTGCTGCAACCGGTTGGCTATGGTTTTCGCCAGGAGAATAGCAGAGCTCTTCTCCGGGTTAATTGCCATTCGCCATTTTGCGCTCCATTCGCCAATGGCCCGGAGCTGGGTTTGGATTTGCCGGAAGCTGTACCGTGTATTCCTATTGACTGCGAAGATCATGAGATCGTCCGCATACTGACAGGTTTGGGTGTTGTGATGAGTTGGGATGTCGGCCATGTAAGCTGCGAAGAGCGCCGGCGACAGCACGCTGCCTTCCGGTACTCCAGCGCCAATGGGCCGCTCGGTGGACAGCTTCCCCTCAATCTTTACTCGGAAGCTTCGGTTTCCGAGGAAACCGGCCACCAAGGAAATGTATGGACGGGGAATTTCATGCTCCAGGAGTTTGTAAATGAGTCCTTCATGCCAGGTAGTGGCGAATGCCTTCTCCACGTCGAGCAGCACTGCTACCGTTTTAGACCCTTCCTGGAAACCCAGGGAGGCCTTCCCGGCAACGCGCAGTAGCTGCTCGGTCGTGGAGTGGCCAGAACGGAAGCCAAACTGGTGTTCCGGGATTAGGCCCCTTTCCTCCAGATGAGGAAGGAGCCGGGAGAGGAGCAGTTTTTCGAATACCTTCGATAAAACTGGGAGAAGGCTGATTGATCGGTAACTGGAAGGAAAAACCGGATTTTTCCCCGGCTTTAAAACGCACACCACGCGCGCCTCCTTCCAGATAGCTGGAAAGTGGCGCATGTATAGGCACGCGTTATAAATCCGGGTTAAGTGAATCACGGCTCTTCGTGGAAGGTGCTTGAGCATTTCCGCTGTCACACGGTCCTGCCCAGGTGCTTTGTTGGTTCTTAGAGAGTTAAGCGTGGTCGCTAACTCTCTAGGGGTAACGATGGGAATGTGGAACTCCTCGTGGTCAGGGGGCGGAGCTTCTGGGAAGTCCTCCACCACCTGTTCCACGAGGTCAGCATGGTCATCGTCCATTGGCTCTACCCTGAATAAATAACGAAGGCAACTAGGCACTCTATGTACTCCCAATAAAAGACTTGCTTTCCTGAAAATTAATACTCTTTCGATCTTTACTTTCTTTATATACATCTTATGTCCCTTGGTTTTCCACGGAAGAAATAAAAACTACTTCGAAGTTATATCCAAAACACACAACTAAAATTGTTTTGAAAACTTCCTAAATAATTAGAAACATTTTCTATTCTTAACGGTTTTACAGGTAGAGACATCTATTGACCGCGAGATATTTCATTACCGGTGAACTCAGTTTGTCGCCTAGCGGGAAATAAATATACTAACACATCGTCTCGCATACGATACCACGGCCAGCATTTTGATGTGGTCGCTTTTTTCTTTGATCTTTATTTCTTACATTACGGTTGCTGTTCGCGAGAGAAGTAAGCTTAGAACTAAATATGTAAAATGGTTTTGAAAGTGGTATACTCCACGTCCAAACACGCACTGTATCTGCTAGGATGGTGTCAATGTATCGCAGCCTCTCGATACATAGTAACCACACAAGATGGCAGCACCAGTAACTACTCCATGAAATAATGGCAGATAGCGTTGTTACTGAAACATGTCCACTCCCTTATATCTTTAGATGGACTGGCATAAATTTTGTAACTACCAGAGAAAGTAAATTAGTAAATAAACTACATAAAACTTACACCCATTAATAAATTACACATAAATTGCGCCAATCAAATATAAACTTCGTGGTAATCGTTTAATTACAGATTTGTTTGTAGATACCATCGGAATAAAACAGCATAGCAGGCTTAAAATATTGTGGAAATATTTAAGAGTTGGTGGCTAGGTGATGCGTTTCAAATATCTTTCTTTTAGCATAGACAGAATGTTAAAAGGAATTCCTATTTGAAAAAGGTAGAATCATTTGAAAATTCAAAGAATGTCTGAAAAGTGATATTTTAAAAAGAACGTTTTAAATAAATTGTGTGGTTTAACGCCATCTACTCTTTTGTGTTCGAAGAGATTTTGTCAATCTCTTAGGTTAGCTAATTGGGCAAATGTAATGTTTAGTTTAGTTCATTGGCTATAAATATTCCACTCACACGTATATGAGACTGTTCCTCAAAAAATATTCCTGTTTTATTTGCAATTTGAAAAAGCATATTCCTGTTTAAACCTCAACACCAAATTTATGCGAGTTAAGTGTCATGGCATCCCTCCCAATTTATGACGTGCTAGACAAAGTAAAAGCAACTGAATTTGACATATATTCGGTTAATCAGGAAATGTTGTTCTTTAAGGCAAGGCTGCACTGAAAATTCCAAACTCTATAATAATAAACCTGTCATTATGAAAATTTAGCCACATAATTAGAGTATCATTTTAAACTTGCATGAAAATTTTTATGTTGCTACACCAAATTATTCATTAACTATTAATTATTTTTTGTGAAAATATTGTAAAAATTTAAAATGTTCTACGTGTCATAAAATTTGAGATATCAAGTTGAATTTTTGTTTTTGGTTATTACAGCGCAATATTAAAAGACCTACATTCTTATTTTTTGGAATACTCTTGTAGCATTCGTTCTAAAATATTTTCCACGTGTTAGCTCTCAAAATTTTGAAAATATTAACTTATTTTGTTACTTAAAACCATATAATTTTCAAACCATGAGCATTACCAATAAAGGGGATGTGAAGTTTCTTATTTACATGTTATGGACCTATTCTGGAAGTTGCGCCAAGTTAAATGGAGCACTTCGACGCGTGGGGCATTTTGTATACTGAAAAGTGTTTAAAAAATGTTTCTCAGAAAATCAAATTTAAATTGTCTCTTTAAATTGTTACGTGATGGCCAAAAGTGGTGAAAATGATTAAAATAGCATGCCATCTATTACTATAAACCGTAAGCAAACAAAACGCTAAAAAAGAAAATTCCATGATTTAAAACATTTTCGGCGAATTTTCAGTGTAGCCTTGCCTTAAACCTAAAACCAAAACTAAATACAGCAACACTATATGCACACAAGCAACTGTTCTAGCTAGCACGTTTCCACGCCAGGAGTGCTAGAGCTTTTAGAGGAATCGTATTACACTCTAAAATTCCTAAGGAAAGACATCAGTGAAAATAAATATTTTGATATTCTGTAAATAGAAAATTTGGAAATATATCTGAGAGATTAAGTATGTCCAAGTGTATCCTTAACATATATGGACAAATTCGTTGCTCCAGAAGTTTCAGGCGATTTACATTTGCCTGTTTGTTTCATTTGCTCTGATAATTTACATTACGAGTTTTGAATTAAGATTGCAGCAAGTTAAATAACATTCAACAGAAATTTGTAACAGTAGTTTCGCGTGATATTTAGAAAAGTAACTAAAATTTTATAAATTTATAAAAAAATGATTATGTAAATCTATTTCGTAATTTAAACATGTAAAAATATACGTAATTTTGTATTAGCCGTAGTAGTAATTGTATGACGTAATGTTGTGACGTGGAACTAAAACTGCCAATCACAAAATTAAGACAGGAGTAACGATAGTTACGAATAATCAGTAATGTTTGTATAGAGATGTTTTGTAATGGTGAGTGTGATGAATAGTGGTGCTGCATCAAGATCATTTATGTAATAGTTGGAACTGTTTAGATATAACAAAGTTAGAATTTATCGAGATGTTGGAAGTATCTTGAAAGTGACTGGGAAAGGAAGTTTAAGTAAAGTGTAATTCAAATAATACAATTAAATAGTTGCAAAATGTGACTTCGCCGAAACTTTATTCCGATATTCTGGAATACCGTCTGAAATTCTCTTTAAATAATCATAAAAGCAAGTAATTGATTGAGCAGTGTTAAAATTGTTGTTAAAATTTGCATGAAAGCATTCTCGTGCATTATTTGTGTAGGGAATTGCTTTTGGAATTAATCCACACTATCATCATATAATCGGTAACATTTTCTGGTCATTATCTTTGCGAGCTATAGATGACAGTTCAGCCCCAAAATGTTTCCCACTATATTACTATTGCTAGTTAGTTTGCAGTCCAATATACTTTTAAAACAAGTACTAAAGCAAGAATGGAATTAATTTCTACTTTGCTGTTATTTTTGCTTACGTTCATGTACTGATGCTACTGCATCTTTAGGTAAAGGAACACCGGAGCTTCTATAATATGCAAAATATGATTGGTATACTCTCCATAAAAAGGAGTATAAAATATGTAATTTTGGTATACCTTAACTTTAGTTTCGATAGACTGAATTGTTGTTTTGTGGAAAGTACCAGCCGGTATTTATGAAAATGTCACCATCAATATCAACATATGTGTGTAAGTGTTGAGCAGCTACCTAGAGACTTGAAATAATAAGTAAATTTGAACAACGACATTCATTAAGGTACTTGTACTGGAGACACCAGGATTTAGACTCGTTGGTATGAGGAACATAAATGATTGTCCGGAAGTAGCTATTGTCAGGACTTGTACTGTTGGCCATGTTTGTTTATTGACGTTACAAAGAGCACGTGGAACAACAATGGTGTGGCGCATTTGAACAATATTACCCGGGCAATCCAAAAGCATGAAACGTCTTTAGAACATTTAAGGAATGGTGTTGGGATGAAGTAGCTGGCAAGCAAACGCTAACGAAGTTGCAGAAGCTCTTTGGGAAAGCTCACGTCTATGTATTGTAAAATACAATGAGACAGTTAAGCTTATCGGACTTTTCTTGAAATATCGCATTAGAACCGCTTTATTGTTAAGCAGACGGGAACTGGCATTCGCGGATATAACGACATCGAGGACTCTTTAAATAAAGATAATTTAAGGATTATTTGGATTCACATACAAGAGCGAAGCCCCATCGAAATTCAAAACCACTATTCCAGCACAAAATCAGTTTTTTTGTAGGGCATTCAAAAATAATACAAAATTAGGTTACTGATTTTTATCGGAGTTTCATTATAAATCTACAATTGTGGGCAAAATGCTATGATGTAGCCGCTGTTATGGCCGGGCATTTAAATCGTCTCCAAAGAAAGTAAAAGACATAACAACCCAAGCTATGATTATTCCCTGTTTTGCATATAGATTTATCCTCGCTCCGCGAAAAAGCTGTGTCAGAATTCAGAAGTGCTTTTGCCCCTTATAACGTGAGTGAAATAACGGGTTTAATATCCGCCGTTCAAGTCAACGGCTTATGTTCTTAGTACGAGGTTGGAAGGCGTATACCTGCAGCAACAACCACTAGGCGGTGTAGTGTTCCGGTCCTGAGTGCATGTCTTAATGTACATCAGTTATGAAAGTTGTTATAGTTGTGAATATATTAAAATTTCCTTAAATTGTTTGCAATTTTGGGTTTTAAAGTTCTATAAGAAATAAACTACCCAGTCTACAAATATCTTGTTACCTACTTGCTCTTTAATTTGGTTACCTTTGGCTCTTTCTTATGGTTTTCCTATCCAAAAGTCTTTAACAAAAAGAATCATAACTGAACATTTTGCTTTAATTTATTTATATTAGGAAAATTGTTACATTCTTTACATTTTCTGCTATAAATGATTGAAACTTTGGATTCTGGTTCCTTTTGATAATAAGGTGAAAAGAGGATTTAAAGGCTCCATCCAGGAATCCGCAAAATTCACATTGCCTCAGCAGCAAAATTTGAAGAACAAGACCGTAGATACACCATAAGATGCAGGATGAATCACAAGCATGGAGCAGCGATCAGATACAGCATAATGTGTAGGATGTATTACAAGCATGGTGCAGCGATCAGATACAGCACAACATAAAGGATGTGTCACAAGCATGGTGCAGCGATCAGATACACCATAACATGCAGGATGTATCACAAGCATGGTGCATCGCTGAGATACAGCATAACATGCAGGATGTATTACAAGCATGGTGCAGCGATCAGATACAGCATAACATACAGAATGTGTCAGAAGCATGGTGCAGCGATCAGATACAGCATAACATGCAGGATGTATTACAAGAATGGTGCAGCGATCAGATACAGCATAACATACAGAATGTGTCAGAAGCATGGAGCAGCAATCAGATACACCATAAAATGCAGGATGTATCACAAGCATGGTGCAGCGTCACATACAGCATAAAATACAGGATGTATCACAAGCATGGTGCACCGCTGAGATACAGCATAACATGCAGGATGTATTACAAGCATGGTGTAGCGATCAGATACAGCATAACATACAGGATGTGTCACAAGCATGGTGCAGCGATCAGATACAGCATAACATGCAGGATGCATCACAAGCATGGTGCAGCGTTCAGATACAGCATGACATGCAGAATGTATCATAAGCGTGGTGCAGCGTACAGATACAGCAAAACATGTAGGATGTATCACAAGCATGGTGCAGCGCTCAGATACAGCATATCATGCAGGATGTATCAAAAGAGTGGGGCAGCGATCAGATGCAACACAACATGCGGGATGTAACATAACGGTGTGGCCGCGTTTAGAAACACACGAACGCGCGTTATTGATTACTTAATCGAAAAGTGCAAGGCAACTAATTCGATATGAACACTCGTCATTTTCGAAGGTAATAGAAAAGTACACCAAGAAAAGTAATATGAAATGTTTAAACCCTACCACTCACAGCCTATATGTTAACCGGAATTTCGTATAGTCACTTAAAGTTGAATGAGGGTATATTGAACAATTTATCAATAACCTTGGTATAGAGAGTTGCTGACAATTTTAAAGGTCCTTTTAGTTATAAACCTCGGTCATATGTTACAATAACCAATGACTTCTTGGTGGCATTGTTTATATTATTGCAATTTGCTTATGAAAAATCATATTCCCTCACACCTCCACCCAGTGAAACACACACTGTTAAATATGGTTATGACACCACATTATGCGCTTTCAGTCGGCAACAGCCCTCTGTGTTCCGAAACTAACGTCTAAATATGAGGCATTTCTGAGAAAATTATATTCTTAAAATATCTTAATAACATCGTCTATATGGAACTACAGTTCATTTTGGCGCAGGCCTCCTACTGGCCTTTATTTTCAATTTTCCAGTATCGTTATATTTGAAAATCGTTAGCTTCTTTTCCTGCTTTTCTGATAGCTTCATAGGAAAGGTACTATGCTTGAAACACTGAATGACTTGGACAACATTTCAAGCAAAGAGAATATATACAAATTATATCTACAACGTAATGGTCTGTGAAAGTCTCTCTGTAAACGTATACGGGAGAGAATTCGTTGTGAAAGAATAAGTTGAGATTGTAACACCATAAATTACTATTATAAATAAATCCTACACACAAGTCAATTTTAGTTATACCGCTTTTCCGTAAGCAAATCCTATTTATTTAAGTAGCCAGGACAATGAAAAAGAGCCGCTTATTGCTCTCCAGAGATGGCACTACCTGTAATATCTTAAAGTGGACGACAAGAATGGCAATATAATACGAAGTTTTATAAGATATGTAGTTATGCTATTTAGGTGTGGCTTAGATTTAACGCGTGACTTATCATGTAAACGTTATAAGTACCTGGAATGTATAGAAACGCAGTAGTGAACGTACACATATTTGTGTGTAAGGATAGAAGAATGATGCAGTGAATACAAATTAATGCCTTTCGGTTAATTTAAGTATCGGTCCTTGTGAAAATATGTTGAAGTTTACGTAAATCAATAATATTTTGTTGGCACTTGTTTCGGAAATAATCACAACAAAATCTCTCTCTGAACTGGCTACATACATTTACATATTTTTCCACATATGTTGTGAAGTTTAACTTTAAGTAGTGGAAATAAAATGTTTATTTCCCAGGTAAATTTCCCTGACCGACATTCAAACACGAGAGCTCTTCAATGTGAGGACATCTCGAGTTCAAATCTCGGTCAGGGTGAATTAACTGGGTAATGAACATTTTATTTTCCACTATGTGAAGTTAAACTTTAAAACATCTGTATTTTTACGGGGGTTTTCCTTGTCGTGATTGACGAATGTCAGGTAACTAAGCATCATTTCACGAATGTCATTCATCGTCCGATATGACCTAACGCTGTAATTTACAAACATAGTGATAGAGTTTCGGAAGCAGCATCATAGTTTAGCTTAATTACTGAAATTCTAAGAATGTATAATGAATAAATAAGAGTCTAGTAAACGTTTGTTACGAAAACTTAAATTAAACTGACCATGTTCCTAGATATATACTGCTATGGTCACCATTTTAACTTGATCCTCATTTTGAAGGTTTCTAACTACGCGTCATGTGTAGTACGCTACGTGTATGTCCTGTTTACTGAGACTGCCACCCCGTGTCGCTGAGGTCGCAGGAACACACGGGAAATTTGAGCTGCAAGTTTTTACACAGTCTTGTTTTTGAACTTTATTTTGGGTTTAAAATAACACTTCCTTTACACATCGTACATAGTACCTAGAGGAATGCTTGCATTTTATAAAGCAATTCATTGTACACATTGTGCTACAAATTCCTCTTTTAGGATCACCAGAAACACCCTCAAAAAAACTTTATATTCACTAAAACCCAAATCTGGATATTCGTTTAAATACCAAATCTGTATATAAGTACAACAACTTTAAGGATGACTAGCGAACACCCTCTGTCTCCTCTCGCCTCATCCTTTCTCCCTGGATGTCCCTCTGAGGGAATAGGTACAGTAGAACAAGACCGTTAGCAGAGCAGAGCCGCTCCCGAATGGGAGCTGTTCGGATTGTGTTGCAATGGAGCACAGTACCAAACCGCTGCCTTCATGATACCTCATTTGGAGAGGCACGAGCCACACCATAGGAAATAAAGATCACAATTATGGTTATTTTTTCTGTAATTGACGTTCCTCCAACGTTAAGTCATATCGGACGAGAAAGATATCGTTGAAATAAAGCCTAAATGAATCCGGGATACATTGAGCTTAAAGCCACATGACATTCATCTTTCACGAAAAGGGAAAGTCACGGAAAATCCTGACCCAGGTAACTCACCCTAACCGAGATTCAAACTCGGGACCTCTTGAACGTGTGGCAGAGACGCTGCCATCTACGCCTCCGAGGAGGGCAATGCTTATTCTATTCTAACTTCTCATAGTTATTCATAAAATATTCACAAAACTTCAAAATAGAAATGAAAATATGATAACAATAGCTGAAACTGTTAGCGTCATACAAATATTCCTAGACTGTTGTAGCAAATCATAACATTTTTTCTTGTTCTATTTTGATTTTTATGTACAATATAGCTCCAAATACTGCTGCGCATATTCAACACGTGTTTCACAGTAAAACGGATCACTGCTATTCTAAGTTTTGCTAGCAATTCCTAATAACCAGGAATTATTTCTACGTACATTGCAATTACAAACTTCGCTCCATCTGTAACCGCCTATCTGTACTTAGTGTTTCATCAGATTTCCACTGTGTGTCGTTGCAGTTGCAATCACTTAGTAAACCCACGAACATTTAAACTGTTGATTTGTACTGGTTTACTTTATTGCAATTTATTTTAACGTTAAAATAATACTTCTTAGATAGAGGAGGCCTACAATCCCTCGAAGATTTGAATGTCCAGATTTAATTGAATATATAGGATAATCACCTGATTCTGGAATATAAATAAGATTTAAAACTGAATATTCGGTTAATATTACAACCTCAAAATTATTACTGTTTGAAATTAATAGACCTTCTAAATTAAACTCTTCCTAAAATTATCACACCAGCGGTGCACACATAGCGTTGCACCGGAGTTGGCTACCATGAGGAGCTACGGCTACCTCCCTTCTTTTCATCTACCTAAATTTAAACCACCACCCTGCAAAACCCCACATAACCAGTCGTTAAGTGGTTAAGTCCGTGTAGGACAGGTACACGAATGACACACATCGTGCTGACCCTCAGTCAGCCTCCAGCTGCTTGATTGATTGATTGATTGATTGATTGATTGATTGATTGATTGATTGATTGATTGATTGATTCGGTTAAGTGCCATACTTGCATATAGGATGACCATCTTCAAGAATGATAGGTGAATATTTTCAAGAAAATGTGTTAATAGTAAACTACACTTTACTTCAGAATGTTTCGAAAATCGAAACTTCCCCAAATTTAGATCTAATAACTTTAATTAAAGAGCTAATTTTCATAATCTTTTTATGAAAAATGAAATACATAAACTCTATCTGTAGAGAATGTTCTCAGAGGTCCTTTTCATTCTGATATAGTTCACATAACTGTAAAGCACCAGAGGTAGAGCGAATATGTTACCCATATAGATGTTGTTAAAGGATCTATCTGTAGTGTCATTAAAACTGCTAGTGCTTTCCTAGCCAATTCTTGACTTCAAAAATATAAATGTGATTACCTCGGAAAAGAACTTTCATCCAAAATCCGAAACACGGCCAATGCATTACACGTCACTTGTTTGTTGATGGAAGGGAAAAAAAGGTTAGACCAGCAGTAAACCTTTCTCACTTGGGGCACTCATCTTGCCGCCGCTGTCGTGAAACATAAATGTATACAGCAGCTCTATACCCAGCTCGGGATATCATTTGTAAACGTCTGAGCTCATTCGTGCTAATGTCGGTTTTATATCACAGCTAAGTGTACTTCCAGCTTAATGAGAAAATTAATAAATAAATAAAATTAGTAGAAACTTAACATGTTTCAATTATATATCCTTTGGTAGACTTTCCTTTTAAGACAATAATTCTTGTCGAAATGTGTAGTTTTGTATGCACTATAGCTACAGCTTACTACCGCCACATTCTGATATGTTTACATCAACAGCACACGTTGTTATTTTTAATTTATGGAAAATACTACTAATAACTAAGACAAAATATTACATCTACAGCAATTCGACGTTGCGTGACAGCTGTAACATGCTACATGTACTTCCTCTTTACTGAAATTGCCTCCGTGTGTCGTTGTGGTCGCAGAATAGACGCGGGGTATTTGAAATGCAGGTTTTGCACAGTTTTCTTCTTGAGTTTTATTTTTGGTTTAAAATAACACTTTCTTTACACGTTGTACAAAGTAGATAGGGGAATCCTTGCATTCGATAAAGAAATTCATTGTACAGATTGTGCCACAAATACCTAATGTGGGATCACCTGTACCCAAAAAATTGTTATATTCATTTTAAAGAAGACATTGTCAAGTTGTTAAAAGTGAGATATCTTTTATATAGAATATGAGTAGTTGTCAAGCAGTTTTTGAGATTACTCACTCAGATAAGACGTTCTCCATATCTCCATAAGCGCTTTTCGGTCTGGTTTAGACCATCTTCAGTGGGTGTTGACCAGTAGCTGGGTAATTATATAAAAATAAAGCTCATAATCCTTCTTTACATAAGTTTTATATTTTAATTGTTTGACTTATAGATTAATAAATATGCCCCTGAATAAAGAGTTCCGATATGACTTAACGTTGGAAAATTTCACTTAACCTGAAAGATGAATGTCTGTAACTCTAAGCTCTATGCTCCTTGTACTCAATTGAATACCATTTAATTCATTGTCCGATATGACTTAATACTGATTTAACATCATCCTTAAAGATGAATGTGATAAATCTAGCTCCATTCAGCCAGTACTAGTTTGAAAATAATTTAATTCATCGTCCGTAATGAGCTAATATTGGTGATTTTCCCTTATTCTGAAAGATGACTGACTGCTAACTCTAGGCTGTATGTAGCCTGTACTTATTTGAACATCATTTCATTCTTCGTCCGATAAACTTAACGTTGGTGGTTTTCCCTCAGGCTGAAAGATTAATGTCTGGTAACTCGAAGTTCTAGGCACGCAGAAAACACGCATCAATTTTGAACTGGAGTTTCCTACACAGTTTTCTTCATGTGCTTTATTTTTGGTTTAAAATAACACTTTCTTTGCACGTCGTGCATAGTAGGTAGTGGAGTGCTTGCATTCCATAAAGGAATTCATTGTAAAGATTGTGCCACTAATACCTATTTTGGGATCTTTGAATCCAAAAATGCGTTATATTCACTAACACCCAAACGTGGATAATCGGTTAAATACCAAATTTGTATATAACTTCAGCAACTTTAAGAATGACCAGCGTTGATGTTCAAGCACATTCCCTGGTCAAAAATAACTCCAACGATTTTAAACCAAGTACTGTATGGTTAAAATAGCTTATAACAAATGACATACACATTAGAAACCTTCAGGAAATACCTTCAGAATTGCATTTCATTGCTGACCCTGCCGTGTAGGTGTAACACGATTGTCTTAGTCCCGCCTGATCCAGTGTACCATAAGGAATTCTCAGATGTCACCCTTTGGTTCCATATGCCACTGTAAATAAATGTGGCGTTTGATCCCAAGCACATACTTCTCATTACATAAATATAACCATTTGAAACAAAAAGCTTCATATATCTCAAGAAAATGATGTCAATTACTGCATTTACCAGACAAAGCTATAAAATTCACATTAGAAACTGAAAGTGATGTATCTCTCTCCTGATCTGGTTTTGAAGATAAAAAGAAATAATAATACTTTGGATTTTGGTAGTCATAGAAATTATACTCATATATATGATTACTTAAAAATTAATGGTTTTAACCCTTCATCTATAACTTTGATGTACGAGCAGCTTTTGATATAGATTAATAATTAAGCCCATGAATAAGGAGGTCAGATATATCTTAAGGTTGGAAGTTTTCCCTTATCCTGAAAGATGCATGTGTGGTAAATCTAAGCACTATGCACCCTCTACTCATTTGAACATAATTAAATTCATAGTCCGATATGACTTGATATAAAGGTTTTCCCTTATCCTAAAAGATGAATGTCTGGTACCTCTGGTCTCTACGTATCCCTGCTCATTTGAACATCTTTCAATTCATCGTCCGGTATGACTTAATATGGAGATTTTCCCTAATCCTAAATGATGAATGTCTGGTAAGTCTAGGCTCTATGTATCCTGTACTTATTTGAACATCGTTCAATTATCGTCTGATATGAATTAACTTTGGAGATTTTCCCTTATCCTAAAATATGAATGACTGGTAAGTCTTGGCTTTTTGTATTCTATAATTATTTGAACACTATTAATTTATCGTCCGATATGACGTATCGTTGGAGGTTTTCCTTTTTCCTGAAAGATGATTTTGGGTTATCTCTAACCTCTGCGTACCTTGAAGATCATTTCATTCATCGTGCGATAGCACTTAACTTTGATGGTGTTCCCTTATCCAAAAATATGAATGTCTGGTGAGTCTAAGCTCAATGCATCCTGTATTCATTTGATCATCATTTAATTCATGGTCGGATATTACATAACGATGAAGGTTTTCCCTTATCAGCAGAAATGAATGTGTGGTAATTCTAAGCTCTACGTACCCTGTACTTATTTCAACTTAATAATGTGACCTTGTGGGTTCGTGAAATTAAAAGTCCAATTGCGAAACTCATAGATGTTCTTTATTTCCACAGAATTACAGTCGGAACACTTGCCGATTACACAGAATTATGTAATGCACACAATTAAAATTCACCAGTTCGTCTGTCACAGGTCCACTGCACGCTCACAGTTACGTACAACTGCTCTAATGCACGTTCAGTCTTCCGGTCCGTTCCCTCACTGGGTGCTCCTCACGACTGCTCGACAAGAACTGAACTGACCTGCCAACTACAGGCCTTATATGGGGAAGATCGCCGTTTCTGGAAGGTTCGTGGCACGCACAATTAGCCCGAGGTTTCGAGACGTCTGGTGAGAGGGTGACACGAGACAAATGGTTAGGCGTGGTCTACATGCTTCCCGTCTGTACCTACTGCCGGCCGGTTCTATAGGGAGTTCCGACGTTCGGGTGACAATAATAATGATAATGTTCTGATTTTGATGATGCTGATAATAGTGATAATGATACTAATCATAGTAATAATAATAGTAACAGTAATAATCATAGTAAGAGTAATAATCCCAAGTGGTTTCCCGGGAAAAACACGAGTCAGATGGAGCAGTTAATGTCATGTGGGAACGTTGACCATAGTAGCTCAAGTGTTACAGCGGCTGACTGGTAAGACGTAATCAAGACGTAATGGAACCGCCATTCGTTCAAAGTTGAACATGATGACTTCCAATAAGAGCGGTAATAGAGTCTAAATATGAATTAACATGAAACACTTCCTTTCTGTTAGTAATTATTCATGGTGGAATATAATAGGAATAACACACACATTAAAATGTTTTAAAAGCTCCAAGAAAGATATTGTGACTTGTAAGACTTGAAGCTTTCACGGTGAGCATTACTAATCAAGGCTTCGCGGGTTATCAGCCGTGTCAAGTTAAAAAAACGTCGAGCTATCGGCCTTTGTATACTAAATCGCCTTCCTCATGCAACATAACTCGAATAAAATTGATGAACTTGTCAAATACATGTAAGTGTTCGTACTACTGCAGTCGGGAGTAGACATTCAGCCTCAATCTGAACATTGTTCTACCATGAAGAAGTGCTCAGGTTTATTTAAATTCTCCATCTTTGACCAACTTTCAGATGTACTGTCATTTGTCTTCCAAAAGAATTCACAGAGAGACTACTTGAGACTTGCTGTTGTAAACTGCTTTGAGAAGTTGTTTCTTCTTATTATTACCATTTCTCTGCATATATCTGACATTACCTGTATATAGTGTTTCTTTACTTGAAGTCTTGTCTTTTTGTCTGGCTACATTTTATTCATAGATTCTAATTTTAAGGATTTGAACACCAGGTAACTCATCCCCTCATTCAAAGGCAATTCTAAAATTTTCAAATTAAGATGTTATGGAATACAGCATAATTATGAATAATAAGACTTCATTTATGACGACCTCCGTCTCCTTTAGTTTGTCAACAATGTACTAGAGATAGTCATTTATATTATCTGTGCTGTGCATTTCCTGTACAATTAATTACTTGAGAAGCGTAGCATTGCGGACAGTGTAGTAACCTTTAAGAGCTTTGAGGTTAAGCAGTGTTTTATTCGTATTAATTCTCGAGGTGAAGTCATAAAAATGAGTTCTCTCTTTGTATTTGAATCACTTTCTTTTCAGGTTTTACGTCCTTTGTCGTCTTTGTTTATTCTCCGGTCACCAAGACAGAAAGCTCAATGTGAATGAGCACGGCTTGTACTTGTATTTGTCACGTATCGCAGTTTTCTTTCATTAGAGGTTTGACATGACAAACTTCGGTAGTTGTAGCCATGTTTTCCCTCACAATATTTTATACTGCGTTTGTTACACGTATTTTACACTTTACAAACGTTTAAAAAATGTCAAACGAAGTCACAAATGTATACAACTTTTGTGTTTAGCTCATTAGGAAATTAGGGGAATCTTATACAATGTTAGCGGTTTAATTGTATTTATATCACAACCATCTATAAATACTCAGAAATACAAGTCGAAAACTGTGGAATTAAAATGGATAATACAAAACATTTCTTTATTTTGTTGCACTTGTATAACTTTCTGTAGGCTTTCGTTCTGAAGCACAATAAATTCTGTCACTTTATATTGATTTATATATTATATATAACTCGAAATTACTATCATTCACATTAAGCACGTTTTCTGCTTCAAAACAGCACTTCATATGTCCTTATGTTCTGGAAGACATTTGTAATAACTATGAGAGTTTGACAAATACATAGCGATTATAGCTTGCGCGCCATCTAATAACGTCGACCTGCACTTAGTGTTTCGCAACACCGCCACCGTGTGCCGCTGTGATCCCAGTCACTGTTTAAGCAGACAGAACATTTGTACTACAGGTCTGTTTCTGGTAGCTTCTTCTCTTTTTTCTACTTTGGAGTTAAATTAATACTTTATGTACCACGAATATGCGTACAAGGAGGATCGTATTATATTCGGAAATAAAATGCCGAGGTTGCTATGTAAAACATATTCTGGTATCATCTGCAACTAAAATGAACAAAAAATGTCGGTTAAATTTTAAACTGTGCATATTTTCAACTTTGTATGGTGGCACTCAAAACTTTTCAAGAAAAGCTCATAATAAATCACTATTAAGTAAATGCAACTTTGAAGTTCTAAAAAATCACTATGACTGACTTTAGTTGGGATATGTTATTATGATTGTTGTTATGTTTAACGAAGTGCACATTGAAGCAATGTCCTCAGAAGATCTCTTCGTCATCAATGATTTTGTATAACTGGCAAACTATAAGAGAAAATCTATTAATATTTCTAAACATTTAAATATTAAGAAATAAGGTTAATGGTGAAGGAAGAATAAAACCCAAATTTAGTTTAAAACGTGAATTAGTAAATGTCTTACTAAATCAAATGAATAAATACAGTCTAAAATGTAACAATGAACTGAGGTCGGAGTTGCTATAGCCGCAGGTAATCTCTGCTAATACAACTAATAATGAAATTAAACATTTATTATACAAGCTAAATAATAAATATACCTTTATCTTACAACATTCACGCAATAGCTACATTTCCTACTTGAGTTAATATTCCGACATTATAAGATTTTGATGATAAATAACTAAACAATTAAGTGTAACATCTCCATATATATAACATAAAGACAAATATAAAATTACCTAAGGCAACAAATTAATACAAAACTAACAAATATAAGGGTAATCAATGTAATATTAATAACAAATACTCAAGACAATAAGCTACAGATAAATAAACAGTTGAAGTGTTACTTGACGTAAACATACTAATGCTAACTCCTGACAGTCTAATAGACCATTCGAATCTTACAGATTACAATTATGCAACAAACTTATTTGAAACAATACAAAATAATTTAGCTCTAAGGTTTATGATTATAATATAACTACATCTTATCTATTTTAATCTTAAAATTATTAATATTTAACACAAATAAACTAATATGTAAACCCTTAAGTATAATACATCCGTTAACTAAAATTTCAGACAGTATCCTACTTTTTAAGTCCGTCAATCATAAAACATTAAGCTGGCTGGCGTCATTCCAGTTGTCGTGTGTAGACGAGCGGTAGGCCAGCAAGAACAGTGGCACCTTGACGTCCCAGTCTCACTGATGGCTGGCCACGACCTACCTCAGGTGTTCCTCTAAGGTCTTGATGTATCTTTCGACCATGCCATCCGACTGGGGATGTAGAGGCGTCGTGCGGATCTTGTTCACCCCAATCCTTTGTAGTGCCTCCTTCATTAGGTTGTAACCAAAGTTGGTACCCTGGTCAATGTGTAGCTTTAACGGCACCCCAAAGCAACAGAACACTTGCTCCACGAGGCAGTCTCTGATTGTCTTTGCCTCTTGGTTTGGGATAGCATACACCTCCGGCCACTTGGTGAAGTAGTCCACGGCCACCACTAGGTATTTGTTGCCTCGTTCGGAAACTGGAAACCGCCCGCAATGTCAACGGCGATCCGTTCGAATGGCGCTCCGACGTTGTACTGCTGCATGCGAACCCGGCTCCTAGTCTGGGGGCCACGACTCGCCGCGCAGACGTGACACTGACGGCACCATTTCTCACCATCTGCTTGGAGTCTCAGCCAGTACCAGCGCTGCAGTAGTTTGTCAATCGTTAGGTGCGTTCCCAGGTGTCCTCCCAAAGTACCGGCGTACACTTCCTCCAAGACCTCCGGGACCTTACTCCGGGGAAGAACCAACTGTTCTCTCTGCGTCTTCCCATCGGGTGACTCCCATACCAGGAACAGCACGCCATCTCTGGTCTTCAAGAGTCCCATTGGGACCAGTACGACTTGTAGGTGGCGCTCCTCGGTGCGATGTCCTCCCAGGTTGGTCTCGCACCTGCGTCCACTTCCCTCAAGAGTGGCCCCAAGTCTGTGTCTGCCAGCTGCTCCCTCCTCAAGCCTGCGCTATCCCAGCCGTCCGCAAGCACTGCCACAACTACTGGGACTGCTGCATCACGCTCCTTCTCTTCCACTCTTGTGCACTGGCCGCACTCTTTTGGACAGGGTGTTTGGGACATGGCGTCAGCGCTACCGTGGGTCTTCCCTCTGGGATGTTCCGAGTTCAAGTCGTACTCCTGCAGCCTCTGGACCCAATCTGCTCTCTGGTCTTCTGGTCGCGCCGTCACCATCACCTCGCTCCTCGCGGGAACAACCACGTATTCGTTGAAGACGACCCTGTAGATTCCAAGGTGCTGTACAGGTTGATGGGGTATAACCTCCTCTCCGTTGAGCCGCAGGACCTTCCTGCTGACATCGACCGTCGTCTCGTGGCTCCTGAGGGCATCCAGTCCCAGAATCACCTCCTCAGCTAACTTCGCGACGAACACCCACAGACTCACGGCACTCCGCCCCAAGGTCAGCTCCAGCAGGGCCTCCTTCTCCACAGGCAAGGTGTCGCCCAATGCCGTGACAAGCTCGTAAGGTCGGCTCGGCTTGCTCGTTGGAAAACCCTTCGCCACGTCAGGTCTGATGATGATCACGGCTGGCCCAGTGACCACCAGCACGCGGCACGGCTTCCCTCTCACCCAACCGTCCGCGATGAGGCTGTCATCCATACGCCGGCTGACGGCGCGCAGTGTCACTCGAGGGGATGGTGGTAATGGCGCCGACGTGGCCCTCTCCACACCGGGGCTTACTCGTTCTTCCATCTGCGCTTCCTGGTGTGGGCAGTCTATTAAAAGGTGCCCGGGCCGTCCACACCCCCAGCACAGGCCACTAGGTGTTCGTCGGCGTCCCTCGGCTGGTCTTTTGTCTCCGGCGTAGCGGACACTGCTCGTTCTCGGCGACGGGATAGCTGTTACCTTGGCCGCCTCCATCCTTAATGCTGCTGTCAGCGCCCTGTGGATGGTTTTATAATCGCCGAGCATTATGCGCTGACGAATCTCCCTATCTCGTACCCCGTCCACGAATGTTTAGGCAGCTTCCCGGCATAGGAACTCTGGTGGGAGGTCGACTGGGGCCTTACTTGCCAGCTGTTCAACTGCCAGGGCGAACTGCTGCAGCGTCTCCCCCGGCTGCTGTGATCTTGCCTTTAGCTGGCTGCGGTGCGTTGCGGCTAAGCGGTGGTTTCCGAAACGATTCTCCACGGCCTCCCAGATGTCCTTGGGCGTCGCCGTTGTCTGCACCGCGTTTAGAACTTCCGCGGCCCGTCCCTGGAGGCTGGCTTAAGCACTATTATGTTTGCACAATATTAACAATTTTGAAGCAGTGTACTGATATTGATAAATGAGTTACGCAAAACGTTGTCAAGAATCGATCTAAATTTTAGAGTAATAAACCAGCGTATGATGACACCTCATTTGGGGAGGTCTGAGTGGTTTCATGACGAATGTTCAATTTGATTTACATACAACTATGCACACATCTTAATAACTGGGGCTATAACAGTAAATATATACATGAAACTGGTTAAATGTGTTATAAATAAATTCCTCTAACAGACTTTCGCTCCGAAACACCATATTTGTTGCTTGTTTATATTAATTTTTGTATGCAACACGGTTCAAGTTTATTATCCTTGATATTTATAATTACCTTTCAACACGAAGGAATCATTATTAATGTTATATACTTGTGATGATTTCTAATAACTAAGACATTCATATTTACGAAGCAATTTCAACTTCCGCGCCCTCTATAACTCGCTACGCGCACCTGTTTCATGAAACTTCCACTAGGTGTGCTGTAGTCAAATTCACTAAACCTGAGGGAAATATCAGCTGGAGGTTTCTATCCATGATTGTGTGTCAGCTTTATTTTAGTGTTATCTTGTTTTATTTTCTATACCGCAAACATACATAGCAGGTAGTGGAGTAGTTGCATCCTAACCAGGTACTTAATGACGATGTTTTACTGGAGATAGATATTTTGAGATCACGAAAAGAAAAACTGATTTTTGAGCCAAACTAGAAATTGGAAAATCGGGTATACATTAAACTTATATACCATTTACACGCGATACTGCGTTACTAAATAAATGGAAACATTTTTATCAAAATTAACTCTAATATCATAATTGTAGTAGCATATGATTGTAATATGTTTATGCCTAATGAAATATACTAAATTTGCAGGAAAAGTCGTCAGAAGTCGTTTTCATTATGAATCACTTTACATAACTGAAAACAGTAAGAGGTAAACAAAGACACATATGACCTGGATCTTGTTATAAAACACAATTTATGTCTGATACAATTTATTTTGTAGAGTCAACCATTTCGGATTTACGCTTTGTTATATTTCACAATTTCCCAATAGTTATATTTTTTTAAATGTGACAAGTGGTTATTGCTTTCTATTATGGATTTACTCGAGTTATAAAGTATTGTATTATCGTCCAATAATTCAATATCGATGTTTCAGTAGCAACACATGTTTTGAAGTCCCCAGAACTAGAACGTATATACAAATATATCCCATCCGTGCAGGTAATGTAGAGGAGCAATTTCGATTTAAGAAAGCTATGAGAAAACTATATGAATGTAAGAAAGAGATTTTTTTCCTTCTGTTGGAGATACAAAGAGAAGGAAATTTCAAAGCCATCCCCTATTTAATCACTTTTAAAACATTTGACTGTCACTTAAAATCTATTGTCTTTTGTCTCTTCACGACATTATAGACAGAAATGTTACTGTAATGTAACTAAAGTTTGTATATTGATATAAAGTATCCATTAATTATCTAACTTGATTCTAAAAACAATAAAGAATCATTTCTTATTGCGAAGTATGTTTAATGTGACGACTAATGCTTGGTAAATCCTGAAGAGGCGTTGCTCTCAGTTATATTAAACCTATTTATACGTGTTGCTCTTCCACTTCTCCTTCCTTGTGTAACATTATAGAAAATGCTAGAACAATCAAAAATAGTTACTAAAAATAAAAACATTGCACCATTTAAAACTTCAATTAACTTTTTGTACGAATAAGTGTGAATGAGAACAGAGATATGCAATATAACTCGAACAAAATTGATGAACTTCTCAAATACATGTGAGTGTTGGTACTACTGCAGTCGGGAGTACACATTCAGCCTCAGTCTGAACATTGTTCTACCATGAAGAAGTGCTCAGGGTTATTTAAATTCTCTTTCTTTGACCCACATTCAGATGTACTGACATTTGTCTTTGAAAAAACTTCACAGAGAGACTACTTGAGACATACTGTTGTAAATTGCTTTGAGAAGTTGTTTCTTCTGATTAGTACCATTTCTCTGTATATATCTGTCATTACCTGTATTTAGTGCTTCCTTACTTGAAGCCTTGTCTTTTTGTCTGGGTACATTTTATTCATAGATTTACCATTTCTCTGTATATATCTGTCAGTACCTGTATTTAGTGCTCCCTTCCTTGAAGTCTTGTCTTTTTGTCTGGCTACATTTTATTCATAGATTCTAATTTTGAGGATTTGAACACCAGGTAACTTATCCCTTCATTCAAAGGCAGTTCTAAAATTTTCAAATTAAGATGTTATGGAATACAACATAATTATGAATAATCAGACTTCATTTATGACGACCTCCGTCTCCTTTAGATTGTCAACAATGTACTAGAGATGGTCATTCATATTATGTGTGCTGTGCATTTTCTGTACAATTAATTACTTGAGAGGCGTAGCATTGCGGGCAGTATCTGAACCTTTAAGACTTTTGAGGTTAAGCAATGTTTTATTTGTTTTAATTCTCGAGGTGAAGTCATATAAATGAGTTCTCTCTTTGTATTTGAATCACTTTCTTTTCAGGTTTGACGTCATTTGCCGTCTTTGTTTATTCTCCGGTCACAAAGACAGAAAGCTCAATGTGAGTGAGCACGGCTTGTACTTGTATTTGTCACGTATCGCAGTTGTCTTTCATTACAGTTTTGACATGACAAACACCGGTATTTGTAGCCATGTTTTCCCTCACAATATTTTATACTGCTTTTGTTACACGTATTTTACACTTTTTACAAACTGGGGACGTTCTGGATCACTAAGCTGTTGTATTTATTTAGTAATTAATTGTATACTGCTCTGAATTAAATGTATAAAAGAGATACAAAGTCCATGGTGAGGTGAAGCCAAGATTTTTAGAATGTACAACCTGATAACATTAAACGCCTGTCAATTGTTCACTACAAAACAGGTTACACAACATCAAAACCTGAGTCCTTGAGAGTGTACAATGTCTTTAGTAGACAACAAGTTCTCTCCGTAGCGCAATAAACAATGGATAACTGACCTAACTTTCTTGTTCGATACAATTCATTTTAAATATTTTTGCAGTCGAGAAACAACCTCTGATATATTACAGCTTTAACAATTTTATTTGTTATTTGATTCTTAACCGAGACATGGAAGTATTTATAATTTTCCTTCATTAAAAGCATAAAATTGGGTACTTGCAGAACACCCTGTGATACATTGTTTTAATCTCGGTATTCAGTGCCAGAAATTACCTCAAAACTTAAAAATTTTAATTATAATTTCAGCGCGTTCTCTAAAAGTTAAATCAAATTCTCAAACAGGGCTGATGAGACTAATGTGAGATGCAGTCTCCAGACACGTGTTGTCTGTATACCTATGATTTAATTAAAATTTACAGGTATACCCAAATGTAATATACTTGCCTTCAAATTTGTCACTATCCGCTACTAAATACAAATGTTTACAAAATGTCAAATGAAGTCACAAATGTAAACAACTTTTGTGTTTAGCTCATTAGGAAATTAGTGGAATCTTTCACAATGTTGGCTGTTTAATTGTATTTATATCACAACCATCTATAAATATTCAAAAATACGAAATGAAACCCTCAGGATTGAAACGAATATACAAAAAAGTTCATTATATTGTTGCAGATGTATAACTTTCTGTAGGCTTTCGTTCTGAAGCACAATACATTCTGTCACTTTATATTGATTTATATATTAAATATAACTCGAAATTACTCTTATTCACATTAAGCACGTATTCTGCTTCAAAATAGAACTTCCTGTGTACTTATGTTCTGGAAGACATTTGTAATAACTATGATAGTTTGAAAAATACATAGCGATTATAGCTTGCGCGCCATCTACTGACGTCGACCTGCACTTAGTGTTTCAGAACACCGCCACCGTGTGCCGCTGTGATCCCAGTCACTCTTTAAGCAGACGGAACATTTGTACTGTAGGTCTGTTTCTGGAAGTTTCTTCTCTTTTTTCTTCTTTGGCGTTAAACTAATACTTTTTGTACCACGAATATGCGTACAAGGAGGATCGTATTATATTCGGAAAGTAAATGCCGAGGTTGCTATGTAAAATATATTCTGGTATCATCTGCAGCTAAAATGAACAAAAAGGTCGGTTAAATATCAAACTGTGCATATTTTCTTCTTTTTAAGGTGGCACTCGAAACATTTCAGGAAAAGCTCATAGTAAATCACCATTAAGTAAATGCAACTTTCAAGTTCTAAAAATCACTTTGAGTGACTTTAGTTGAGATATGTTATTATGATTGTTGTTATGATTAATGAAGTGCACATTGAAGCAATGTCCTCAGAAGATCTCTTCATCATCAATGATTTTGTATAACTGGTAAACTGTAAGAGAAAATCTGTTAGTAATGCTAACCTTTAAATATTAAGAAATAAGGTAAATAATGAAGGAAGAATAAAACGCAAATTTAGTTTAAAACGTGAAATAGTAAAAGTCTTGCTAAATCAAATGAATAAATACAGTCTAAAGTGTAACAATGAACTGAGGTGGGAGTTGATATAGCCGCTGGTAATGTCTGCTAATACAACTAATAGTGAAATTAAACATTTATTATACAATCTTAATAATAAATATAATTTTATCTAACAACATTCACTCAATAGCTACATCTCCTAATTGAGTTAATATTCCGACATTATAAGATTTTGGTAATAAATAACTAAACAATTAAGTGTAACATCTCCTTATATATAACATAAAGACAATTAATAACATAGAGACAAATATAAAATTACCTAACGCTACAAATTAGTACAAAACTAACATATATAAGGGTTATCACTGTAATATTAATACCAAATAGTCAGGACAATAAACTACAGATAAATAATCAGTTGAAGTGTTACTTGACGTAAACATACTAATGTTAACTCTTGACAGTCTAATAGACAATTCGTATCTTACAAATTACAATTATATAACAAACTTATATGAAACAATACAAAATAATTTAGCTCTAAGTTTTATGTAATCTTATCTATTTTAATCTTAAAATTATTAATATTTAACACAAATAAACTAATATGTAAACCCTTAAGTATAACACATCCTTTAACTAAAATCTCAGACAATATCTTACATTTTAAGTCCGTCAATCATAAAACATTAAGCTGGCTGGCGTCATCCCAGTTGTTACGTGTGTAGACGAGCGGTAGGCCAACAATAACAGTGGCACCTTGACGTCCAAGACTAGCTGATGGCTGGCCACGACATTCCGCAGGTGATCCTCTAAGGTCTTGATGTATCTTTCGACCATGCCATCCGACTGGGGATGTAGAGGCGTCATGCGGGTCTTGTTCACCCCAAGCCTTTGTAGTTGCTTCTTCATTAGGTTGGACTCAAAGTTGGTACCCTGGTCACTGTGTAGCTTTAACGGCACCCCAAATCGACAGAACACTTGCTCCACGAGGCAGTCTGTGATTGTCTATGCCTCTTGGTTTGGGATGGCATACACCTCCGGCCACTTGGTGAAGTAGTCCACGAACCCCACTAGGTAGTTGTTTCCTCGGTCGGAAACTGGAAACCGTCCCGCAATGCCAACGGCGATCCGTTGGAATGGCGCTCCGACGTTGTACTGCTGCATGCAACCCCGGCTACTAGTCTGGGAGCCAGGACTCGCCGCGCACACGTGACACTGACGGCACAATTTCTCAGGATCTGCTCGGAGTCTCAGCCAGTAGTAGCGCTGCCGTAGTTTGCCAATCGTTGTGTTCGCTCCCAGGTGTACTCCCGAAGTACCGGCGTGCACTTCCTCCAAGACTTCCGGGACCTTACTCCGGGGAAGTACCAACTGTTCTCTCTGCGTCTTCCCATTGGGTGACTCCCATACCCGGAACAGCACGCCATCTCTGGTCTTCAACGAGTCCCATTGGGCCCAGTACGACTTGTAGGTGCCTCTCCACGTTGCGATGTCCTCCCAGGTTGGTCTCGTCCCTGCCTCCACTTCCCTCAAGATTGGCCCCAAGCCTGCATCCGCCAGCTGCTCCCTCCTCAGGCCTGCGCTATCGCAGGCGTCCGCAGGCACTGCCACAACTACTCGGACTGCTGCGGCACGCTACTTCTCTTCCACTCTTGTGCACTTGCCGCAATCTTCTGTACAGGGTCTTTGGGATATGGCGTCAGCGTTTCCGTGGCTCTTCCCTCTACGATGTTCCGAGCTGAAGTCGTATTCCTGCAGCCTCTGGACCCAACCTGCTCTCTGGCCTTCTGGACGCGCCGTCACCATCACCTCGCGCCTCGCGGGGACAACCACTTCTTCGCTCGAGACGACCCTGTAGATTCCAAGGCGCTCTTCGGGTTGACAGAGTATAACCTCCTCTCCGTTGAGCCGCAGGACCTTCCTGCCGACGTCGACCGTCGCCTCGTGGCTCCTTAGGGCATCCAGTCCCAGAATCACCTCCTCAGCCACCTCCACGACGAACTCCCACAGACGCACGGCACTCCGCCACAAGGTCAGCTCCAGCAGGGCCTCCTTCTCCACAGGCAAGGTGTCGCCCGATGCCGTGAGAAGCTCGTATGGTCGGCTCGGCTTGCTCGTCGGCAAACCGTTCGCCACGTCAGGTCTGATGATGGTCACGGCTGCCCCAGTGTCCACCAGCACGCGGCACGGCTTTCCTCTCACCCAACCTTCAGCGATGAGGCTGTCATCCATACGCCGGCTGACGGCACGCAGTGTCACTCGAGGGGATGGTGGTAATGGTGCCGAAGTGCCCCTCTCCACGCCGGGGCTTACTCGTTCTTTCAGCTGCCCTACCTGATGTGGGCAGTCTCTCTGCAGGTGCCGGGGCTGTCCACACCCCCAACACAGGCCACTAGGCGTTCGCCGGCGTCCCTCAGCTGGACTTCTGCCTCCGGCGTAGCGGACACTCCTCGTTCTCGACGTCGGGATAGATGCTACCTTGGCCACCTCCATCCTTAGTGCCGCTGTCATACGCCTCGTGGATGGTTTTATAATCGCCGAGCGTTAGGCGCTGACGAATCTCCGTGTCCCGTACCCCGTCGACAAATGTGTAGGCGGCTTCCCGGGATACGAACTCCAGTGGCAGGTCAACCAAGGCCTTGCCAGCTAGCTGCTCAATCGCTATGGCGGACTCCTGCAGCGGCTCCCGCTGCTGCTGTGATCTTGCCTTTAGTTGGCTGCGGTACGCTGCGGCTAAGCAGTGGTTCCCGAAACGATTCTCCAGGGTCTCCCAAATGTGCTTGGGCGCCGCCGTTGTCTGCACCGCGTTTAGGACTTCCGCGGCCCGTCCCTGGAGGCTGGCTATTAACTGTGTGGCCTCCTCCTCCGGTGACCATCTGTTGTGCTTGGCCACTGTGTCGAACTGGTGGCGTAAGACCTCAAATGTTGACGCGCCGTCATATTTCGGTGGTTTGACGCGCGCAGATGTTGTGTCGCGTCCCGGCCTTCAAATCCTTCAGTTTCCTGCCGACGACGTCCTCTACTATGGCGTTCATTTATTTGACGCTGCTGTCGGTCTTTCCCTCCAGGTCGTCAACGCGGCTCGCCAGGTCCTCGACCCGCTCGTCCACTTAGCCTATCCGCTTGCCCAGCTCTGTCACGTTATCCCTCACGCCGGCCAACTGTGCTTCAAACTTCATGGCAAGGGCCTCGTTTGCCGCTTTCATCTCCGTGGCCAGGCTGTCTTTCGCTGCCCTCATTTCTGTGGTCGGTTCGGCCAACTTTGCGGTCATTGTCGTGGCCAAGTTGTTATTGGCCGCTTCCGTATTCGCTGTTATTTCGGCCTTCAGTTGTTGCATGTTCTCGGCGATGTTTTCGTTGGCTGTCTTCATTGCTTCCATTTCGTGTAAAATCTTTTCCAGTGCCGATTCCATGGCCTTTATCCCACTTCTGACGCCAGTTGTGACTTTGTGGGTTCGTGAAACAAAAAGTCGAGGTTACAAACACAAAAACTTGCACTTTATTTTCGTAGCAATACACTGTTCACAATTACAATTTGCTAGATAACCTAAAAACAGTTTATTTGAAAAACACTTCGCTCAACTGAATGTCGCTTCCGGTAACGATCGCCCCCGAAGTTTCCCGAATCTCCAACGGTCATTATTTATTGATCGGCATCGCGAATCTGCCGCCAGGGTAACAATATAAATGAAATAACCGCGGACCTATGACCCACCTCTAACCTTTACACAATTTCTACAGCTTTATACAGTGTTTGAGCTCGTTTTGGTAGTTTCAACACAAATAGGAAACTGCATTTTCCACTACAATTACTGTATGAGTTAAAAACTGACATAATTTGTGACAGAATTGAAAACCATCTACCTAATTCTTATCATGTTTGACATACTTTGTATAGTGAAAGCATATGTATGCTAAAGATCTAAATCCAATTGTTCCTATTGTGTAGATCTGCCATTTTGTATTCCAATGCTATTGTCAACTGATGCATGTGATAGGCTGTTTCTTCAGGGACGTGTTTAAAGTTGTGCGCGAATGCACGCTAATGAATGAAAGTTTGTAAACTCCTTATACTTATTACTGCAGCTTTCTTATCTCGGTATGATGTTTTTGGAATCGACATACGAAGTGATTGCCTTTTGTCACATACAACACTTATGCAGTGAGTTATCTACCCATCCTCTATAAAATGTTCTACAAATCATCCATTAGAAGACATTCAAAAAACGCGTCATACATATGTTGCTTAACAAGTTGCATAAATTCAAAAACAAATAGGGGCAGGTGTCTCACCTGGTGTAATGTGTCTGTTATGTTGAATATTGAAGCTTAATTTTTGTGCTCGTGCCATGTTTGAAGATGCGATGATGTTGCACCACATTGTGGCACCTTCTTGATGCAGGATTATTTGAGATGAAGGTGGATGCTGATTAATGTCTCACCTTTGGAGACGATCTTGAAAAAATCTAGAAGTTTTTCCCACAACTCTGATTAATTAGGCGCTTCTGTAATTTTTGAGCAATGAGATCTTTTTCTTTTCCCAGGATCGCGGTAACGGGGCTGATAAAGATAGTAGTACAATTTTTGAAGAACGAATAATACTTTTCTTGTTCAAAGAGGAAAATTGAATCCCTCATAAACATTTTTAAATTCTTGGATACAATTCCAAATATTGTAATGTAGTCTTCTTACAAACAGCGGTAGATTCCACGATGAACTACTTCTATCCTTGCGCACACGCTACTTATGCATTTTTGATGTACAAACAAAATTGTTTCTGCACACACTCGGAGAAATAAATACCCGTCTGACCCCTAAGACATTCATCAGCGGCAGAACAAAATTTGTTAAACCATTAACATCTTATGATATTACGTTGTCATAGTCACACCATTACCCACGTTATATTACTTCTTTAATTTGTTACAAGTACTAGTCTCTTTGACTATTCCTAACAAAACATGAAATATCTAAAATAACTTTTATAATATTCAAGTGTTAATTTTTATCTTTGATTTTTCCCAGCAAAATTTGACGTCATCAATAGCCTAGCTGATGAAGCAAGTTAATATACGATTCCCCAAGCGGTTTGCGATCGTATTTTGGTGTGCTGATAGCAACATTGAAGCGTCCTTCTACCGGGAAATAAGTATACTCTTTGAGAGGTGGGTCATTGTTGTTGTAATTTTACGTCTTCCAACGCTAAGACATATCGGATGGTGAATGAAATGGTTGATATGAGGCTCAAATGTGTCTGGGATCCATGGAGCTTAGAGATACCCGATATTCGTCTTTAAGGATAAGGGAAAGCTCTGGAAAAAGCCGTATCCAGGTAGTTTACCCTGACCGAGATCCGAACTCGGGACCTCTTGAACCTTTGGCAGACACGCTTACTTATACGCTACCGAGGTGGGCAAAGCAGGGTCGCGCCCACGTAAACCAATATTGCGTAATTTCGCGTGGTGCGTAATTACGATAACCGTTGTAGTTTGTTTCCATGACTGTGAGCGCTATAAATGACTGATAAATTCAAACAATATATTTCGATTTGAATATAAATAACCTAATATAATTCAACAAAGGAATGCTAAATTAATAACTGTATCAGTTTCAAAATATTTTAGTAAAGAAACAGATTTTTTGTGTCCTTTCAGCAGTGCACGTCATATCGAATGATGAATGATTAAATCTGTCATCTCCGTAATTAAATTATTTCCCTCGTTATGCAAAACCTCGCCCCTTTATAGATTTTCTTAAGTTTTTTACCTAATTTCCACTTTCCCCTTCATCCTCAATTTCCAAACTAAAGCAATACTGTTTATCGTATCAAAAGCTTCCTCAAAATCCGCAAACAAACAATATACCGTTCCTCTCGTTTTCCTGAGGTATATGTCTATTATGTTCTTTACTAGCAACAGATTATCCATTGTCCGTTTTCTTTTTTGGAAACCCTCTTGAAATTCAAACAGCTTACTCTCTCGTTCGGCTTAAATTCTTAGCCTTTCTGCTAATATTCCTGTGTATATTTTTCCTAATATAGATAACAGACTTATTCCCCTGTAGTTTTCTGGTTCTTTGTGAGGCGGTTAGGCACGTTTGAACCTGATTGTGTGGTCCCTCGTACACTGAATACCTCATAAGTAGCTGGATGGAAGGACTGAGGGAATTTGTAGGAAAAGGTGTTTCACACAATATAGCTCAGAATGACTCTTATCGTGGATTTCAGGTATGGGTAACGTAGGTCCTGACTATGGCCGGAATGAACAGAAACACCTTGTCCTGTATAGATGCAGATAGTCCTTTATGTGTTGCGTGCTCGCCACAGTCTGCGTCATCCGTAGTATGTAGCTGGCTACGTCGTATTGCGTCTCGTTGTCTTCTATTCCTTTAAGACCGGAAGCGCTGTACGTTCATCACACGCGTATGGCGCGTGCCGTTCTGTCCGCGAGAGTTACACTTGTAAGACGCCTGCCGGTCTGACGACGAGTCTTATACGTATATGGCGCGGGTCGGTCTGACGACGAGTGATTCTTCACGAAAACGGCCCACTTCAGCCATGTTAGTATTTTCCCCCATTCACTCTGACTTTGGAGCTTTTGGATGGTGATGTGCCTAATAACCTATTTCTGGTTTGTCAAACGAAATTCGCGTGGGTTGATTCATCGTACTGCTTATATATGCTACGGCACGGACGTTAAGCGTCTGTTTATATCTGGGTCGTCATTGTGAAGGTCACGTTTGTTTTCATTTCTAAAGATTTTGAGCGGAAGTGGGCCCCGTCAAGTCGTCGCCATCCCTAGCCTCGGGCAATATTGGACAAAAGAATACAGGGTTGGGTTACCGAGCCTATTAGAAGGTGAATGCCCCGTCTACATAGAGTTTCGCTCCTGTCGGTAGTTTTGTCTGATATGGTCAGTTTCAATTTGAACCTCCCGTCCCCTTATAAATAGGTACAATCGTCCTTATTTTCCAACTTTCTGGTATGTCGTCACTTTCCTTTATCTTGTTTAGCACCTTTGTCATTAGTTCTCAGCCACTTTTTGTTTATCCATACACTTTCCAAAATCCCCCTGGTATAGCATCGGGTCCTACTGCTTTCTCCTTTTTACATATTGTAATTGTTAGTACACTTCTTACATTGTGGATTGCCTATCTAGATATTCATTTGCTATTTCTACTCTTCCCAAATCTCTTATTTCTAATTTTAATTTTCTTCCCTCCCCTATCAGCTCCCTGAAATATCTCTGCCATTGATTTGCTTTAATCTCATTTTTTGCCTCCCCTTTCCTGACTACACCTCTTACTGCTTCCCATACTTTTCATCTTTTCCCTCTATAACTTCTTTTAACTTTTTCCCCACTTTTTCCTGTCATTATTTATTGTTTGCTTATAGTAACTTTTTATATCCAGATTTCCTAACCAACAGATGTTTTCTGTCAATAGATGGCTCCCAAGAGTGATACACTTATAGTGCGTTCCTGAAGATGACCTGTTCAAGGCTCCTAAATATCCACTACTTGCACAGTGTAGTTAGGGCGGGTAAAGGAGTAGCTACTTAATGGTAGTCGGTTTCAAGCTATCCATTTTACTGATTTCGTGTTTCATCTCATAATTCTTAGCTAACATTTACTTAGAGCTTAAACTGAATATAAAATTTCCCTTTAACTTTATTTTAATACGGTTTTTGTGTACATATTTGAAAATACACCTTTAGAATGACAACGTTTGTATTTTATAAAGGTTTAATAATGTTAAAATGTGTAAATAGATGTTCAGGTACAGGTACGCAGTATCGGGATGAAGTATTACAGATTTTATTTATTTGTGAGAGATTGCAGACCTTTGTTGCCGAGGCCAATATAACTGGAAGTTATGAAGTTAAGGTAATGAACAGTTTTCTCTTCTTTTCCACAAAATTTACATATGCCTACCTCATTACTCTAAACCCCTTTAGATATATTATTCCTACTCTCAACCATGCAATGCCTTCTCTTCCAGTTTTGCCACATTCATCTATATAGTTCCCTATGCCATTCTGTCTTTAATTGCTTATCAAATTTCAAGGATTTCTTTTCTTCTATAGTTTCCCAAATCTCCTGTCTATCTATGTCTTGTACTCTGTTTCTCACTTCCTTCCAAAAACCGCTATGATTTGACTCCTCGGCGCTCCATAAATGTCCCATGCCTATCCTCGATACCGTTCCATCCACTTCCGACCTGTTTGTGTTCTTACTGCTTTTCTGTTTCTACATGCACAGATTCAATAATTCCCCTTTCTAGCATATAATTCACTTATACCAGAATTTCAGTGTTGTTAGTAATATTATTCCCCTACTATTTGTATTACCCCACTCTAAAAATGTCACTCCTCTTCGTGACGGTTTTGGCAACCCCATAATTTCTTTTCAAAACAATCCACATATCTGGTCTAATTGTGTAGCTATCTCTGATGTGCCCCATTCCTCCACTGCATACAGTGTTCTAATACATACTTTCTAACCATCAAGCTGATATTTCCAGTTTATGTTTACATATTCTTACCCCTGTCATTGCCGCTCTGCCATTAGCTATATTTATTTTATTACTCATATTATTATATTTATCACCATCATCATGGTCTCATCTCAATTTCTGGAATTTCCCGCGGATATAGGATCGTTCGCTCTTCATTTTCCCAACGCTGCTGATATGCCTATTTTTGCGAGAAACAGGGACCTTCAATGGAAATTAATTGTCCTTTCACACTGGCCGTGTGTTGGCTAAATTGTGGAAACGTAGAGTCAGACTGAAATGTTCAATGTCATAGCCGCCATTTGAACCACGGATCTTCTGCTTTCCGTCTAGCCGCACTACCATTGAGCTACTATAGCCAACGTGTTGATATGACACGTTTCCACAATTGAGCCATCATACGGCCAGTGTGAAAGAACAATTAATGTTTTTCATTAATTGACCTAATAGTGGCTAACTATAAAGCCCGGGTCTTAAAGTACTTACATGTTGTAAGTCGTCATTAAGGTAGCTGTCCCATGTGTTTATGAGAACTCCTAAGTGGTTTACCGGGAAAATACGACTCAGTTGGAGAATTTAATGTCCTATAGCCACGTTTGTCATAGTAGCTCAATGGTAGAAAGGCTGGACGAAAACCAGAAGATCCTTGGTTCAAATCCCGGCTATGGCATTGAGTTTTTCAGTCTGACTCTACGTTTCCACAGGGCCCTTCAAGCTTAACGTGTAATGGATCTTGTGTTAATCCAAACAGACTTTGTTGTTAGGAGCCAGGCATTCGTTAATTTGAGTCTAAATCAACTCTGTTGTGAAAAATAGCACTGGTAGCAGTTAATGCCCTATTACAGTTTAGGTACAGACTGCAGTTTTTTCATACGGATGGGAAAAAATACATTCTTTTCTTTACTAGTATCTTAATATGATTTATACCGTGGTAACACAAAATCAAGCACCAAGAGTAAATCACCCTGATAGCTTCTCTATACTCCTATGACAAAATGACACCCGCACATTTCTAACTCAGAATGCTATTGCGGTGCACTATATGGGTTTAGCCGGTGACCCCCAACGTTGCTAACGTTTAAGTTTGGACTTGCTAATGAAAGTACGGACGCAGTATAACAGTAAATATCATACCCTGAGCCACAGGTATCGAAAACTTGGAAGGAGAAGGAGAGATTGGTAGGGAGGGAGAGAAAGCAGGAGATAGGAGAGGACAGAGACTGATGATGATTTTTAACTGTATGGACGTAGAGGAGTAGTTAAGGAGAGAAAGAAGAGAACAGCTGAGTTATAAGATCTTTATATATTTGGTTCTTGGTATAAACGAAGAATTTTTACCACTTTACTAGAAGTCGGTGAATATCAATTTAACATTTATATAATTAGGCTAGGATTCTTCGTCTTTTACCATTGACGTGTTTCCAGCTTATCGCTTCAAATATGATGAAAATTTGTTAGAATCGACTCTCCAGGATTGTACAGTAGGTGAGCTACCTTTTAACTTACTTTCTCCGCATTTATACTCCGTCAATAGCTTCAGTAAATATATCGCTGATCCTTTAATTCGGCACAATTTGATTTCGGAATTTTATTCTGTATATAATGTCCTTTTGGGAATTACATATTATATGAGACACTCGCACACATCAGCAGTTTCATTTATAGCTCCATAATCCTGAGATATTGCGTAATGGTCTTCTTAGAAAGCGACCGCCCATTACAGGACTTTGATTGCAAAAGGCTGTATGAGCGGAAAACTGTCATGATTAGGGAATAGAACTGAATATTTACTATTATTGCAATTGTCTTTCATAATTTATACTAAGTTAGGACTATGGTACCTACTTTTAGTATTTTCTTTCATCTACTGCATCTTAATACTCTTGGAGAAGTTCGTCATCTTTACGCGCAGGTGAAAATCTATGCTTATTAGTTTTACTATTTGTCAGTACCTACTATTGTACCGGAGTGGCCACACACCCGGAGAAGACACAGGCCGTGAGAGATTGGCCTCGGCCAACGGATAAGAGAGATTTGCGCAGTTGCCTGGGGCTGTGCATATACTACCTCCGTTTCATAAAGGGGTTCTCCAACATCACCAAGCCAATACCTGTTAGTAAGCCGGCCCCAAACTACGAAGCTGGAATAATAATCCACAGATGTCCTTTGTTCTAGCGGAAACATAAATGAGTTATATAAAAAGGTACCACAGCGTAACAAAATCATGCTGTTCCCGCTGTCCTCAATTGTATGAGCTGGTTGGAAGCTCTCAATTATCTCTGTACACCGATCTAACATGCCTTCTATCTTGATCTACACTAATCTAACTTTTACATAAATACTGATATAATAACTGTAGTTTTACCCTTTCAAAGTTAACTGCAAGCGTCAGAACATTCTTGCATTCAACACAAAGCGAAAACGTACAGTCAGCTGCAGGAAACTGAATTTCGTATATTAGGATTGCAGAAATAACTAGAAGGTGCAAATTCTATAGTTACCTCCTGATGAATATGTCGTCCTGCTCTGAGAGGGCAGTAGTAGTACAAGAAGATATTGTAGCGGAGATCTTTCAACCATTTTGCATACATGGCCTGCTGCGAAGGTACAGGTGTCTCTTGCTTATCAGGAACACAGAAATATGGAGGAGCTGTAAGCGGGCCTATTTGTTTGTGCATGGCAGGTTGCGTTTCCATGGTTACAGACAGTTGTATTAGGATAGTAGGAAACAAGAGAATGTGTTTCCTTTTACCTTACCTGTTTGCGACTGCTTGTATTAACACACGAGGCATAATACTTAAGTTAGCAGGAATCATGGTCCTCAGGATAAAGGTACTCATTGCTAATGATCTTAAAGGAACAATTCATAACATCCGTGTTTTAATTATGTAACTAGATACCCTGTTTGTCAGAAACTTTTAGTGATTGACAGAACTCCTATCCGGGGAGTGAATCCCAGACCCGACCGCAGTAGGATATATGCCATAGGGACTGAGTTACCAGGTGTGGCGGAGTTTAAGAGGGTCAAGGGAATCGAAAATTTGGATTGAGAGAGGGAGCGAAACTAGGAGAAACAAGAGGAGAGAGATCGATGTTATTTGTAACTGTATGGATATTAGGCTAATAGACGTATAGAAATAATGAAATAGAGAAAGTAAAAGGATCTTATATATAGGATTTTTATATGTTTCGTCCTTGGTTTAAACGAAGAACCTCTTACCACTGTATGACAAATCTGTGAATATAAGTTTGGCGATTATATAATTAGGTGAGACATTTCCACCTTTTACCATAGACTTGTTTACACCTTATCGATTCAAGTATGAAGAAAACGTGATAGTCTACTCTCCAGCATTGTACAGTAGGTGAGCTAACCTTTAAATTATTTTCTCCGCATTTGTACACTGTCTATAACTTCAGTGAATAGATCGCTGACCTTTCAGTTTGCAACAATTTGATTTGGAACTGTGTTGTTCGGTACATAATGCCAAAATTTAATTGCAAAAGATTGTATGAGAAGAAAACTGCTCTGATTAGGGAATAGAACTGAATATTTACTATTAGTGCAATTGTCTTTTAGAATTGATAGTAAGCTACACATATGGTTACCAAACATTACATACCTACTATTAGTCTGTAATTATTAATTATTATATGCCTACCCCAAACTTCTGCTAGCTTCTGATTGCTCATGATAGCATAATACAACTGTCACGGGGAGCTGTGCGTCATGCACATCGCAAGGTCAGAATGACACTTCACCTTCTCCGTGTTTGCTTAGTGTTGAGATCGAGAAGGTTCTAACGGGGCTCAACATTAAAACTTGGGAGGCTAGAAAACATTATCATTACATAAATAAAGGTTTTTACATTTGTGTACAAATATAACTGAGAAATTTCAAGCAGCCCACACGAAGCCCTTCTTGGGGCCAGCCAGCACAGTTTGTTTTTTCTTACCCTTGGCACGGTTTGCGTAATTGGTTACACGTATATAGCATTCTTTTGTTTTGAATACAGTTCTTTTACTTTTAACAAAAGTTAAGATTCAATTATGGAGAGCGATTGAAGTAGAGGTGATATAACGCGTTCTTTTCCGTTTCGGAGGTTATCGATTGGTCCACACTGTCGACCACACATTCTAACTTCACTTTTTGGTATTGTCATTTAACTGAATGCTGGGGGAAGCCTTTACCTCCGTTCAACAGCCTCCTTTCTAGCATTTACTTTAATGTTCATCCCTTTTTCACTCTCAGTGGTTCTTTCAAACCCGTTAAGATCTGACTGTGCCGGACAGATGACGCGTGTGCTTCCACATTTGCGCACTGTATGAGTCCCGCTTCTGGAGTCCCGCCTCGGATACAGGTATTTATGTGTAGATGAGACAGTAAAAGGAGATAACAAAGACGGAGACATCAACCAAAAACGAAGAAGGATACTTAGTACAATTAAAAAAATATCACAGCAAGAGAAGCAAAGAAAGTTATGCAGGGACTTCGAATATTTAGATGACGCTTCCGGTAGCCCATAGTGGCATTAGGCGATTTATTTTAAGAAAAATAGTACACAAGGACTGTGGTTATCGCTGGTCCCAAAATGAAATCGTTCTTCCTACTGGTTAATAGGCTTCCGCAATCTTTAACACAGGCGAAAATATAAGCATCGCTCCAATATTTGTTATTAAACTGGGCCCAAACCACGAAGTTGGAAAAAGTAATCCATAGTTCTCCTTTGCACTTGTGCAAACATGTAGGTTTTATGCTTTCAGGCACTACAAGCCACAAAGGCATCACCTCGGATTTTTCTTTTTCCATAAATTAAAACATTTGTAATATCAAAGTAGTACGGTGTAATGCAAAGAGCTTGAAGTAGTAAAGAATATCTGTTGTTGTTTCTTAGTAGCTAAGATGAGCAAGTGCTCATATATCTTAAGGTCTGCGATTTAGTAAAGCCGAGTTTGCAAAATATGGCCGTGCTGCATTATCTCTCATCCTCCAGCGCAGAGAAGATGTAGCGCAGATCCTTCCACCATTTTTCGACAATAATTTAGGCTATGTTAGGGCTTTACAGGTCCCTTACTCATCAGGATCGCAGGAATATAGAGAAGCTATAAGCGTGCTGTGTTGATCCTGCTTCACAGGATGCGTTGCCATGGTATCAGTCAGATGTATTAGGATAGTAGAAAACAAGAGAAGGTGTTTCGTTTAACCTTATCAGTTTGGGACCTCTGCACGCTTGTTAACATATTGTAATTAGACTCGACTGCTAAAGCAACAGAGTTGATTTTGACTCAAATTAAAGAATATCTAGGGCGTGACAACAAAATATCATGTTTTATTGGATTAACAGACAATGCATAAAACCTTAAAGCTGCAAGAATCGTGGTTCTCACGATAATGAAATTCAATGTTAATGATTTTAAAGCAACAATTGATAACAGTGATTTTCAAAATGCTGCTAAGGAGTACATATGCCCAAACCATTTTAGTCTGTACATGATAACAGGTTACATAGATAGTTCAACTTGGATGACTCTGTTCTGAACATGTGACATTAGATGGTAGGTATGTATTGGAAATCCAATAAAAATTTTGAGACGCGCTCCTACAGCTAAGTGAAGTTTGATTAAAATAGTATTGATTTTGTATGATTATACATATATAATATTGTCGCCAGACATTGTTTTGTTGCCGGCCCTTGCCTAGGCAAACTCCGTAAGAGAGAGAGAGAGAGAGAGAGAGAGAGAGAGAGAGAGAGAGAGAGAGAGAGAGAGAGAGAGAGAGAGAGAGAGAGAGAGAGAGAGAGAGAGAGAGAGAGTACGCTTGCCGAGAGATGTCTGGAGAGTTCCCTCTCCTTCGTGTGCGATAGTGAAAGGCCGTGAAGTTTCGACAACTTTCAAGAAAAGATGGTTTGGTTATAAAAGAGTCGCAGCTAGTCGGAGAGCTCAGTGGTGTAGTGGAGCGACTAGTGAGTGAATGAAGCTGCAGCTGCCTATGGAGTTGCGAATTGAGTGTGCAGCGTTGTAGATGTGTGGCACACGACCGTGAAGGTTGCGGTATTTTATGTTACGTAAACTGCTGCTGCAAAGTGTTGTAAAAAACGGATTTTTACTCGCAATAAAGAACATTTTGAATTTCTGCGAACTAGCCTTTTATTTTTCCTAACCTACAAAGCCACAATATATATTTATAACGCAATCCGACTAGGGTAGTTTGTTTATTCCTAGGTTGTACTACAAATGGGCCTATCACTGATATGTTCTGTTGAAAAGGATCTGTTTGAAAAGTATCTTTGAAGGTACTTGGACACTTTTGAAAACATTACGCTCCGAGGGACTTGTCGTAAACTTGGATATCTCTATAAACTCCTCTATGCAGGGATTTAAATTATATTTATATGTCGCACCACTTTTAATGCGGTACGAAAGTAGCATTCAAACATGAAGTCTCTGTGGTCTGTATTCAGATCCAGGGAAATCTGGTTTCATTTGTTACCAGCTTAACCACACTGAGAGGAGCTGTAATTTGCTTAGTGTTTCGCAAAAGATACCGCTTCTTCGCCGTAGAGGGCACTTCGATTTCACGATAGGCTCACCAGTTAACTATGACGTCATTCTTGCTCAAACAGAGGGCGGGAAATAACGAATAAAAATGAAAAGAGGGTATTTCTGCTTTGTCTCCCTTTACTCTCTCATTTTCAAAAAACACCCATATCTGAGGCGTACTCATAGCCACAATTCCATTTCCCACGGAAAAGAAACCCTGGACCATTAGTTAGCGCGGTCAAGAGGAGGTGCTGTAGGAGTAGAGGTCTATTGCTGTCGCAGTATTGAAAGACAATGTGACAATTGCGACAACCCGATCAATGAATGATCTGTTCCAGAAACGAAAAAGCACATTTCCTATAGGATTATTGAGGTTGATACTTAATATACAAATGCCAAAGAAATAAAGATTGTCACTCATCGACGATAGCAGATGGCTACTATATTACTAGGGAAGTAGAAGACAAATTTCATTCTCATACCATCTGTACAAAATCACCTAATATTTATGTCAAAGTGTTCAGTCAAAAGTACAATGGGTTTCAGCATGCTCAAGAATATCAGCCAGGCAAGTGTCCGCACCATCTGTCCGGCATCGTCAATTCATAACGAGCCTGAAAGCTCATCTGAAAAATGAAAAAGAAATGGATATGTAGGGAAACGACTTAGAGGAAATCGCTGAACGCAGGTATACAGCCTAGCATTCGGTTAATTGGCATTACCATAAACCGAAATCAGGCCACGCGCTGAACGGAGATCGATGCAGCGACCTCACGAACAGCAATTTCACACGATACAGCATTGCCAATTCCCTTGGTATCTGATGTTGAAGGGTTTACTTGTTTTAAATATAGTACATCAGTATTTAAAGCACACCATAAGCAATGTTATATGGGCGTTATCAATTGTGCTAAAGGTACCACAGCGTAACAAAGTCAAGCTCTTCTCGCTGGCCTCTTTTGTATGAGTTCTCAGATACCTCTGTACACTCATCTAATGTTGATATCAAAAGAGATATAACACCTTTAGTTTTAGGTTTCCAAAGTTAACTGCAAGTGTTAAAACATTCTCACATTCAACACAAAGCGAAAACGTGTCGTCAGCAGAGGATAACTGACTTCAGTGTATTAGGATTGCAGAAATATTTAGAAGGTGCAAATTCTGTTCCAACCTCTTGATATGCATGACGTGCTGCTCTCATGGATCTGCTCTGTATTACGGTAGCAGCAATAGTAGGAGGTATTGATTTATTGTACTTCCGTCGGGCATTCTCAATTGTGTTTATCCACTAAACTAAATAGTAAATAATAATCTGTAAATAGCAAACAGTAAATAAATAGTAAATAATCTGTAAATAGTGACAACATATCTTTACTCTTAGCCTTTCAAATTTCACTGCAAGTGTCAGAACATTCTTACATTCACCCATAGACCGCTCACATTGCTTTAAGCCTCGGCACTCGCCAGCTGGAGTGTTATGACCAAACGTTACAGATTTCTCCACTGCCCACCATATGGAGCTGGCTGATGAACCCTCTGCAAACCTATTCCAGCTTACTGCTGCATGTGTTGACATTACAGACGCAGAACTTTCCGAAGAAGTGGTTTACTGTTTAGGAATTTACGTTTTTCAAATACTTCCGTTGTCGCAGAAGCAGTGCACCATAATATCACAGGAATATCATGTTTGCATATCAGTTCACTTAGTAGTTCTAAATGCTTTCAGTTCTCTGCACACACGAGATAAAAAGAATGTTGCATTGCTGACATTATGTCTTCCTCTTGGCTTTTTCTCACACATACTTTAGGTAGCTTAGGTACAGCAGTTGTTATAAATTTCTTTATACTGCCAAAAGAGAAACAAACTCTGGAAATGGGTAATAGAACGTGGAGTTTTCGTCCCTTTTGAATATTAGATTTACAAGGGATGTTATACACTTGGCGGTAGACACTTAAGTAAGACAGGTGGCACAAGAGAATACGGTCGCTATTTTTTAACTATAAAACCTCCTATATATGACAGTGATAATTGGACTGTTGCATGAAACGAGGCTGTCTAGGAAGAATATTTGTGACTGCGCAACGTGTCCAGGATGAAGTCCCAGTACCTGTTTCAGACTTCGGCGCATTACCTGGACTTCCTCACGTTACCGCTTTTTTTTTGGATAGTGTTAGCCACAATATATCTGGGATCTTCGTTTGTCTTGAGTTCCTTACTTCATAGTGTTCTGTGCGAATGGTCTCGCAAATGTCAGGCGGCCTTCCACATGTGTATAAGAATGCAATTTCACATATGTTTCCCTTGTTGTATGGTCGCTATCTGCTAGCGTCGCATTGTGACAATCATTATTTCGAAAGTAATTTTATATTAGCAATCAACCTCAACACTGCTGTAGGAATTATATTGTTTTGTTTCCCATGAAACAAAAAGTCTTACAGATATCGAGCGTTTTCCTATACGAAAAATAGTGCAAAATCTAGCGGCATTCCTGTGTTACAAAAAGCAAATATTGCAAGATTCTTTGAAAATTGCACATTGAGATGAAATGTGTAGTGTTTAACGCCCGCTTTTACTACATACGGCACCGCAGGTGGTGACACTGATGATACATGAGATGAAGATGGAGCACCGGTGGAATGAGATGGCGGGGGAAACTGGAGGTCCCGGAGAAAACCCGCCCCAACGCTGTGTTGTCCACCACGAATTTCACTTTGCGGTCGCCTGGGATGGAACCGGGGCCGCCTTGGAAAATTGTACAGAAGATAACTTTTACATATAATGCCAAAACATCTTAGTGAGCCCTCCATTAACCATGAAGCTGGAATAATAATTCATAGCTCTTTTCTGCATTGGCGCTTAAGGGAAGTACGACATATTAATACAATAGAAATGTCTTGACATTTTACATCTCAAAAGTAAACAGATGTTTGTGTTACTTACAGGGCCACTGCTCCGATAATAGGAGGAAATAGGAGGTGTTGATTTATACTTTCTGTTTAGATCAATGGCCCATCGTCGAGGCAGCCGTAAATTGAAGTGAAATGTCTGTTTATCTGTTACTAAATAGATTAGACTGCAGGCTGTAATCCTGTTATGATTTTATATGGCTAAACTCTACTTTTTAGATAGTTTATTTAGCCACAATGTAGATAAGTTGATAACAGCAGTGTAAACGGGACGGGTTAAGGAAGTTAATACGTCACCCTGATGTCATGGCCACCGATTACGACACCAATCACAGGCAAGCTGTTTCCAATCGATACCTCCACATTGAAAAGCGCAAGCTCCGCTGTGTTCAAACTTGAGTACCGCGGGTTTCTCCATTTCGCAAGACCTCTGAATTCATTTTCAATAAATTTCCATGTGATGCTAACATGCAAATGCGCTGCACAATATGTGGGTAGTGTGAAACTGTTGTTCGTGAGGTCGCTGCGTCGAACACCGTTCAGCGCGTGTCCAGATTTCGGTTTATGGTAATGCCACTCAACCGAATGCTGGGCTGCACACCTGCGTTGAGGATTTCGTCTTAGTCGTTTCCCTACATATCATTTCTTTTTTTAATTTTAAGATGTGCTTTCAGGCTCGTTATGAATTGACAATTCGTAGCAGAGTGCGGACGTTTGCGTGGCTGCTAGCCAGAAACATGCTGAGACTCATTGTACTTTTGGCTGCGCTCCTTCACATAAATATTAGGTGGTTTTGCACAGATGGTATGAGAATGAAATGCGTCTTATACTTCCCTAGTACTTCCCTGGTAGTCATCTGCTAACGTTGAAGTGTGACAAACTTGATTTCAGCAACAGTTATATATTGAGGATCAACCTGAGTAATCCTATAGGAAATGTGGTGTTTTGCTTCTGGGCCAGATTATTTATTGGTCACAATGCCACAATTGACACTTTGCCTTACAAAACTACGACGGGAATGGACACCTGATATAGCCTATTGCAACTCTTCATGGCCGCGCTAGCTAATTGGCTAGAGTTTGTGTTTCGCGCACATGGAATTGTGGCTATGAGTCTCACCCCACACATTGGCGTGCTTTGAAAATGAGAGAGTAAAAGGAGACAACAAACACAAAGACGACAACATGCAATAACCAAAGAGAGAAATTGCAATTAAATGAACAAATATTACAGAAAGTGAAGCAAACGAAGTTCTGGAAGAACTACGGAAGTTCAGATGACGCTTCCGGCAGCTCTCAGTGAGTTAGGACCGAGTTTTGGTACAAAACACAGTGGCTCTCACTAGTAGCAAGAAGAATACATTCTTCATTGTGGCTGATAGGCTTCCATAATCTTAACACGCAGGTGAGAATGTATGTGGAATGCCAGTATTTGTTAGCAATCCGTCCCTTATCCACGAAGCTGGAATAACAGTCCATACATCACTCCTGCTCCGGTAAGAAACAAAAGTAGGTTATATTAGAATATATTTTTTTATTTATTAGGATCTGATAAATAAAAAGACGCTAGCTTCATATTGACGCACTACAGCGTCAAGTTAAATGTTACAGGGGTTAGAAGGAAGTGTTGATTTTCGACAAAAGTAATCTATTAGAGGCAATAATTTGAAACGTAAAATTAATGTCATTTATTTATTAAATAGACTACATTTCAGACTGCCATCATATTGTAATTTTATAGGGCTCAAGCTAAGGTACAAATGATAGAGTTAACTGTAAACTAACTAGAGCGACAAAAGGAGTGTAAAGCTAGGAGGTATAACACAAGGTTGTACGTCATCCAGGTCTCTCAGCAACCAATAAAGACAGCAATATCACTAAGCTTTTTCCAAGACGATACCTTCGCATTGGAAAACCCATGATCGGCTTTGTTAATGTTAATACTGAATATCACGTGATTCGTTTTTCATTTAGTGGTGACACTGAATTCATTTCCAAGAAAACCCTACCAATGCCACCATGCTAATACGGTGCACTGTAATTGGGTTTTGTTGACATATAGTACATTAGTTTAATTCTCTGTGTGCACTTTTCAGATGTTGGAGACCTGGGACTGCGGTAAGGTGATTCAATAACAAAATTCAAGGATTAATGTTGCATATGTCAGTGAGTATATTCACACTTGAATATCTGTATATTATTACGTCAAGGGAAAATACCGGATGTTAATTTACCTTTCTGGAAATATGGGAGAATATGTGGGAAGCTGTATTTCAGTAGAGGGTATGCTGGGTGCAAAAATGTTCCGTAAGATAGTAGTATGAAGGAATGAGGTATAAGCGGCTTACAAGGTGTTTAATATCGTTTCAAAATTCTATTATTAATTAAACGCACTTGGCATAAACAAGGATAGAACAGTTAATCATTAGCTGATGAGCTGATAAAGCTGCAGTTGTCTATGGAGTTGTGAATTGAGTGTGCAGCAGTGTGGAGGTGTGGATTTTTACTCGCAATAAAGAATATTTTGAACTTCTGCAAACTAGTATGTTAATTTTAAGAACCCGCAAAGCCACAAAATATATTTGTAACGCAATCCGAGTAGGGTAGATTTTGTTTATCCAGGTTGTACTACAAATCGGCCTATCACAGATTATGTCTGTTGAAAAGGATCTGCCTGAAAAGCATCTAGCTTCTTAACCAAAATAAATATCGCCAGTCACTTATTTGTCTTCCGGGTGGCTCAGCTGATTAGGTGCTGACCTATCCATCTCAAGGTTCATTATTAAAACTTGAACTTTAAGTGTGTCTAAACGCGATACTACAGTTCATGAGACATTTTAGCATGTAAAAAAACCTCTGTCTTGCCAAATTCTGACACATTGGTAACTTTCAAATGATTCTAGTAATTTGCTGAGTGGTGAGATTATAAAAAAAATTTCTCTTCCTTCCCTTAGAATCAAATATGAATGATGATGGATGATTCACGCCAAACTCATATTTCTCATCAGCTAATGATTAACTGTTCTATCCTTGTTTATGCCAAGTGCGTTTAATTAATAATACAATTTTAAACGATATTAAACCCCTTGTAAGCCGCTTATACCTCATTCCTTCATACTACTATCTTACGGAACACTTTTTCACCCAGCATACCCTCTACTGAAATACAGCTTCCCACATACTCTCCCATATTTCCAGAAAGGTAAATTAACATCCGGTATTTTCCCTTGACGTAATAATATACAGATATTCAAGTGTGAATATACGCAATGACATATGCAACATTAATCCTTGAATTTCGTATTGGATCATCTTACCGCAGTCCCAGGTCTCCAAAATCTGAAAAGTGCACACAGAGAATTAAACTAATGTACTATATGTCAACAAAACCCAATTACAGTGCACCATATTAGCATGGTGGCATTGATAGGACTTTCTTGGAAATGAATTCAGTGTCACCGCTAAATGAAAAACGAATCACGTGATATTCAGTATTAACATTAACAAAGCCGATCATGGTTTTTCCAAAGCGAAGGTATCGTCTTGGAAAAAGCTTAGTGATATTGTTGTCTTTATTGGTTACGGAGAGACCTGGATGACGTACAACCTTGTGTTATACCTCCTAGCTTTACACTCCTGTTGTCGCTCTAGTTAGTTTACAGTTAATTCTATCATTTGCACCTTAGCTTGAGCCCTATAAAATTACAATATGATGGCAGCCTGAATTGTAGTCTATTTAATAAATAAATGACATTAATTTTACGTTTCAAATTATTGCCTCTAATAGATTACTTTTGTCGAAAATCAACACTTCCTTCTAACTCCTGTAACATTTAACTTGACGCTGTAGTGCGTCAATATGAAGCTAGCGTCTTTTTATTTATCAGATCCTAATAAATAAACAAATTATATTCTGATATAACCTACTTTTGTTTCTTACCGGTGCAAGAGTAATCTATGGACTGTTATTCCAGCTTCGTGGATTAGGGACGGATTGTTAACAAATACTGGCATTCCACATATATTTTCACCTGCGTGTAAAGATTATGGAAGCCTATCAACCACAATGAAGAATGATTTCTGCTTGGTACTAGTGAGAAACCCTGGATTTTGTACCAAAGCTCAGTCCTAACTCACTGAGAGTTGCCGGAAGCGTCATCTGAACTTCCGTAGTTCTTCCAGAACTTCGTTTGCTTCACTTTCTGTAATATTTTTTCATTTAATTGCAATTTTTCTCTTTTTTTATTGCATGTTGTCGTCTTTGTGTTTGTTGTCTCCTTTTACTCTCTCATTTTCGAAGCACACCAATGTGTGAGGTGAGACTCATAGCCACAATTCCATGTGCGCGAAACACAAACTCTAGCCAATTAGCTAGCGCGGCCATGAGGAGTTGCTATAGGCTACATCAGGGTTCCATTCCCGTCGCACGTTTGTAAGGCAATGTGTCAATTGTGGCACTGTGACCAATAAATAATCTGGCCCAGAAGCAAAACACCACATTTCCTATAGGATTACTCAGGTTGATCCTCAATATATAACTGTTGCTGAAATCAAGTTTATCAAACTTCAACGTTAGCAGATGACTAACAGGGAAGTACTAGGGGAGTATAAGACGCATTTCATTCTCATACCATCTGTGCAAAACCACCTAATATTTATGTGAAGGAGCGCAGCCAAAAGTACAATGAGTCTCAGCATATTTCTGGCTAGCAGCCACGCAAACGTCCGCACAATCTGCCAGGAACTGTCAATTCATAACGAGCCTGAAAGCACATCTTAAAAATAAAAAAGAAATGATATGTAGGGAAACGACTAAGACGAAATCGCTCAACGCAGGTGTGCAGCCCAGCATTCGGTTGAGTGGCATTACCATAAACGGAAATCTGGACACGCGCTGAACGGTGTTCGACGCAGCGACCTCACGAACAGCAGTTTCACACTACCCACATATTGTGCAACACATTAGCATGTTAGCATCACATGGAAATTTATTGAAGATGAATTCAGAGGTCTTGCTAAATGGAGAAACCTGCGGTACTCAAGTTTGAACACAGCGGAGCTTGCGCTTTTCAATGTGAAGGTATCGATTGGAAACAGCTTGCCTGTGATTGGTGTCGTAATCGGTGACCATGACATCAGGGTGACGTATTAACTTCCTTAACCCGTCCCGTTTACACTGCTGTTGTCAACTTATCTACATTGTGGCTAAATAAAGTATTTAAAAAGTAGAGTTTAGCCATATAAAATCATAACAGGATTACAGCCTGCAGTCTAATCTATTTAGTAATACATAAACAGACATTTCACTTCAATTTACGGCTGCCTCGACGATGGGCCATTGATCTAAACAGAAAGTATAAATCAACACCTCCTATTTCCTCCTATTATCGGAGCAGTGGCCCTGTAAGTAACACTAACATCTATTTACTTTTGAGATGTAAAATGTCAAGACATTTCTATTGTATTAATATGTCGTACTTCCCTTAAGCGCCAATGCAGGAAAGAACTATGAATTATTATTCCAGCTTCATGGTTTATCGAGGGCTCACTAAGATGTTTTGGCATTATATGTAAAAGTTATCCTCTGTACAATTTTCCAAGGCGGCCCCGGTTCCATCCCAGGCGACCGCAAACTGAAATTTGTGGTGGAAAACACAGCGTTGGGGCGGGTTTTCTCCGGGACCTCCGGTTTCCCCCGCCATCTCATTCCACCGGTGCTCCATCTTCATCTCATGTATCACCAGTGTCACCACCTGCGGTGCCGCATGTAGTAAACGCGGGCGTTAAACACTACACATTTCATTTCAATGTACAATTTTCAAAGAATCTTGCAATATTTGCTCTTTGTAACACAAGAATGCCGCTAGATTTTGCACTAATTTTCGTATAGGAAAACCCTCGATGTCAGTAAGACTTTTTGTTTCATGGGAAACAAAACAATATAATTCCTACAGCAGTATTGAGGTTAACTCCTAATATAAAAATACTGTCGAAATAATGATTGTCACAATGCGACGCTAGCAGATAGCGACCAGACAACAAGGGAAACGTATGTGAAATTGCATTCCCATACAGATGTGTAAGGCCGCCTGACATTTGCGAGACCATTCGCACAGAACACTATGAAGTACGGAACTCAAGACAAAGGAAGATCCCAGATATATTGTGGCTAACACTGTCCAAGAAAATGCGGTAACGTGAGGAAGTCCAGGTAATGCGCCGAAGTCTGAAACAGGTTCTGGGACTTCATCCTGGACACGTTGACTGTCACAAATACTCTACTCCCTATAGCCTGAGGACAGAACTATACACATCCGCGTTCTGAGCCAAGAACGGCATTTACAATGTGCAAGCACTAGCACCATCTGTCCGAAACCGCAACTACATAACGGGTCAAAAGGCACATCTCAAAAATGAAAAAGAGATGGTTATATAGGGAAACGACAGCGAGGAAAGCGTTCAACGGAGGTAAGCACCCCAGCATTCGGTTAAGTTTTACATTGCTAACAACCGAAATCAGAGTGCACGGTGAAAGATGATCGAAGCACCGGCGAAGCAGTTTCACACGATACAGCATTGCCACTTCGTTTGGTCTCTGATTTTGAAAGGTTTGCTTGTGTTCAATATAGTACATCGTTATTTAAAGCAAGACATAAGCAATGTTCAATGCGCGTTACCAATTACGCAAAAGTACCACAGCGTGACAAAATCATGCTGTTCTCGCTGTCCTCTATAGTATGAGGGGGTTGAAAGTTTGCTTTTACCTATGTACACTAGACTAACCTTTATATAAATAGTGGTATAATACCTTTAATTTTAGCCTTTCAAAGTTAACTGCAAGTGCTAAAACATTTTTACATGGACCATAAGGCGAAAACGTGCCGTCTGCAGAGGAAAACTAAATTCAGAGGAATTAAGATTGCGGAAATAACTCGAAGGTGGTAATTCTGTTGTTACCTCCTGATGTACATGACGTCCTGCTGTCAGCGTGAAAGTTGGATTAGGGCAGAAGCAATAGGATGTATTGTTTTGTTGTACTTTCGTATGGAATTCTCAATATGTTTGTACACTAATGAAACCTTCATCTAAACAGTGATAAAATACGTTTACTTTTAGCCTTTCACACTTCACAGCAACTGTTAGAACATTATTACATTCAACACAAAGCGGAAACGTACAGTCACCAGCAGGAGACTGAATTCAGTGTATTAGGATTGCACAACTACCTAGAAGGTACCAGTTCCGTTATTACCTCCTGATGTATATGACGTACTGATCTCTCGATGAATTCTATTAGGGCAGGAGGAATACGAGGAGATATTGTAACGTAGATATTTCAGCCATTTTGAGAAAGTAAAGTATTTCGGGCTGTTTAGGTGACTGTTACTTATCAGGATCGCAGAAATATAGTGAAGCTAAGAGCTTGCTTTATTGATCGTGCTTGACAGGTTGCGTTGCCATGGTTTCAGTCGGTTGGATTAGCATAGTAGGAAACAAGAGAAGGTGTTTCCTTTAACATCAGAGATTACACCGGGCTTGTTACCAAACAGTAATTATACTTGGCTGTAACCACTGTTATTTTAACACAACAGATTTGATTTTGACTCAAATTAACAATATGTAGCGCGTAACAACAAAGTATCACTTGTGTTTGTATTACCACATGGGATATAACGGCTTAAACTTGGAAAAATTATGTTTATCACGATAAGGAAACTCATTCCCAATGATCTTAAAGGAACAATTATTGATATCTTCATTGCTATTTAAACTGCCGCTAAGGAGAACATATGCTCAAAACCATTTTATTCTGTACAAGAAAAGAGGATATATTGATAGTTCAACTTATAAAAAAATTATAATTTAGTTTTTCTTTCATGTTTCCTTCTTTACCACTTTATTTAATTCAGGCTAACATCATTACAGTTAAACCCACCATCAGTCTTTTTCTCTCTTTGCCTCCCTCCATCTCCCTCTCTCCCCCTCTCTCTCTACGATTTGGTTTCATTCTCTCCCGAATATCATAGTGTCACCCAATTAGCGGAAAGCGCAACCAACGACAGCTGAGTAAGGGGCCAGAGGCAGCCAGCCACACCCTCCCATTAGTCTCTCTCACTAACTGCGGGGGATGATTAGGGAAATGTCACTTGTCGCTGGCCGCCCATTTGCCACCTTTTACTGCCAGCTGGCGTTAATTCATTGAAACCAGAGACTTCTAGAAGACGGTGATATTCCTATAAAAAGGGCTGCAGTGAGTGAATTGAGTCAGTCAGTCAGTGCTTGACGTGCTAGCGAACGGACGAGAAGACTGTGTACGTGCATCGGAACGGTAACGGACGAACTGGTGAATCGTAATTGTGTGCATTACGGAATTCTGTGTAATTGGAAAGTGTCCAACTGTAAGTCGGTGGAAATTAAGAACATTGTTGAGTTTGTGTAATTGGACTTTTCATTTTACAAAGTCACAATATTTACTGATGTATGATTAGGCGCTTTTCAATATTATGCACAAACCTACAGGTCTGCAATTTTGTTTCAAAGCGCTATAGCTGAAACAGAAGTCCTTAAGCCATTTTGCCGTAGTACTATCACATTATAATCTCTTCTATCATTTACATATGAATTACTCTCTCTTCTTGATTGCTTTCCCATTGAAAACTTAACGCTTATGTAACCAAAGTGAATGTATTCTACCTATGACAAAAAACCAACAAATTTATGGTGCAGGCATGTTTTGGAATGGACAGAGGTGATATTTTTTTAGGAATATTTGTGTCTAGACTACCAAAGTTTAAAGTTATACCGTTAGAACCTTCCTGCATTCAACACAAGGCAAAATATGGAAAGTTAGCACCGCAACATTGAAGTCATCGTATTAGAATTGCAAAAATATATAGATTGTGGAAATTCCGTTGTGACGTCCTGTTGTATAGCAACTTACTAAATCTAGAAATCGATGCAAATTCGACCTCCAATATCGTGGCACAGTATTTTAATGATATCAGGCTGTGTACTAATGTACGTAAAAGTGAGTTCTTTCTATTTGATTTTAGGAGACGTCCTTTAGAACCTCAGCTTAATATAGGCAATAGTCTAGTCCAGTGTGTAAAAGGTGTAAATATTTTAGGTTTACTCCTTGATGACAAGTTAACTTGGAACAACCAGATTGAAAAAACTAGAAAGTAAATTAAGCTCAGGACTTTTTGTTTTGCGATATTTAGCCAATTTTCTCTCGGTAGAAACTTCTAAGTTAGTATATTTTGCATTAATATATTCATACATCTCTAATGGCATCGAGCTGTGGGGACACACTTCCAAATTGAAATTTAACAGAAACTTTCTCCTACAGAAAATAGCTATCAGATACCTGGCAAAAATAACACGTACGAGTTCATGCAGGCCGTATTTTAAAAACAATCTTACTGTTCTCTACATATTTATTCTGCGAACAATACTTCATGTACATAACAAGAATATAACCTCCACAAATTCTGATGACCACACATATGAAACAGGGCGAAGGAATAACTAATAGTTAAAGGACACTGGCTAAAACTTTTTGAACATAAGCCCCGATACTTTGGTCCAAAACTACTTAATAAGCTTCCGGAAAGCCTAAACAATACTGTGTCGGGTGCTAAGTTTAAACGCAAACTGACTAAATTCTTGTTAAGCAGCGCCTATTACAGTATAGATGAATATTTTGATGATAACTTCGATGATTTTGAATAATTATATTTTGCATGTATATATATATATATATAGTGAGTGAGTGAGTGAGTGAGTGGGGTTTAAGGGCCCGTCGACAACAAGGTCATTTGGGCCCCTATATATATATATATATATATATATATATATATATATATATATATATATATATCTGTATCTGTGTGTGAGTGTGTGTGTGTTTTTTTTTTAAATATTTATTAACAGCATGCCCCATTGCAAGCAATACTACATGCTTTGTATTCTTTGGTATTCAATTTGTTTCTTGATTCGGTCATTTTTATGTCCTTATAGTTCCTATTAATGTTCTTGTAACCATTGTTGATATCACTTTCACTGTCACGACTCTAATGGCCGTGTGCACCAATCTCGATCAAGATATTATCGCGGTTAAATAATGACTTTACCGCGATGAACGGTCATTTCTGGTGCATCGACGACGGTAAACTTCATCCAGGCTTTAATCGCCGTTTAACTCTGACCGACCGTGAATGGCCGATTATCTTAGCTCGTAATTGTAAAATGGCGGCTTATGTTTTGGAACGCGATAATTTCGAGGACGAAATGTTATATATGCAATATATTGACGGTGGTGACAATAATCGCATACCCGTTATAGTGGATAGAGGAAATCCTTTTGATGATATGAACGATAGAAAATTTCAAGAAAGATTCCGATTATCTAAGGAAGTAGTGTGGTGGCTAGTGGACAAATTGTGTGATAGGTTAGAATTCCCAACAAACAGAAATAATACGATATCACCAATGAATCGAGTATTAACAACTTTAAGATTTTATGCAACCGGTGCATGTAATATACTAAGCGGCGACGTATCTAATACTCATCGGACCACGGCGTTGCGTATTATGAACAGTGTGTCGCGAGCAATAACTGAGCTGGGACGCAATTATATACAATTTCCGGCAAGTAATGCTGATGTAAGGTCAGTCATTGATAACTTTAGTGCAATTAGTGGTTTTCCAGGAGTACTTGGAGCCATTGATTGCACACACATAAGGATTCAGTCGCCTGGAGGTGAACATGGCGAAGTTTATAGAAACAGGAAAGGTTATTTTCACTCAATTGCCAAACTGTAAGTGATCATAATTTACTTATTAGGGACATTGTTGCAAGGTGGCCAGGCTCGGTGCATGATAGTACAATATTTAGAAACTCCAGCCTAAGAGCAAAGTTTGAAAATGGAGAAATGCCTCATGGTTATTTACTAGGAGATAGTGGCTATGGCTGCAGACCATATTTAATTACCCCAATTATAAACCCACAAACTGCTGCTGAGCAACGTTTTAACAGTGCACATGTAAGAACAAGAAACACAGTGGAGAGGCAGTATGGAGTTTGGAAAAGGAGGTTTCCAGTACTGTCATTGGGGTTAAGATCTGACCTGCAAAATGCTATGGCAATAATCGTAGCCACAGCAGTGCTGCACAACATCGCCAGGAGTTTCAGTTTCGAGGAACCTCCTCAAGATCCTGAAATTCAAAGGCTGCTAGACCATCTGCGACGAGTGAGGGGAGCAGACATTGAGGAAAATGATCCTGTTCCAGCAGAACATCAAATGCATCGTAATGACGCAGTATCAGGAAGAGCGGTGAGACAGGCGATAATAAATCAACACTTTAGTTAAGGTACGTATGTATAGTTATTCACATAAGATTTATTTACAAGCTGTTTTTATTTCTCCAGTACTTAAGTTCATTTTGATGTTTCTTTTTAATGAGGTCCAACTGTGTCATGAGAACCTCAACTCGCTTCTCACAAGCATCAACTATGCTTGTTGCAGGTTTGGGTTTGGGTGGCATCCTGCGTTGCTGCCACCTTTTCGGCGTAGAGTTGACCATATGAATCTCAGCTTCTTCTGCTGGCATGGAAGCTGGTGTTGTCTTCTGTAGCTGGAATTCCTGTAGCAAAGAAAAAAAGTGTTAATTTGCTTTCAAATGGCTTATTATTGTGTGTGTGTGAGACAATGAGAGAAATCATGGTATAATTTGTGTAATATATAATATGTAGGTGTGAGCATATGTGAGAGAGAGAGAATAAGAGAAATTGTAGTGTAATTGTACATCAGTAACATGTAATTTTTTTAATTTATTGTACTTTCTCACTCAGTATACCTGTTTTATGTGTAATAAATATATACTACACAGAAATATTGGAGAGAAAGGTAGCTAATGGCTTCATTGCCAAAGCCTAGCATTTGAAAACAACAACATTAGTAGTACTGAAAAAGTGTATCAAAATGTGGATTGGCACAAGCTTGAACTGTAGCAAAAACAATCATCATTTGACACCTTTTGGAACCTGAACTTGAAATAAAGCTCTTAGCAATTTAAAAATATCAGCAAACAAGAATTAACATCAGGACACAATATATATACATACTTATTTATCAGTGAAAAGAGTACCCAAATGTTAAAATTATTTGTTAGCATGAGACTTACTTGTAAGTTCGAAAATGGTATTACATCGTAACTATTTTTAACCACAAGAGTATTAATTTTATTAACATATGTTCTTCATCGCAAAACCTTACAAATAGTAATTTAACATAGAAATGGAATATACTGGTCCCCAGTTTGTCCATTATGTATTCTAAAAATGACCTACACTCATCTTCAAAACTGTACATCAGTTCACAATATACACAACGATTATGAAAAATATTGGAGTGCAAGAAGACTAATGATTTCATTGTCAACCATTGGGTGTTAGAAAACAATATACCTATATCACATATGTGACAATATCAAATCATTGTCAACCTTTGGGTGTTAGAAAACAAAATACCTATATCACATATGTGACAATATCAAATCATTGTCAACCTTTGGGTGTTAGTAAACAAAATACCTATATCACATATGTGACAATATCAAATCATTGTCAACCATTGGGTGTTAGAAAACAACATACCTATATCACATATGTGACAATATCAAATGACTTCTTACCTCAATTTCTATTAATGGAACCACATTACTGGAGGTTTCTAAACTTTGTGTAAGCTCTGTAACATCTGCAACAGAGAAAAACAGAAGTCCTTGTAATAACTATTCACATACATGTGTACGTGTAAGATTTGAAATTCTAGCATTGAACGTTACTATAACATGTATAACATAGCAATTGTTTAGCTCATTACTGTTGATTATGGAAAGACAAAGCTGTCCTAATTGCACAAGCACCAGGGCCCAGTTCAGCAGTAGCCCAACATGTATTCTCTTTGGTATCCCAATGTGAGAACTATGTAATGTCCTACGTAAATATTAATAATTCTTACAAATGGAGCAATAAATAAGTATACAACTACAAAAATAATAGTTGGACTAATAAATGCATTACATAGTACAATGGTAGATTATGACTAATGCAAATGGCATGCACTGTCTGTCCACCATAAGAAAGCAAGGCAGAAGAATGTGTAATGTAATTATCTTTTCAGTATTTATGCTTGCCTTCTAGATATGATAAAGATGCTAGGTTTTTGAAAATACACAATGTTGTCACATAACTCACCCATACATAATACCAATCTATCACTGCAGTTATTGAAACAAGCATTAGATCTGACAGCATGGGTGACTCATATGCATACATTCATTTCGTAGTAAACATATCCACTAACAGAGCAGATAAACTGTTTAAGCCCCTCTCCCTCTTCAGGCCTAGCTTGTCTTCTTGTGGTGGATAGACAGTACAAGAGCAGTTACTTTTATCCACTGCCAAGAAAGAATAAACCATAACACACATCTTAATTATTTACATTATTTTTCATCAAATGATGCAAATATTTCAATTTCAAGACTTCAAAATATAACTGTCTAGTTAGTCCATTTCATGCAGTTTTCTTTTGATAGTGCAAATGTTATTAAAATGTGTTGTTACTAATCCATTGCAAATAAACTCCATGAAAGTGTTGCTACCAGCACTATAAGCCATGACACCATTGAATTTTCTAGTTATAAGACACTCAAATTAGTAAAGATTATTACATACCATTTGCTGTTGCTGCCTGCTGGTATGTGGCATCACTATCGAATGCGTTCTGCAGTGGTGTTGCAGTTGATGCAAGCATCTCTTTTAATTTGGGATGTACAACATTCATGCACCTCCTTTTTCCTCCTCCTGTTTTGTGCACCTCCAATTTCTCATCTGCAATGTCTTTTCTTGCTTTTCTCTTTAAATTATTGTAGCACGTTCTTAATTTTGATGCATTTCTTTGTGTTACCCCTAAAACAAAAGCAATTTACTAAGACAAAAGCTGCAAAGCATGTCCCTCAGTATAATAATGGATATAAGTTACAAATTGTTGTTGAGAAGATGAAGTTGATAACCCTTTCTTCCGGTTTGGCAAGAGCAAGTTTGCTTTTGCATCAATAATCACAAATCCTTAAGTTAAAAATTAAATATTATTTTGTTTATTAACTATATCAATTGCCACAATGTATCAGCGTTGTCGGTGCACTAGAATTTTATTCCACAAGGCTCTTTGTACACGCAATATATAGGTAGTATTTCACGAACTCTTGATAAATAATTATAACTTTAACCAGAGGTTAGTTGCCGAAAATCATCTTCTAAAAACAACAGACTATTAAAAGACTTCAGCCAAAATCATAATTTTGGAATAATGTAACATTTTTCGCTTACCTGGACTGCTGTTAAATTGTACGGCCAGCTGCTCCCACGTGGCCTCCTTCTGTTTTATCGTAACTCCGTCAGTTCTTTTATTTTCCATAACTTCTTTATAGTGAGACACCAAATCTAACAAAATGTCTACTTCAAAAGCAGAAAAGTTTGGAGTCCTGTTGCTAGTTGCTTCCATTATGGTTATATTCTGCTATAGCTGTTTAAGCACGTGCTTCTGCTTGGACAAATGCTAAGCGAAAAACAAACGACAAATGACGAACACAAAGCGATGAACTTCCGGGTGTGTTCCGTAGCCTTCTTAACAGTTACATTTGAAACGAGCGGTGCGCTCTACGGCACCGAGCGCCTGCCAGATAATCACTGCCAACTAACCGGCGATTGGCAATGGTGCACCATGATGTAAGCTTTACCGCGATCAACTTTTAACTGCGTTTAGGCAAACGTCTCTTGTGGATTTGCTTAACGAGGTTGGTGCACACGGCCATAACTCTTTGTTTTTACGATGCACTGCATTTCACGTCACATCACAGTCCTAATGAGTTGCAGTGTTGTTGGAAGTCTCTCAGATATTTGGATACAAGATGTTATGTAGTTGCTGGCCAGCTTCCTCCATTTTTCCTAATGTCTTCTCCTAATGTGTTTCTTTGTTGTAGTACTTCTGGGCATTCCTATATTATGTGATGTACTATTGGGTGTCCGGTGTTTCATGAATATGTAGGGTTATCTGCGATGTGGAGTCTGTGTTTGTATGAATTGGGTTTTCCATGTCCTGTAGTTAGAACTGTAAAAGATGGCGTGAGTGACAGATTCACCTTGAGTCTCTCTCTCTAACGGAGGGCAAGAAAGTCTTTGTTATTGCTCCTATAGTTCATTTGTTCCATTTGTTCTGCCAATCCTGTATTTGCTTTTCTCTAATCTCTGCTTCGATTGTAGATTTTGGTATCCTGTTATAAACTGTTTCTATTCCTGTTTCTTCTCCTGCTTGCTTTGCTAATTTGACTGCTAGTTCATTTCCAGGGATGCCGATGTGTGCTTTTACCCACTTGAAGTATATTTTCGAGTTTTGTTGACTAAGTTCTGCTATAACACTGTGTATCTCTGTTGTTATGGAATTATGTTTCTTGTTGTTCACGAGAAGTGACAGTGTTACTTGACTGTCAGTATGGACAGTAACTGTGTTCTCTAGTTCTGCCACCATACGTTTATTGATTTCTGCTATAGCTTTTAGGATTGCTATATGTCCGGCTTGATTACTAGAGAAATTTTGGTTCAACTTGAATTTTAGTAATTTGATAAAGTTGATAAAGTTTAGTAATTTGATAAGTGTGGGAGATGGTATAGAGCCTTCGGGGACTCCACCTCTCACTGGTCTGAGTGTTAATGCTTTCCCCGCAACTGAGACTTTAACTGTGCGGTGTCGCAAGAAGCTGTTTAGAATGTTGATAATATGTGTTGGGAGCCTTAGTTGGCTCAATTTATACAGTATCCCGGCATCCCGGCATACCACGTCGTAGAGAAAGCCTTCTCGACATTCAACGAAACCGCAGCAGTGAAGGCGCCTTCCTGGAAGCCCACTCGCCACTCGTCTCCACCACTCGCAGTAACTGCTGAACTATCGAGTGGCCAAGACGAAATCCAAACTGATGGTTGCGTATGGCTTAAATGTCACAGAATGTGGGACAATCGGATGAGAATCAACCTTTTTTAAACTATCGAGAGGTTGGAAAGGAGGCTGAAGGAGTGTTAGCTGGAAGGGTGCACCGGATTCTTCCCAGGTTTCAATATGCACATCACCCGGGCCTCCCTTCACTCTCGTGTAAAGTACCCAAGGGTGAGGCACATATCGAAAAACCAGGTTAAGAAGAGAACCGCGTTTAAGTAAAGATGGCGGAGCATGAGGAGTGTCAGCCCATCAGGACCCGCCGCCATTTTTGGTTTGAGACGCTGGAATGCGCCTTGTACTTCACATGGGACGGATGGTTGGGAGTCTTTCCGCGTCCTCAGGAAGAAGACACAGGAGCTGGCGCCGACGCACCACCTGGGGTCCCGGCTGGAAGACTTACTGGAGAGGGCGGCCTTAAGCACTATTATGTTTGCACAATATTAACAATTTTGAAGCAGTGTACTGATATTGATAAATGAGTTACGCAAAACGTTGTCAGGAATCGATCTAAATTTTACAGTAATAAACCAGTGTATTGATGACATCTCATTTGGGGAGGTCTGAGTGGTGTCCTAACAAATGTTCAATTTGTTTTACATACAACTATGTACACATCTTACTAACTGGTGCTATAAGACTAAATACATAACTGAAACTGTTTAAATGTGTTATAAATAAATTAGCTCTAACAGACTTTCGCTCCGAAACACAATATTTGTTGCTTGTTTATATTGATTTTTGTATGCAACACGGCTCAAGTTTATTATCCTTGATGGTTATAATTACCTTTCAACACGAAGGAATCATTATTAATGTTATATACGTGTGATAATTCCTAATAACTAAGACATTCATATTTAAGAAGCGATTTCTACTTCCGCGCCCTCTATAACTCGCTACGCGCACCTTCTGTTTCATGAAATTTCCGCCATGTGTGCTGTAGTCAAATTCACGCCACGTGAGGGAAATGTCAGCTGGAGGTTTCTATCCATGTTTGTGTGTCAGCTTTATTTTAGTGTTATTTTATTTTCTGTACCGCAAACATACATAGCAGGTAGTGGGGTAGTTGCATTCTAACCAGATACTTAATGACGATGTTTTACTGGAGATAGATATTTTGAGATCACGAAAAGTAAAACTGATTTTTGAGCCAAACTAGAAATTGGAAAATCGGGCATATATTAAACTTATATACCATTTACACGCGATACTGCGCTACTAAATAAATGGAAACATTTTTATCAAAATTAACTCTAATATGATAATTGTTGTAGCATATGGTTGTAATATGTTTATGCCAAATGAAACATACTAAATTTGCAGGAAATGTCCTAAGAAGTCGTTTTCACTATGAATCATTTTACATAACTGTAAACAGTAAGAGATAAACAAAGACTAACTACACATATGACTTATATTTTGTTATAAAACACAATTTATGTCTGATGCAATTTATGTTGTAGAGTCAACAATTTCGGGTTTACACTTTGTTATATTTCACAATTTCACAATATTTTTCAAAAGTGACAAGTCGTTATTACTTTCTATTATGGACTTACTGGAGTTATAAGGTATTGTAGTGAGTGAGTGTGTGGTGTTTTAGGGCCCGTCGTCAACCAGGTCATTTGGGCCCGTAAAGTATTGTATTATCGTCCAATAATTCAATATCGATGTTTCAGTAGCAACACAAGTTTTGAAGTCCCCAGAACTAGAACGTATTTACAAATATATCCCATTCTTGCAGGAAATGTAGAGGAGCAATTTCGATTTAAGAAAGCTATGAGAAAACTATATGAATGTAACAATGAGATTGTTTATTTTCTGTTGGAGATACAAAGAGTAGGAAATTTCAAACCATCCCCTAGTTGATCACTTTTAAAACATTTGACGGTCACTTAAAATCTATTGTCTTTTGTCTCTTCACGACATTATAGACAGAAATGTTACTGTAATATATCTAAAGTTTGTATATTGATATAAAGTATCCATTAATTATCTAACTTGAATCTAAAAACAATAAAGAATCAATTCTTATGTGAAGTATGTTTAATGTGACGACTAATGCCAGGTAAATCCTGAAGAGGCGCTGCTGTCAGCTATATTAAACCTATTTATAAATGTTGCTCTTCCGCTTCTCCTTCCTTGTGTAACATTATAGAAAAGGCTAGAACAGTCAAAAATAGTTACTGAAAATAAAAACATTGCACCATTTTTAAACTTCAATTAATCTTTTGTACGAATAAGTGTGAATGAGGACAGAGACATGCAACATAACTCTACCAAAATTGATGAACTTGTCAATTACATGTGAGTGTTGGTGCTACTGCAGTCGGGAGTAGACACTCAGCCTCAATCTGAACATTGTTCTACCATGAGGAAGTGCTCAGGTTTATTTAAATCCTCTTTCTTTGACCAACATTCAGATGTACTGTCATTTGTCTTTGAAAAGACTTCACAGAGAGACTACTTGAGACTTGCTGTTGTAAATTGCTTTGAGAAGTTGTTTCTTCTTTGTCAACAATGTGCTAGAGATGGTCATTTATATTATGTGTGCTGTGCATTTTCTGTACAATTAATTACTTGAGAGGCGTTGCATTGCGGGCAGTGTCTGAACCTTTAAGACCGTTGAGGCTAAGCAATGTTTTATTTGTTTTAATTCTCGAGGTGAAGTCATAAAAATGAGTTCTCTCTTTTTATTTGAATCACTTTATTTTCAGGTTTGACGTCATTTGCCGTATTTGTTTATTCTCCGGTCACAAAGACAGAAAGCTCAATGTGAGTGAGCACGGCTTGTACTTGTATTTGTCACGTATCGCAGTTGTCTTTCATTACAGTTTTGACATGACAAACACCGGTATTTGTAGCCATGTTTTCCCTCACATTATTTTATACTGCTTTTGTTACACGTATTTTACACTTTTTACAAACTGGGGATGTGCTGGACCACTAAGCTGTTGTATTTATTCAGTAATTAATTGTGTACTGCTCTGAATTTTATGTATAAAAGAGATACAAAGTCCATGGTGAGGTGAAGCTAAGATTTTTAGAATGTACAACCTGATAACATAAAACGCCTGTCAATTGCTCACTACAAAACAGGTTACACAACATCTAAAAACTGAGTCCTTGAGAGTGTACAATGTCTTTAGTAGACAAGTTCTCTCCGTAGCACAATAAACAATGGATAACTGACGTAACGTTCTTGTTCGATATAATTCATTTTAAATATTTTTGCAGTCGAGAAACCTCTGATATAATACAGCTTTAACAATTTTATTTGTTATTTGATTCTTAACCGAGACATGGAAGTACTTATAATTTTCCTTCATTAAAAGCATAAAATTGTGTACTTGCAGAATACCCTTTGATACATTGTTTTAATCTCGGTATTCAGTGCGTTCTCTAAAAGTTAAATCATATTTTCAATTAGGGCTGATGAGACTAATGTGAGATGCAGACTCAAGACACGTATTGTTTGTATACCTATGATTTAATTAAATTTTACAGGTATACACAGATATATTGTACTTGCCTTCAAATTTGTCAATATCCGCTACTAAATAAAAATGTTTAGAAATTGTCAAATGAAGTCACATATGTATACAACTTTTGTGTTTGGCTCATAAGGAAATTAGTCGAATCTTTCCAATGGTAGCTGTTTAATTGTATTTATATCATAACCACCTATAGATATTCAGAAATACGAGATGATTAAATCAAAATTGGTTAAGCATATCTTAATGGAAATGAATATACAGAAAATGTCCTTATTTTGTTGCTGATGTATAACTTTCTGTAGGCTTTCGTTCTGAAGCACAATAAATTCTGTCACTTTATATGGATTTATATATTAAATATAACTCGAAATTACTATCATTCACATTAAGCACGTCTTCTACTTCAAAACAGAACTTCATGTGTCCTTATGTTCTGTAAGACATTTGTAATAACTATGATAGTTTGACAAAATACATAGCGATTATAGCTTGCGCGCCATCTACTGACGTCGACCTGCACTCAGTGTTTCACAACACCGCCACCGTGTGCCTCTGTGATCCCAGTCACTCTTTAAGCAGACGGAACATTTGTACTGTAGGTCTGTTTCTGGAAGTTTCTTCTCTTTTTTCTTCTTTGGCGTTAAATTAATACTTTCTGTACCACGAATATGCGTACAAGGAGGATCGTATTATATTCGGAAACTAGATGCCGAGGTTGCTATATAAAGTATATTCTGGTATCATCTGCAACTAAAATGAACAAAAAGGTCGGTTAAATATCAAACTGTGCATATTTTCAACTTTTTAAGGTGGCACTCGAAACTTTTCAAGAAAAGCTCATAATAAATCACCATTAAGTAAATGCAACTTTGTAGTTCTAAAAATCACTTTGGGTGACTTTAGTTGAGATATGTTATTATGATTGTTGTTATGATTAATGAAGTGCACATTGAAATAATGTCCTCAGAAGATCTCTTCATCATCAATGATGTTGTATAACTGGTAAACTGTAAGAGAAGATCTAATAATATTGCTAAACATTTAAATATTAAGAAATAAGGTAAATTATGAAGGAAGAACAAAACCCAAATTTAGTTTAAAACGTGAATTAGTAAATGTCTTACTAAATCAAATGAATAAATACAGTCTAATGTGTAACAATGAACTGAGGTCGGAGTTGCTATAGCCGCAGGTAATCTCTGCTAATACAACTAATAATGAAATTAAACATTTATTATACAATCTAAATAATAAATATAATTTTATCTTACAACATTTACGCAATAGCTACATCTCCTACTTGAGTTAATTTTTCGACATTATAAGATTTTGATAATAAATAACTAAACAATTAAGTGTTACCTCTCCATATATATAACATAAAGGCAAATAATAACATAAAGACAAATATAAAATTACCTAACGCTACAAATTAATACAAACCTAACAAATATAAAGGTAATCAATGTAATATAAATAACAAATACTCAGGACTTTAAGCTACAGATAAATAAACAGTTGAAGTGTTACTTGACGTAAACATACTAATGTTAACTAATGACAGTCTAATAGACAATTCGTATCTTAAAATTAGAATTTCACAACAAACTTATATGAAACAATACAAAACAATTTAGCTCTAAGTTTTATGTAATTTCGTCCTGTGGTGTTCCTTAATTGCCAGTAAGTCTCATTTAATGGGCATGTCGCTTATGAACATACACCAATGTCATCGGCCTTGGTCGAGTTAGAAACTGAATTTCAAGCAACTAGCCCACTGAGCCACCCAGACCTATAGAGGAGGCGGAAAGGAGAGGTATGCAGGTTTTTCACATTTTTCTAATCTATTTTTAGTTTACAGTTTTATAGTTTCCATTTGGTTATCTCTTTTTCTTTAGCACCTTATTCTTTTCCAGCACGGCAATTTCGCAGCATATTAATTGATATTATGTTAAAAAAAAGCTGTCATCCCTACCTGACATACCTGCCATACTCACAACCCCAGTTGAAAGTCAAACGCGATGTCTTCTCCATCAAACAGGCAACTTTTATCTGCAGAGTAAGACCGCAGAGCCTATGGTAACAGTCGAATGCAGTAAGGGGTTTAAATGGCAATGTGACAAACACCATTGTAACCTATCATCGGGTTAAAAAAAACATATTACCTACAGGAATGTAGATGTTGATCCTTAATATACAATTGTTGCTGAAATAATTTCTTTTTCACACTTCGATGTTACCCGATGGCTAACATACCACTGAGGAAACATAAGACAAATTGCAACCTAGTACATCTGTGCAAGACCGTCTGACATTTAAGTGCCATTCTGCAGCCACAAATACTCTGCATCCCCACATGCTTGAGGACAGCAGTTATATAGCACTGCGCAGAGTCGAAAAAAGTATTTACAGTGTGCAAACATCCATGCCATCTGCCCGGAAATGTCAGTTCATAAACAGCTTTAAAGAACATCTAAAATTGAAGAAGAAATGGAAAATATTGGAAGAGAAAGAAAGGAAATCGTTGAACGGAGGAAAGCACCCCAGCATTCGGTTAAGTGACAATACCAAAAACCGATATCATAATGTATGGTAGGACAGGGAGCACAAAATCGTGACCTCCAAACAGGAGTCGATGACGTTACATCACTTCTACTTCACCCGTTCTATGTAGTTGAATCTTTAATTATCTTAAAAATAACACATCTGAATGAAAAACAAGGAACAACACAAAAGATGTTATATACGCATGAGGAATTACGAAAAGCGTACTAAGGGTAACAAAAATCAACAGTGCTTGCTGACTCAAAAAAGGGCTTTGTGTATGGGCCGGTTGCAAAATCTCAATTTTACTTGTACACGTATGTAAAATGTTTATCTATATACTGAAGTTATCTTTTTTATATAATTGTGTGCTATAGGCTTGACGTTAAAACGGTTAGAACGTTCTTGCACTAAATGAAAAGCATACTCGGATCATGACCACCTTAACACTGAATTCGTTGTATTAGGATTGCAGAAATAAACAGAAGGTAGGAATTGGTAACTCACCTCCTGATGTGCATGACTTCCTGTTCTCTCCAGCGGCTTGTCGGTGTATTAGGCTATCAGGAGATAACAGGAGACATCAGGAGATACGAGAAGGTATTGATTTGTGTGGCATTTGTACGTTGCTGACGTGAAATAATTGAACTAATTGAGCTCACTGTTGGTTCTCGTAGAGACTTAATGAAAGAGAGAAAGAGAGAACAACTAAGTTGTGGGACTTTTATTTGCTCTATTCTTGGTTTAAACAAAGAGTGTTTTACTACTCAAAAGACAAGTCGGTGAATAACCAATTACCGTTTATATAATTAGGTGAGAAGTTTCCACATTTTACCATAGACATGTTTACGGCTTATCGATTCGAATATGATGTAAATATGATAAAATCTTCTATCCAGCATTTTAAAGTAAGTGAGCTAACTTTGATCTTATTTTCTGCGCATATACACTCCGTCTATAACTTCAGTGAATAAATCGCTGACCTTTTAATTAGGAAGAATTTGACTCAGGAATTGTTTTATCTCGTGTATAATGCCAAAATGTAATTGCAAAAGACTGTATGAGAGCAAAACTGCTATTATTGGTGGATATAACTGAACATTTACTATTAGTGCAATTGTCTTTCATAATTAATATGTTACAAATCTAGTATCCATATATTACATACTATTAGCATTTTACTACATCTACTACATCCTAATATTCTTGCAGAAGCTCGCGGTGCAGATATTTTAAGCAGAAAAGGAATCATCGGACCTAGATCTTGCGACTTCGGAATTGGGATTCTAGCATTTCATACCTAGTCCACGGACCCTATTTATCTTTGTGAAGTATAATATATATGCATACATAGATATGCATCTGAAACAAAACATCAGAGAATTTCAAATGCTCATCTACAATCACACTGAATGAAATTGAACAGCTTTAAATGACCCCATGTAGAGAACCCATGTGTTCTTTGAAAATCCTCAATCTTTCCATTTTACAAAGTAAAGCAATCTAAGATGCGACTGTACACTGTCTCTTAGTTATCAGGATCGCAGGAATATAGAGAAGCTATCAGTGTACCTGGCTGACGTCACGTTGCCATGGTATCGGTTCCACGTTGCCATGGTATCATATGTATTAGGATAATAGGTAACGACAGAAGGTGTTTCCTTTTACCTTACCTGTTTGTCAGCTACAGCCTCATTAGCCAAAGTGAAATTAGACCTGACTGCTAAAACTGCTGCAAAATTACTTATTTTTACTTAAATTAAAGAATATCTTGCGCGAAACAACAAAGTATCCTGTTTCTTGTGTTAACACACGAGGCATAACACCTTAAACTTTGGAGAATCATGAATCCCACAGTTATGAAACTTATTAATAATAACATTAGGGGAACGATTAATAACTTCAGTGCTTTTAAAACTTCCACAAAATAAGTTTACATGCTCAGAATCATTCTTTTCCTTACAATATAAGGAGATAGAGTGATGGTTTAACACTTATTCCTCTATGCCCACTTCGTTGCCCTGTTATTACCAACATTGAATACCACGTGGTTTTATCCATTTGGCAAGGTGACCGAAGTTGACAAAGTATATTTTCAAGCAAAATGATTGTCGTTGTGTAGCATGTAAGTGTGTAGCCGGTGGCAACAACTGTCCCTAAGCACTGTTTACTTATTGGAGAGTTCATACTTCGTTAGGACTTCGCAAAACAATTCTGTATTTATTTTTTCGTATAGCTGTGCGAACATCATGGCTATTTATATTTATGCAATTATGTCAATGAAAATATTGCGAGTAAATATTACTTTCTGAATAATTGGGACAAAAACACGGAAATTTGTTTCAGTATAAGTATAGGTGCGTCAAATTATATGCTCCATATTCAAGCACTTTCAATAGGAGGGAAAGAACGGGTAACTTCTAATTTCTATTATTCCATCAAGATCAATAGAGACCGATGGAGGAGGGGAAAAGGAGAGGTATTCAGGTTATTAAAATTCTTTAATTCATGTTTAGTTTACAGCTTTTTATAGTTTCCTTATGGTTATCTCGGTTTCTGTAACACCTTAATCTTTTTCAGCACGACCAATTAGCGACACATTAATTGATAATACTTTAAAATAAGAAAACCTGTCATACCTACCTGACATACCTGCCATACTCACACCCCCAGGTGAAAAGCAAACCCGATCTCTTCTCCATCTAACAGGCAACTTTTACCAGCAGAGTAAGGCCGCAGAGGCTATGGAAACAGTCGACTGCAGTAAAGGGTTTGAAAGGCAATGTGCCAAAGACCATTGTAACCTATGTCCTAGTTCTGAAAAAAAAAGAAGCACATATTACCTACAGGAATATTGAGGTTGATTCTTAATGTACAATTGTTGTTGCAATAACTTTTTTCCACACTTCGACGTTACCCGATGGCTAACATACAACTAAGGAAGCATCAGACAAAGTGCATCCTAGTACATCTGTGCAAGACGGTCTGACAGTTATGTGCTATTTTGCAGCCACAAATACTCTGGATCCGCACATGCTAGAGGACAGCAATTATATAGCACTGCGCAGAGCCGAAAACAGTATTTACAGTGTGCAAACATCCATGCCATCTGTCCGGCAATGTCAGTTCATAACGAGATTTAAAGAATATCTGAAATTGAAGAATAAATGGAAAATATGGGAGGAGAAAGAAAGGAAATCGTTGAACGGAGGAAAGCACCCCAGCATTCGGTTAAGTGATAATACCAAAAACCGATATTATAATGTGTGGTAGGTCAGGGTGCACAAAACCGTGACTCCAAAGGGGAGTCGAATACGTTACATCACTTCTACTTCACCCGTTCTCTGTATGCTTTTCGTTTTGTGCAAGAACGTTCTAACGGTTTTAACGTTAAAGCTAGAAATCACCATTATATAGATAGAGATAACATCAGTATATAGATAAACATTTTTAAATACGTGTACAAGATTAATTGAGATTTTTCAACCACGCCATACAGAAAGCCCTTCTTGGAGCCAGCAAGCTTTGTTGGTTTTTGTTTCCATTGGTACGCTTTGCGAAGTAGCTCATGCGTATATAGTGTTGTTCTTTGCTTAAAAAAAATTATTTTTTAAGCAAAGAACAACACTATATACGCATGAGCTACTTCGCAAAGCGTACCAATGGAAACAAAAACCAACAAAGCTTGCTGGCTCCAAGAAGGGCTTTCTGTATGGCGTGGTTGAAAAATCTCAATTAATCTTGTACACGTATTTATAAATGTTTATCTATATACTGATGTTATCTCTATCTATATAATGGTGATTTCTAGCTTTAACGTTAAAACCGTTAGAACGTTCTTGCACAAAACGAAAAGCATAAACGGATCGTGACCACCTTAACACTGAATTTGCTGTATTAGGATTGCAGAAACGAACACAAGGTAGGAATACGTAGCTCACCTCCTGATGTGCATGACTTCCTGTTCTCTCCAGTGTCTGGTCTGTGTATTAGGCTATCAGGAGATAACAGGAGACATCAGGAGATACGAGAAGTTATTGATCTCAAAGGTAAGACCTCCTATATTCTCCTGTTATCCTAGTTGAATTTTTAAGCTTCACGCATAAAACAATATGTAGGCAATGCGTAATGATTGCGTAAATAAGACCATTCTGTTTATTTAGTGCAAGGCAGATGTATGGATTACTATTCCAGCTTCGTAGTTTGGGGCCGGCTTACTAACAAATACTGGCACGATGCATATATTTTCGCTTGTGGGTAAAGATTATGGAACAAAGATTTATTGTTGGGACAAGCGATAACCTCTCTACTTTTGTACTTTTTTTCCTAAAAGAAATCGCGCCATGCTCACTGAGGGCTGCTGGTAGCGTTGCTTCTCTTGCTGTGTTATTTTTTCTTTTAGTTGCCCCAATTCTCTTTTACTGTCTCATCTACTTTGAAACACCCGTGTCCGCGGCGGGATTCATACCCACAATTCCGTGTGCCACGAAACACAAAAAGTAGTCACGTAGGGAGCGCGGCCATGAAGAGTGGCATAATATTGGCTATCAAACGGCTCACAACCTCTAGCAAAAATCAAACCCCATCAGTTCTCTATATAACAGGCAACTTTGAGGCCTCAGGAGCTTTGGTGTTAGGCCACTACTGTCAAAGTTTTGAAAGGCAATGTGACAAGAGCCATTGTAGCATATGATATGGTTCAGCAACAAAACAACATATTACCTACAGGATTATTGAGGTTGTTTCTTAATTTCCAATTACGCTGAAATAAAGTTTCTCACACTTCGACGTGAGCAGTTGGCTACCACACTACTAGTGAATCATAACACAAATTGCATCCTAGTGCATCTGTGTAAGACCGCCTAATATTCAGGTGTCACTACACAGCTACAAATGCTATGGGTCCCCACTTGCTTGAGAACAGCAATTATAAAGCGCTGCGGAGAGTTGAGAACAGCATTTAGAGTGTGCAAGCATATGCGCCATTGGTCCGGCACCGTCAGTTTATGATGAACTTGATAGAACCACTGAAAGTGAAAAAGAAATAAAAATTAAGGGAAATGACAGAAAGGAAATCGTTGAAAGGAGGTAAACACCCCAGCATTCGGTTAAATTTCAATATCAAAAGCCGAAGTTAGAATGTGTTGGCGACAGAGTGGACTAATCCGTAACCTCCAAAACAGGAATCCAGCACGTTAAATCACTTCTACATCACTAGCTCTCTGTAGTTGAATCTTTACTTTTTTTAAAGTAAAAGCTCTCTATTTAAAACAAAACACACAGAGCGGTTATACACGCATGAACAACTACGCAAATCGTGCCAAGAGTAACAAAAACCAAGAAGGGCTCCCTGAAGGGCTTCCTGTATGGGCTGGTTGAGAATTCTCAGGTATATATGTACGCAAATGTATATAACGATAATGTTTTCTAGCCTGCCAAGCTTTAATGTAAAACCCGTTAGAACTTTCTTGCATTAAATGCAAAGCAAAAACGGAAAGATCTCGCCGTAGTACTTGCATTGTTTGTAAGAGTAAATAGGAGGTGGAACTGCCACACCTACCTCCTGATGTGCATGACGTCCTGGTCTCAGCTGCAGCCCAGCTATAGCCCAGTGTATTAGGGTAACACGAACTGTCAGGAAGTATCAGGAGATAAGAGAAGGTATTGATTTCTTGGGCTTTGCTATGTTGCTTACCTGAAATAACTTGAACTAATAGAACTTATCATCGGTTCCCATGGTGCTAACTAGATTAGAACCATCTTTTTCTACTTTAAATATCAGCATTGAGAGCATCTCCAAGTGTATTAAGTTGCAGTTGATGAAAGGAAATACTAATACAATGTAATATTTGGATACAGTAATACTATAAATTCTGAAAGACAGTTGCACTAATAGTAAATATTCAATTCTATTCCATAATCAGGTAATTTTCCCTCTCATATGTATAGCCTTCTGCAATCAAATTCTGGCAAAGTTTAGCAGATATTGCCCTAAAGCAATAAGCCAATACGGCATACTCCTGTAATCGACAATTACTTTTTAAAATATTATTACCTAACATCTTAGGATGTGGAGCTGTAATAATGTATAACACCCCAAAGGACGTTATATATGAAATAACAGTTTTGAAATGAAACTATGCCAAAATAAAAGGTCAGGGTTCTTTTCACTAAAGCTATAGTGGGAGTATAAATGCGGAGTAAATAACTTAAACGTTAACTCACCTATTGTGCAATGCTGGATACTAGATCCGCTACTAGTAGATATTCATCTACGGCCGTATTACTAAAAACAATAACGTGCCTCTGAAGCTTTTCTAATGAAAAACTCATTCTGTGTCCCTTAAAACAAGATTTAGTAGATAGATAATCTGTTGCAATGATTTCAGCTAATTCAGTTCCTGGATCTGGCTTCTCTTTTTTCCATGTTTGCTGAAGTATCCCACTTAAAGGTAAATATAAATAATTAATAATATATATATATACCATATATATACAATGCCTACTTAGTTACTAATAAATAATTGCAAAGTGCGTCCGAAATTATTGCATTTTGGCAAAGTAGGCTAAGTAGATATCTCTCAGTTATTAGGATCACAGGAATATAGAGAAGCTATCAGCGTAATTCAGCTTCCTGCTTGAAGTTGCGTTGCCATGGAAACAGCTGTATTAAGATAGTAGGAAACAAGAGAAGGTATTTTGTGTTACCTTATCTGTTTGGAACAACTGCAGGTTTCCCCAACTGTATTAGCAGGACTAGGAAGTTCGTACCGCTCGCCGTTCGCTATGAAGTTTGCGACCGATCCTCTGCAGCATCCAAACAGGTCCTAGATAACAAACGTACAGCGTAGAGTCATTGAAACCGGTTGCCCAGAGAAAAAAGTGACTTATGAGACATCCGTAAATGCACATCTATTTAGATCATTATGTACAACATACTAATTCTTATATAGTACATACAGGTTTCTCTCTGGCTCATCTCATTATTTAAACAGGTACATTGCGGCAACACCCAAGCGAGTATAACGCGGATTGTAACATTTCCTGGCCGATGAAAAATAATATCCAAATAATAAAATTAATTTCTTAAATATATGAAGACTCTTACCAGACAAAATGCCAAAGCAGTAAGTTTACTACATATTTACTCATGAGCCGCCGTATTACCAAAAACAATAATGTACCGCTGAAACCTTTCAAATGAAAAACTAATTCTATGCCCCGTAAAACAAGATTTATTTGATTGATAATGTGCTGCAAATCCGTTAATGATTTCAGCTAATTCTATTTCTCGATCTGGCTTATGCTTTTTCCATGTTTGCTGAAGTATCCTACTGAAATATAAATATAAATAATCAAGTAAATAAGGTCATGAATAAGTACAGTTCTAGAAAAGATACAATGGTTGTACTGAAAATTTAGTTTCTCATCTTTGAAGTGCAACAAATATGTTATTCGAATACCTTCCTTCCTACTAACGTGCTCTGTGTCATGCAGTTACCCCTGTATTGCAGTAATGACTTACATTCTACGATGAACCTTACCCTTGCTAGTGGCGCTGCGTGCCATATATATATGGCACTGTATATATATACAATGCCAAATTGTTTACTAATACATAATGGCAATGTGCGTCCGAAATTCTTCCATTTTGGCAAAGTCGTCTAAATAGATGTTTCTCAGTTATCAGGATCGCAGGAATATAGAAAAGCTACCACCGTGATTTACTGTTCCTGCTTGACGTGGAGTTGCCATGGTAACAGCTGTATTGGGATAGTAGGAAACAACAGAAGTGTTTCCTTTTACCTTATCTGTTTGGTACAACTGCAGGCTGATTTCCTCAACTATAATTAGATTTGACAGCAGCCACTATTATTTTAACACAACAGGGTTGATTCTGACTCAAATTAAAGAATATCTAGCTCACAACAATAAAGTATCATAGGTTATTATTTAACACACAAGACATAACATTTTAAATTCGCAAAGATTCCTCTTCTTACTATAATGAAAATAATTGGTAATGATATTAAAGGTACCATTGATGATATCGGTGCTTCTAAAAATGCCCTTAAGGTGTACTTATGCTCAAAATTATTTTATTCTGTACAAGATAATTTGATTGGCATATTATCCTGATAACGCTTATGTAGCTCTGTAAGTTATATCTACCTCTTCTAGAAAGAAGTCAGTGACAGATTACCTTTGTTGTCTGTTCAACAGTTATTAAAGTGCACAGGTACTGTAGAAGTGCCAATAAATGGTATCAATGAGAAATACAGTATAAACTATTGAGACACACTGCCAAACCCAAGTGAAGGTTGACTAAAATTGTGTTTGATTTTATATCGCATATCCCTGCGTTGCTTTTCAAATGGCTTTTAATATTTCCCTTACATAATGTGTATCTTATGTTCAGTTTTCAGGTATACCAGCTAAGTCATCTGCCCCTATCATCAAAAATGATATCCACTCTTTCATTAGACTTTTATTCCTTAAATAGAAACACAGTTTTATACCCTTAACACACATTCAGAATCTGCTGAGATGAGCATTAGCCATCCTAATGAAGGGAAATTCCTCCTCTAGTCGGTAAATCAAATCAAGACCTTAACAACGCGGTTTTTATAGTCTAATGTGAAATCATTGATAGTTTTAGCTCAAAAGCATTATTGCAGCATTCTCTTCTATTCGGTGATGTACACACCCAGCATTAACACCTACAGCCCTGACTAAGGCCCAAAAAGCCTGCGAAAAGTTTAAAGAAACGACGGGTTTCCATGCATTATTATACTATCAAACTGATAAACGAATGCTTTCTCAAAGCGGTACATAGAAGACGTGACAGGTGGTCGAGTGGGTTAGCTAACTGCTCAATTATGTGCGTTTTAGTTACTAATTTATTTATTTTTTTCTAATGGTTTTCTTGTGAGCCAAAGACAGAAGAATTACAATCCGATCATTAGGTATCCACAGGAATTAGCTTACCATATAATTTTCGCGAGCTCAACTTACCCCCAGGTAGCAGTGGCCGTTGCCCTTCAAAGGTTAACTACGGGGCATCTGCATATTTATCTTTTGTTAGGGATCATGTAAGAGTTTGTGACCCTTATAATATTCAGCTATCTGATGTTATAAACTATGTTACGTAGCTGGCTTTCATTGTTTAGAAGCATGTCGACGACATTAAATCTAGAAGTATTGTTCCATGCCTAAATCTTATTTTTCACTTTGCATTTGTGAAATATTTGAAATTTGATTGAATGTGTCATGCAAAGTACTGACCCTAATAAAATATTTATTTCGAACTATACATTTACAACTACCTGCCAGAGAAAAACTTGGATATTATTGTATTTTGCGAACACCTATAAAGTTATAAAAATGTTATTTGTATTATATCAAATTGTAGGCTCCAAGAGGTAAAATAAAGGGTAATAACATTTTTGTGCTGAACACGAAGGACTTAAATACAGTTAGTGTAGCAGAGTGGTTAAGTAAAATGTTTGATACCATTTGGTCAAAGGTAACTTGATAGGGATGATTCCTATACGAATAAGTAGTCGCAGACCTCCGAACTCCAACTCCAATCTTTACACTGTTTTTACAACTTCATAATGTGTCTTGATCTCGTTTTGGTAGTTTTAAGGGAAATAAAATAAGTGCATCCGCCATTACATTTACCGTATGAGCCAAAATCTGCCGTAATTTATGACAAAAGCAAAAATACTTATTCCTTAGTTTGTTTTTTATATGGCTGTACAACAAAAACACCTGTTGGCTGAAGATTGATACCGAAATTATGGTTTGCCAGGAGCAAAGAATAATGATAGACGTCAAAGGAATGTTGGTCCTTTGTGACGACCAAGGGCAAGGTCAGTTCAATTGGGGAAAGACTCTAACAAAGCCATGAATGAAGCAGTGTCCTTAGAAGGTTTCTAAAGGAATTGTCACTTGTCGTATATGAATAGGGAATTCTTTGGATCATTTACAATGGCGACCAAAACAGCCACGAAAGGACTTTGTTTGTTTAAAACAGTTTTGAAAAGGGAAAGTTAGAGATATATACACACGCAGCTGTGATCAGGGAAGCAGTCGTCGGTGTGTAGCCGATATGGCTATATCGCGGCTAGGAAGCCATTATAAACATTTATCGGCGTGTAGCCGATATAAAGTGAGGTGTCTGAGACGTGAAGCCTATTAGAGCGGTCAACTTGTTCTGTCTTGAGTATTTGTCGGGCCATAAAAATTTATCGAGTAATCACTAATTAGTATTCAATAGCTCTAAACCAAGATTGGTAACCCTCGGTCGGCAGCTTCCATTTCGAGGTTAGGAAAGAAGAAGCAGTGAATAAATAATTTGGAGACGGGCATTCCAGTTTTGTAAAATTTCCTTCTCACACACATCCACGCATACCCTGAGAGAAACCTCATTGCTCACCAATTATATTTGCATCAAATTGGCGCACAACGTGGAGCTGGGGTAACACTGGATCGCCACTATCACATTTTTGTATCAAACCGGCGCCCAACGTGGGGCTGTGGTAACCTTTGATCGTACACCAATCATTTTTGTATCAAACTGGCGCGCCAACGCGGAGCACGATAGGAGAAGGACGTTCGACAACAAGTGGAGCTCGATACGAGGAGGAGGTTCAGCACGATACGAGGAGGAGGTTCAACCCGATACGAGAAGGAGTTTCAACCCGACGACGAGGTTCAACAGGAGAAGGAGGTTCAACCTGAGGAGGAGGTTCAACCGAGAACGAGTTTCAACCCGACAACGTGGTGCAACAGGAGGAGGTTCTACACGAGGACGTTTGACAAGTAGCTCTACAGCAGTCCTAACCGGAAAGAAGAAAGGAGGCCGACATCATCAGAGACATCAGGAGCCAGTAAAAACAATCAGAGGTACAGAGTGTAAAATTATATAGTAGACTATGGTGAATTCATTTGAGAAGTGAAAAACAAGATTTTAAGTAAAAATTTGTAGAAAACATGGGAGTTCAGGAGGTTGATTCTAGTAGCAGTAGGCAGGAAGTCGAAGTACCAGAATGTAGTGTAAATGTCCCAATGAATGTAGAAATGGAAAGAAGTATGTTAGGGGCACTCGGAGAAATGTTTGTAAGTATCAATAAAAATATAGAGAATGAGATTCAAGGTTTAAGAAAAGACAATGAAAGTTTAAGTAAAAAGATAGATGCGATAGAGAATACTAGTCAAAATTTAGGAAAAGACAATGAAAGTTTTAGAAAAGACAATGAAAGTTTTGTATCAAGATTTAAATCCAATTGGTCCCACTTTGTCGATATGCCATTATGTATTCCAACGTTGTTTTCAACTGATGTTAGTGATACGTTGTTCCTTCAGATAGGTCATTCCGAAATCAAAATGTGTGGTCGGATATGGTGGAGCAAACCGTGACCTACCAAACAACACTTTATATCACTTCAACTGCACTCCTTCGCTGTAGTTGAATCTTTACCTTTGTTAAAAATAAAACGTCTCTATTTAAAACAAAACGCCAAGGGATATTATATACACATGATCCATTACGCAAAACGTGCCAAGGGTAACAAATTCAACTGTGTTTTTTGGCTCCAAGAAGGGCTTCCTGTATTCGCAGGTTGAAAATTCACAATTATATTTGCACACAAATGTAAGACCTTTATCTATATAATGATGCTTTCTAACCTGCCAAGCTTGAATGTTGGAACATTTTGAACCTTCCTGCACTTACAGCAAAGCAAAACAGGAACGTGGGCACTGTAACACTGAATTATTTGTACTAGCATTGCAAAAATAAATAGCAGGTAGAAATTTCTTTCTGACGTGATGTGCATGACGTACTGCTCTCAGTGGCAGTTGTATTAATCTATCAGGAGTTATAAAGAGATACGAAAAGGTATTGGTTTGTGAGGGCATTGTTACGTTGCTTTTGTTAAATAACGTGGACTAATGGAACCCTTAATCGGTTCCCATGGTGCAAACTGAGCTTGAACAGTGCTTTCCTGGTTGAAATATTGGATTTACTACCTTCTTCTGGCTCAATGCACAAAACGTTAATGAAGAAAAACGTTTTTAAATATATGTTTACCAATATGTGTAGAGGAAATTAAGTAAGTAAACATATTTTAAGACGCTTCATCTGAACACTGAGGTTGATTCCACACATTTAACTTTAGATAAACAAATCGAAGTTCCTCAATGAGATCACGTAAACTGATACAAACGTTCAGTGCTTAAATATATTTTATCAGCTACAGGCCAAAGAATTCAGAGAAAATTTCGAATGTTAAGCACTTCTGGGACTTTTCCCACAATATTCGCGCTACACTCCTTCTTACGCAAATACACCAAACATGTCATCTCGATTTTGTCAATAAAAGCGGTAGCAATTTTAAACGAAGTATTCAAGGCTTTATATTTTTTCATAATTTTAATCAAACATTTCATTCTTCATTATGGTACATAAGTAATTAAGCAAACTTTTTTCGCACATAGCCACAAAAGTATACTTCAGTTAAGCTAAAACGTCAATGTATATTCATTTTCGAATGATTCCATTCTCAAACACAGTTATTTGTTCCTTCGGCATTTGTCCGTGTACTTGCTTACCTATTCTTAGTTCTTAAGAAATAACAGGCACTTAAATCTTTGTTAAACCTAAGAAACACAGTTACGTAACTTACAAAACGTTATAAGTATCTGTAGCTTTTTCTTCCGCGGTATACAGTATTACAGGTAGTGCCATCTGTGGGCACGAAACGCGGTACACAGGAACTTTCATTCTTTGCGGTTCAACATGCTTTTGCCGCGGGAAGTCTGCACAAGAAAATATTGTCTGTTATGTAACATGTGTATGTAAGTAAGTTTAGGTGCTTCTAATCATACTGCATTCTGAACTCTCACATCCCCAACGTTTACGTTTGGCAGGGCCAATGTTTATCGTCAAATATAAGCAACATTTTTAAACGGATGTGATTATTCCTCTTTTATCCCTTGGCGAAGCAGAGATTGCTGAATTGCAAAGCATTACATGGAACAAGCAAATTAAACATTTGAGAATTTCCCAAAGCCTTCTCCATTCTAGTATTATTCCTGTACCTTGTAATAAACTAATCAAAAAAGTGTATCAACAATTATCTGTCACTTCTTGTTCGTCCTCTTCTTTAACTGTCCTGTTATAACCCTACGTGTTGCTCCCGTTTTGTTATTCTTAACCCTAATGCAGGTTGAGGAACGGAATCCCTGTATCATCAAGAGAGAGAGAGAGAGAGAGCGAGAGAGAATCCAAAATGGGTGATTAGCCCGGTGCCTAGTATGAGAGCGAGAGAAGTGGATGACAGAAGCAGGGTGAGATGAAATGACAGGAAGGATGATAATGGGTAAATTGATGGAATGCTTGTGGGTGAAACAGGAGGACCTGGAGAAAACCTGCCGTAGCACTGTGTTGTCCACCACTTATATCAAATTGCGGTCTTTTGGGATGGAACCCAATCCACCTTGGTGAGAGTCGATGGTCCAAACCACTCAGCCACAACGCGGCAATTATTTTTCTCGATGCAATTGCGTAAGTAGAGGGCATTTTGTTTAAAATATTTGTTAAGTTGATCTGAAAACTTTAGCTGATTCCAAACACAAAAATTTAGTTTCTCGAAACACAACAGTTTTGCAGATGCAGTTGTTATTTGTTTTTGTAATATGTGACAGTCCGGTGGCAGGACTAGGCGATTGTTAACTTTTGGCGCTTTTCATATGTTTCTTTTTTCAAAAGTGTGCAGTAAAAATATATTTGCAAATCAATCGGCAGTCATGCTTCTCGTATCATCTAAGTGGATAGTAGCTGTGTGGCCCTTGCGTCTCAAATTTTATAAATAATTTCCCGTAAATTAATTACAGGTACTCATTTGTTGTAATTTACGTCCTTCTACGTTAAGCCATATCGGACGTTGAAATGGGTCAAATGCTGCTCAAACGAGTACGGGGTCCTTGGAGCTCAGAGTTACACGTCGTTCGTGTTTCAGGATAAGGGAAAATCCCGGAAAAACCTTATTCCTGGAACTCAACCAGACCGAGATCGAACTCGTGACCTGTTGAAAGTGAGGCAGACACGCTACCATCTGCGCTAGAGGCTGCCATAGGCACTGACTTTTCACTGAGAAATTATCAAATGAAGTAATCAGAGACTAAGTATTTTTGAAATTCTAATGAACTCTCCCAACAAATGCCACAAAGCACTAGAATCACATGCATATAATCATCATCATCTTCGAATTAAAGTACCAACAAAATATTTTCCAAATTTAATACTGAATTCATATTTTGGGTAAGCTAAAATTGTTGATAGTTACCTATTTTAGAACGCTTCAATTATCACGCACAATTATTTGTTTCTTTGACGTAGTGTGTATACATTCTCGCTACCCTTAACTTTCAGAAAATGAAACGCGCTTAAATCCACTGTAAATCTAAAGAATACACACAAATATTGTTTAAAACACTATAAAGTCTTCCAATACTTGTTTCTTGGTACGGGGGATTACAAGTAGAGCCAGCTATGGGCGGCAAAGGTAGTGTTTGGTATTTTTATTGCTACTGAGAGAAAACGTCTTTCCCGGCAGAGAATCGGTAGCTGATATAGCGTCTCTCCGGAGTAGGTTTAAATTTAGTCAATTCCACACATCAACTTTAGTTTTTCGAAACTCAGTTGTTTAGCAGTTGCGTTTGTTGTTTGCTTTTGTGATAGGCAACGGTCCGTTGTCTGAACTAACGCAACCTTAACTTTTGGCGCTTTTCATATGTTTTTTCAAAAGTGCGGTAAAAGGACATTTGCGTATCAATCGAAAGTCACGCTACTCCTATCGTCTAAATATATAGTAGCAGCTTGCTTCATAACTGTTATAAAGAGTTATCCGTAATTTAAATCCGTGCTTTTTCCTTGGCGAAAATCGGTAAGTGAAATATTGTCTCCCATTAAGGAGCAGCTTTAATAGAGGATTACTGTGAAGCTGAATTGACGGTGCGACCAGTCTTGATCTCGTGTACCTATGCCCCAAATGGGGCATCCCCGTGAGTAAGGCCGAGGAAACACAGGGTGGCCGCCCAAAGGTGCGAGGACAGAACAGAGGGCATAGTCCCTGCATTTTTACTTAAATGGTAACCTCAATTACAACAACCCCCCTCCAAGGTGAAGCAGAAACCTCAGGTTCTAAGAGGGAAAAGATCAATAGAAACTAATACAACGGTAGAGATCATAAATAAGCATAATGGGAATAAAAAGGGAATAAATGATATAAGAAACAAAGTTAAAAAGAATATTCGAAATAGCAATACAGTACAAATGAAGGAAAAATTGGACAGGAGTTGCCTCTGGGCACACAGACAAGGCAGGAAACACAGAAATATAGAACCGACATCAAGACGCCAGTAAAATATGCGAGGTATAAGGAAAACTCAGCCAAGCATGATAGAATACCGTTATGACGCTGAGAGGTCATACAACCCAGAGGGGCGGAGAATAGTACTGATGCATAGCAACGACATACGGAGGTGACCAATAAGAGAAAATTAAAGAAATAAACTCTGCCAATAAAATGTAGAGCAAACCACGTGATAGGCGTAAAATAGGAAAGGAATAGAAAATGGGCGGTGATAGGAAAGAAAAGCTAGGATAGAAGCTGAAAATACGACAGGCAAAAGAGCGTCACTCTGCTAGTGAGGACGACGGGGAGAAGACGTGTTATTGGAAGGTTACTCCGGTACTGAGTATTGTGATAAAAGTAGGATCAGATGTCGCAGTCCGACTTAGAGTTATGGTCATAAAGATAGTGCAAATATAGGGAATAACAAGGGAGTCCGCGAAGCAACGTAAAAACATCGTAAAGGGGAAAGGAAAATTAGGAAGACAACGCAAGTGTTAACAAGAGAGCTACGAGAGCCCGGCTAAAGAAAAATAAAGGAATTGAAAGACGGTCAACAGGACTTTTCATAACCGAACCCTGAGAAAGAAATCCCAGCTCACCGACGATTAGACAAAACACCCACCTTTCCACCTCACCGTCAAACCTTTCACACTCCAGCCCTAAACAAGCACACATTAGGACAACGAACAGAAAAAGAACCCACACCAAACTGGCACCCAACGTGTCCTAAACCAACTCTGAAGTTCGGCACTACGACAACGAGGAACATACAACTTTAGCATCACGACACCGGAGACGCACGCCGACGACCAGGAGAGCGACAACAGGAAGCAACAACTAGAACTTCAACATCACGACAACGGAGAAGAACGCCAGGGACGAGGGCATCCATCACGACAACAGGGACGTCACAACCATCACAGCCAAAGGAGGTAAAAACAACACATCAGCACGAGTAAGTACACCTTAAACATCTTTCTACAAGGAGAAGAGACATAGGGCCAGCCAGGTAGTGCATCCTTAGACTGTAAATAAGTATATGCTACTGAGAAGTGGTAGAACGACAAAAGTAACAATGGCGGAACAATCACAGGAGCAAAACATGAACAGCCCAGCACAAGACATTAGTACTGCAACAGTAGTAAGCCTCACAACTACAATGCAACAGATGCTCTTACAATTTCAGAACAATATAGAAACAAGATTAGGAGAACTAGGTGAACAAACCCAAAGACTAGAAACTAAAATTGTAGAGCAGAACCAGACCCTAGAAAATAGATTAGAAGAACAAAGTCAGAATTTAGAGACCAGATTAGGAGAACTAGGAGAGAAAACCCAAAGACTAGAAACGAAAATATTAGAGCAAAATCAGACCATAGCAAAGAAAATAGCAGAACAAACACAAACTTTACGAAACCAGTTAGAAAGTAAACTAATAGAACAAAATAGGCACCTAGAGAACATTAGGTTAGGACAGGCCACAACTCAGGCAGAATTCCTACACATGCGTACAGAAATGCATGATGCACAGCAGGACATTGTAAATATCAAAGAAAGAATAAATAACATGTCTAGTACCAGTAATAATGTGCATGCCCAGTTGAGCGATGAGTTGCGAAATACCTGCGCCAGTATAGAAAATAGACAAAAGGAATGGCACGAGCAGACACAGTCTGAACTCATAATAATTAAAGAAACTCTGACGCAGGCGGCCGCAGCTCACCGGTCAACGCAAGTAACCATTGCAAACCATACGCGAGAAATGACAGTGCTCAAAGTGGCCATTAACGACCTCAGAATAACAAATGACCAGCCTCAGAGTACTGACATTCCGAACGTACCGGTTAGGCAGGGGATGTTGAACTCGTGCCAGAACACGCCTTCATCAGCCCCCACAGATACATGTAATAGTGTGAATCAGGGTAGCATTTTCAATAATTGCGCAAATACAGGATACCCCTACCATTTTAACCTATTAAATGAAATTACCGTGCCCACATTCAATGACGACAGGGACAACGCGAAGCGTTATATAATGGACGTAGAAGCATATTTCACTCTTAAAAACATCCCAGAGGAATACAAAATGCTTATTATTAAGAAAGGCTTACAGGGACGATCACTCACGTGGTTTCGATTAGCAGTTGGTGACCATACCAGGTATGCAGAGTTTCGACAAAACTTTCTCACCAAATATTGGAATAGCGCCACACAATATGCTGTGCGGACCAAAATAAATACAGGGAAATATCTGCACAGGGGAACACAGATGGTTGACTACTTTCTAGACCTAGCACAACAGAGTAAGATGCTTGACCCGCCGATAGAGGATCATGAATTCATTAATCTCGTGATAAAACATTTCCCAGAACATATAAAGAACCATTTAATAGTAGCAAGACCGAACACTATAAACGAGACGATCGAACTTCTGACGGCACTGCAGCCACAGATGACGGACTCAAACACAGGACCACGAGAGGGCAGACCGGTATACAATGAACCGAATCTTAGTGGGACCAGGGCATACAACACAGGAAATGCCCGGAGAAATGACAACGCCCAGAATAGAGAACGATACAGAGACCATGTACCTGCATTTGAACACAGAAACTACAATACACGCTACCAAAGACAAACCCGAGAAAATCCCCACCATTTTCAGGAACCACAACTACACAACGTACATTGGGTACGTACACAAAGACCACAGCAAAGGAGAAACGGCTATGACAGGAACACAACAAGAGAGAGAAGATACCATGATTTTAGGAGACCCTATACGAACGACATACCACGAGAAAATCCACCAGACCGTAATTGGACCAATAATGGACATTACCAGGAAAACCGACCCGCCGTGACAGACAACCGGACAGAACAGTAGGGAAAACCAGCAAACGTCGAGGCAAGAAAACCCAGGCAATACATCTCCAACGACAGTATATAATAACAATGGCGCAGTGACACGACAGAAATGGTTTGCAAATCAGACGTTCGTCCCAACTACACACACATCTCTAAACGGGGCAACGAACACACTCAACCAGGAAAACTAGATGTGCGTAGGATAACGTTCCCGAATCCGACCCCGAGGTATGTGAAACAAGATGGGAACAGGAGCAAAGCTGTAGCAAAATTACAAATACAGGCAGATGAGACAGAGACCGAAAGTGACAATACGACTGGAAAAATAAAACAACCGGACATTGTAGAAACGCCACAAATAGAAATCACCATAAACGAAGAAATTTATCAGGCAACCTTGGATACAGGAGCAACTGCTTCTGTATGCAGTTTAAAATTCTTTAACGACTTAGAAATGAAAGGTTTACGTCTACAAACACTACCCACAAAGAATGTATATATTTTGACAGCCATCAGCAGGAAAAAACAACGCATTCAAAAACAAACAATGATTCCATTTCGTTTAGGACAAATGCACGTCGAACTCATTTTCTTAATAATACCACATCTGGCAGTCCAAATCATTTTAGGAAGTGATTTCCTAGAGGCATTTAAAGCCAACATCAATTATGCCAACAGGTATTTAACTATACGACGAGATAACGAAGAGGCAACGATCGGGTTCTCTCAGCTGACTGACCAGGTCATTAAGTTAACAGAGGCAGAAAACCTATTAGAGGAAGAAACCTTTTTTGTGCAATATGTGCAGGTAAAATCAGGTGTTCACATTGCGGAACTTAGAATCCAGGAAGTAAACAAAGATGATACAGTCGAGGATAATTTTGACGACACCTGCGAGAGCAAGGAAGACCCAGGTAGACGAAACGAAACCAGTTATCCACACATCACTATAAGAAACGGCTCCCTGGACGTAAGAGAAAAAACACCTGTCAAACAAGGAGAGACAGAATCAACCTTTAGACTTTCCCCTGAAATACCAGATCTGCATGTAAACATATGGACGTATTTACCAAATTCACTAAATTATACCCGAGGAAGAGGCTAAGAAGCGCTAATTGTGCAAGCACAATTCTGGACGATTTTATACCGAAATATGGTAAAATGGACGCCATTTTGGCTGATAACGCGTCCATACACAAAGGCAAACATTTCGTAAATAAGATAAGAACATCAGGTATCAAAATATATAATTCCACAGCATACCACCCGGAAAGTAACCCGTGCGAGAAATCGATGAGGGATCTATCCATCTACCTGCGAATATTAACATACCGCAAAAGACATACCTCGTGGGTCCCCCAACTGCCGCTAATAGAAAAAATCATGAACAACACGATCAACCCGAACACTGGTATAGCGCCAGTCAAGCTACACCTAAACCAAACGCCAGAAAGCATTTTACCAGGCTTAAAAAGAGCAATTAACACAGACGAAATGAACGAAATCCAGCAAATACAAGAAGCCTACGAACGCCTAAGGAAACGAGCAGAAACTAGAAATAAAAGGAAGAAAAGCTACAAAAAGAAATGGACGCCGAACATAGGAGATAAGGTGTTAGTGAGAACCCACAACAAATCTTCAATGCTTAACCAAACATCACAAAAACTGCATATCCTTTGGGACGGGCCGGCTATGATCGTTGCGAAGTTCGGTGATCGTTCTTTTGAGCTGGTAGACAATAAAACGAAGAAAAACATAGGTAGATATAACATAGCACTATTACGACCCTTTAAAGAACTGGAAATCACACATACTCAAACCATTACCTGACGCGAACCGGAGTCACTGAACTCATTAATGTACGGCACAGGTAATTAGTAAACACCACTTTGTTACAAATAGAAGAAATACACACGTTTCACAGATATAAGAATAACGGACATAGAGAATAAACGCGATGGAATTTAACTATAATATAAACAAATGCTACACCTGGTTATACTAATAAAAAAAATTTGTACTGAGAATAAGTTAGCGGAACACACAAGGAATTATAAATACAAGTGCCGAAAACAAAAGCAATCACGACATTGCAGTGACGCAAGTGACAGTGTATGAAACATTAAAGGTTCATTATACTTAAAGAGGCAATGTAAAGCCCAAAAGACAACAATAAAACAAATAATGTAAATAAATAGAGAAAATCAGAGACAATCCAAAAATGCAAAATCAGATTGATAGCGTAATGTAAAATATTGGACACATTGAAAACTAAGAAAATATGTAACAATGTATATAAGGGTATAAATGTATAAATGTATGTATGTATTTTATTGTAAAAAAAAACCAACCAAACAAATGCTCTAAAGCTCCTTGCTTGCACTTGCGTTGACGAAGGGAAAGAGGAGAAACTAGGTAACAATTGTCAGCGTTAGCACGTTAGTTAAACTTTGAAGGTCGCGGTTTAGTGGGACTTTCGAAGGAATTTGAAATTTTTGCCAACTTGTGAGAAAAATAGCAATATTCCTCCGAAGGGCATTTGAAGCAGAAACCTCAGGTTCTAAGAGGGAAAAGATCAATAGAAACTAATACAACAGTAGAGATCGTAAATAAGCATAATGGGAATAAAAAGGGAATAAATGATATAAGAAACAAAGTTAAAAAGAATATTCGAAATAGCAATACAGTACAAATGAAGGAAAAATTGGACAGGAGTTGCCTCTGGGCACACAGACAAGGCAGGAAACACAGAACAATAGAACCGACATCAAGACGCCAGTAAAATATGCGAGGTATAAGGAAAACTCAGCCAAGCATGATAGAATACCGTTATGACGCTGAGAGGTCATACAACCCAGAGGGGCGGAGAATAGTACTGATGCATAGCAACGACATACGGAGGTGACCAATAAGAGAAAATTAAAGAAATAAACTCTGCCAATAAAATGTAGAGCAAACCACGTGATAGGCGTAAAATAGGAAAGGAATAGAAAATGGGCGGTGATAGGAAAGAAAAGCTAGGATAGAAGCTGAAAATACGACAGGCAAAAGAGCGTCACTCTGCTAGTGAGGACGACGGGGAGAAGACGTGTTATTGGAAGGTTACTCCGGTACTGAGTATTGTGATAAAAGTAGGATCAGATGTCGCAGTCCGACTTAGAGTTATGGTCATAAAGATAGTGCAAATATAGGGAATAACAAGGGAGTCCGCGAAGCAACGTAAAAACATCGTAAAGGGGAAAGGAAAATTAGGAAGACAACGCAAGTGTCAACAAGAGAGCTACGAGAGCCCGGCTAAAGAAAAATAAAGGAATTGAAAGACGGTCAACAGGACTTTTCATAACCGAACCCTGAGAAAGAGATCCCAGCTCACCGACGATTAGACAAAACACCCACCTTTCCACCTCACCGTCAAACCTTTCACACTCCAGCCCTAAACAAGCACACATTAGGACAACGAACAGAAAAAGAACCCACACCAAAGGACAACAGACATTCCATCCGTACTAATATTGAAGATGAAACGGAGGGGCAGAAATATCGGGAGATGTAATTAACAACTCTAGCATTCGCCAGGGAGGGCCCCCGAAAAAACCCATGGGTTAGGTAAGTCGGCCACGGGAATCGAACCCGAACCTCGTGAATGCAGACCACAGATAAAACCTCCTGATACATTGCACTAAATATCTCGTATTTGAAATAAGTTTATAAGTAACCTAAGGTACAACCATCACACTACATCCTCGAATAATTGCTCCACATTTCAAACTTAACATACAGGATTAAGGAAGTAATTATAGTCCGCTGTAGATAAAATTTAGGCATTGTCACATGTGTAAACAATTTGTTGGGCTCTTGGCATTTCTTAAGTTCGGTGCTGTGACTTTACAATCACTAGAAAATCAAGAATGGGGAGTAGCATTTTCAAGATATAACCATATTCTAAAATTAAAACTAATAGCAGACAACATATCGATAGTATTTAATAAGATAACGTAAGCTTATAACCTACAGTTGAAAGAAGTCTGAAAAAGTTAGTAAGATTAAGCTACATCTCAGACCTTTCCCAAAATATTCAAGCTACACGTTTCCTTATGGAGATATACAGAACATACACTATCATGTCCAGATCGCTAGATATGATGTATACAGTTAAGGAGAACCCAAAATGGATCTCTTTTGGATTTAGATATCACATTTTATGTCTTACTGTCAACTCTTTCTCTCTGCTGCAATATTTCGCTCTATCATTTAAAGCTTACTTACTTCTAGTTAGTAAGGAGAAGGATTGTGTTCCACACAAAACTTCGACCCCGAGAAGTAGCAGAAGCCTAATTTTGAAAATCTCTGAAGAAATAAAACCGTTTTCTGCAAAATCTCACTGTGGGGTTATCTGTCGGTTGCGAATAACGTAATTCCAAAGTGAAATCAAACTTTGATTATAGATTTATAGGTATTAGCCCTAAATATATATCTAGCATTTCGGTTGTCATTATTATACGCAAGAACCAATTGACAAATCAACCCCATTATCAAGAATTGGAAATCCCATATATCTCACATAAGCTACAATCTTCTATATATACATTTTAGAATGCTTCCATTCTCACGTACGACTACTTGTCTCTCCGGCATATATATGTATACGCCCTTAGCTGTCCTCAATTTTCACGAACTGAAACATACTTAAATCTATGCTAAACCTAACGAACACAGTTATATATCTTATCAAACTTCTTAGATAATTGCAATTCGTCTTTTCTGGTATACGATATTATTGGTAGTGCCATCTGTGGACAGCAACTGGAACTTCTGTTGTTTCTGAGCCAACATGTTTTTCCTGGCAGATATCCGTATTAAAATATTGTCTGGTATGTGAGTAACTTAACGTATTTAATATCACACTACAATCTCAAATCACTCATTCACAACGATTTATCCTCCCAACTATTCCAAATTTAGCATACCACTTCACAGAAGTAGTCTCACTGCCTATTTCGTTGTAGTTGCTACAAGGATAGAGGATATTTAAAAATTCGCACACTACGGTTCTCCACTCTGGATACAAAATAATAAGTCACGTCATGTTCATCAGAGCTAAAATTTATCGGCAAAGATAGCAAGACAAACAAAATGGTAGCACTGTATCTTATCTCTGAAAAACGTGATTTTACAATTTCGTTCTACTTGTCTATACCTATGGTGACGTTCTTTAGGCGCGTCGCTAGTTCTTTGTGTCATGACAAAAATGGGTTCGAGCATGTGTATGTGGCAGGTAAAAGGAAAAGCAGAAAGCATATCAGAAAGTAGAAAATTGTGAGTGGGAAGGAACACTCCCATTCATAATTACTTGTACCTCATAGCATGTTTAAAGAAATATTAGGAGTTGAAGGTTCTACACTCTTAAAGCAGTCAGGTTGGCTTAACCAGACAGTAGTACTAGAAGGGTAATTTAGGGATTAGAGTTTACTGTAAAAAGGCAATTCATTAGCTGCTTTCACGTACAAGGGATAGTTCGCTGTACGGAAGGTTCAGTTTGCATATATCTTAAATTTCCATAACAATTTGCTTCGATCAAGTTGTATACGAAATCGTTAAGGGAATTGGTTTTAAGTGCAACAGTAACTGAGATGTTTAAGGAGTTGGAAAGCCCCACTAGAATCACAAACTACACTAAAAATTATCCAAACTGCTGTTCATATTTAGCGATTATACACAAACCCGATTAACTCGTAAATGTGAGAGAGCGTATTGCTAAGCAATATAATACAAGGAGTGACCGGAAAGTAAGTACTGTTTCAATTTATCTCCGCTGCAGCGCTGCGATCACTGTCCCTCACATGCACTTTAGGCGCTCTGTATCAAGGAGAAGAAACGTGCGCCTTGTGAGATCGCTGTCAGCTACGTACGCTTTGTTGTGCTTGTTTAGAATGTCAGCGATGATTGAAAATCCCGCTGCTGGTGAAATCAGAGATGTCGTTCGTTTTCTGAAAGCTAGGAAACTGAAACCAACTAAAATTTGTAGGCAAATTTGCGATGTCAAAAGGTGTTGTGTTTCTTCAAGAAACGTACGACCACACACTCGCAAATGCGATGAAAAACATCCTACAGGGATTTGACTGGTTCGTGTTGGAACACCCCCTATACAGCCCTGACCTACCTCCAAGCGACTTTCATCTGTTTTTGCATCTTAAATCCTTCCTTGGCGGTCAACACTTCAACAATAACGAAGAGGTCAAAGAAAATATTGCCAACTGGTTGAAGACACAGGCGGCAAACTTCTATGAAGAAGGTATACAAAAACTTGTGCCTTGCTATGACAAATGCCAGCAAAATTTCGGAAGTTATGTAGAAAAGTAGTTTAAGAGTTGTAGCACTTCGTGCAGTAAATAATTTTTTTGTATGTGTACACAATTTAATTTTATTACCAAGCAGAGCTTAATTTCTGGACGTACCTCATAATATAAGGTTTTCAGTATCGCTGCTAAATAATCTTGCAACATAAATACTGCACATACATGAAATCGTAGAAAGCTAAGTCAATGACGGTTGTACAGATTCTTAACAAATTAATTTTGAGTTTTCTGGATAGTGTATGTCAATCTTTTTGCGTAAGATAACATTTCAGCAAAAACCATTGACTTTATTTTAGAGAATCTAAAATAATAGAACAACAACATACCGTATTATATAATATCATTAATAAGAGGCCATATTTTCTGTCTTATAGGAAGTCGAACCTAAACGGGGTATATCATAATAAACTAGTTTCATATGAATTGGGCATTTTTGTGACGCCGACACACACATTACAATGTTGCTTCCTGCCGTCATCTAATGCTTCAAAATGGAAAATTACAAGAAAATACTGTATATTAACAACAGGACCCTTGCTGCGTTCCCCGCACTACGTTAACTCTAGAGAATTTGTCCTCCTGCTGCCTCCGTAGTCAATGTCATACTTCGGTCGATCTCTCTATTATTCTATATCGCTATATCTGCCTCCACGGTTTCCCTTATCATCTCTCTCTCCCTCTCTCTCTCTTCCTCTGTCATATACCCTTTCCGTTCGTTTTCAGCTACCATCCGTTTATGCAGTACATGCTTTACAGATCCTTGTTGGCTAATTTAATCTCTATGAACTATATAATAACATGTAAGGAAAACCAAGTTGGCTCCTATTATCTTCTTAACACTGTGAAACAAGAGAAAAATAAGTTAATTAAAACAAACAGGTAATCAAAGAGATAAGAACAACAGTCACTGTGAAACAATATTCATAGTTTTTTCAATCAGAGTCACTAAGGAGGAGATCCTGTGGGAATCGTCTATTCAGGCGCGTGGGCTGGCGGGTTCGTACGCCGATGTCGTACATCACAGCTCCTGGAACATCAGGCAGGTTTGAAAAGAAGCGGGAGGCGATCTGACGTAGGTACTGGTGAAGAGGAAGGATACCAAGTTCTTTATGCAGTTGTTAATTTCTTACGCACCAAGGGGCATCCGTGACGATGCGCATAAATCGATTTTGCAGGACCTTTAGCCTTCGGAGATGAGTGCTGCTAGCCTGTGAAACTTCAGTGTTATGTCATTTTAATGCAACACTGAGAAACGAAGCAGAAAAGCATATCTGATTTATTGTTGTTCATTACTGTTTGTCCGACGTACCAAACGAGATGTCTCTATGATAATTTCTGAGGTTGGTACTAGGAAGGTACAAGAATTGCATCTTGGGACCGGCCATTCCGATAATGTATTGTCGCGCGAGCGCTGGAACACCCTGTGGAAGCAGCTGGGAGCGGAAGACAGGGGAGGTTCGTGTTAGCCACAACTTCCCCTCGTTTGTCTTATAGTGGTGACAGGCAGTGGTCGGGAGAAAAACATGACTGTGCCGTCTGTTTCTCTTACACCTGGTTCTCGATCATTCTTTTACTGGAACATTCCTGTGGACACTAGAAGGCGGCGATATTCCTATAAAAAGGGGCTGCCGGAGCGAAGTGAAGTCAGTGAGTCAGTCAGTTGGTTAGTGAGTGTGAGTGAGGAGACAGTCGCAGCTCTTGGTGTAAGAGTTAGTCAGTGACGTGTTAACGAACGAGAAGATTGTGCCACGGAAGACTGTACGTAACTGGTATGTGCATCGGAGTTTATGTAATCGCGAGTACAAGTGAAATTGTAACGGACGAACTGGTGAATTGTAATTGTGTGCATTACGTAATTTTGTGTAATTGGCAAGTGTTTAACTGTAAGTCGAGGGAAATAAAGAACATTTTTGAGTGGTGAAATTGGACTTTTCATTTCACGAACCCACAAAGTCACAGTATTTTACGTAGTCCTACCTGGTTGCTAGACAAATGCTAAGATGGTTTTTCTTTTATCTAAAATTTTATTTTATCCTTTTCCTATCAATTCCGGTCAAGTTGGAGCCTATGGTCAGTCTCTGACAGATTGGGGCCTCTACTGAGTCGCCTAACGTGGTCCGAGTTACCCTCCTGTCACCCAAGCTCTAGGACTCTGCCGCCCCGATCTTGTTTTCGCCGCGTTCACACAACCGAGGTTTTGCTGTTTCTGTTTCCTGTCATTTTACCCGTATACACAATACACACAAACACCCAGGCCCAAGGCGGGACTCGAAAAAGCGACCCTCTATACTGCGGGGCGTTAAACATACACTCAGATCAATGACTGGTAACACTAAGCTCTATGTACCCTTTACTCACTTGAGTATTAATTAATTCATTGTTCAATATGACTTAATGCTTGAGGATGTCCCTCATTCCGAAAGATGAATGACTGGTGACTCTAAGCTCTATGTACCCTGTTATCATTTGAACTTAAAGCTAGAGGTTTTAATTTATTCTGAAGGATGAATGTCTAGTAACACTAAGCTCTATGTACCCTGTTCCCATTTGAACATGATTTCTTCCATCGTCAGATGTGACTTAATGCTAGAGGTTTCATTTTATTCTGAAGGATGAATGTCTGGTAACACTAAGCTCTATGTACCCTGTTCCCATTTGAACATGATTTCTTCCATCCTCAGATGTGACTTAATGCTAGAGGCTTTATTTTATTCTGAAGGATGAATGACTGTTATCTCTACGCTCTATGTACCCTTTACTCATTTGAACATTATTTCCTTCATCATCCGATGTAACTTGTTTCTTACCTGCTGGCGGTTTTCCCTTACCCTGAAACATGAACGGCTGGTAAATCCTAGCTTTATGTATCCTGTACTCATATAGACAACATTTCATTCATCATCCGATATGACTTAACATTGGCGTTTTCCTCTTATCCTTAAAGATGAATGCCTGGTCACCTTAAGCTCTATGTACCCTGTACTCATTTGAACATTATTTCATTCTTCGCCCGATATCACATAATTCTGGAGGTTCTCCTTTATTCTCAAAGATCAATGAGTAGTAACACTATGCTGCATGTACCCTGTACCCATTTGAACATTATTTCATTCATTGTCCGAGATGACTGAATTCTGCAGGTTTTTCCTTCATTGTGAAAGAAGAATGACTTGTGACTCTAAGCTCTATGTACCCTGTTCTCATTTGAACATGAGTACATCCATCGTTCGATAGTTTTTAATGCTGGTGCTTTTCCTTTATTCTGAAAAATCAGTGACTCGTAACTCTAAGCTCTAAGTACCCTGTAGTAATTTGAACATGATTTCTTTCATCGTCCAATATTACTTAATGCTGGAAGTTTTCTCCTATCCTGAAAGATGAATACCTGGAAACTTAAGCGCTATGTACCCTGTACTCATTTCAACATGAATCCATTCATCGTCGGATATGGCTAAATGCTGGAGGTTTTCCTTTATTCTGAAAGATATATGTCTGGTGACTCTAAGACCTATGTCTCCTGTACTCATTTGAACATCAATCCATTCATCGTCTAATGTAACTTAACGTTGAAGATTTTACCTTGTACTGAAAGATGACTGTTTGGTTACCCTAAGCTCTATGTACCCTGTACTTATTTTAAGATCAATCCATTCATCGTCGGATGAGACTAAATGCTAGATGTTATCCCTTATGCTGGTAGATGAAATGTCGGTAAATATAACCTATACGTAACTTGGACTCATTTCTGCATTTATACATTCATCGTCCGATATGACTTAACTTTGGATCTTTTAGCTAATCCTGAAAGATGAACGTCAGGTAACTGTAAGCTCTATGTAACCAGTACTCATTTAGACAACATGTCGTTCAACATCTGATATGACAAAGTTGGAGCCTCCCTCTTTTTCTTAAAGAAAAATGTCTGGTTGCTTAAAGATCTATGTAACCTGTACTCATTTGAACACTATTTCAATCATCTCATGATATGACTTATCTTACTGCTGGAGGTTTTCCTTTACGATGAATGACCGGTGAACCTAAGCTCTATGTACCTCCTTCTCATTTGAACCTGATTTCATCCCTCGTCCGATATGACATAATTCTGAAGGTTTTCCTTAATTCTGAAAGATGAATGACTGGTAACTCTAAGCTCTATGTACCATGTACTCAGTTGAACATTATTTCATCCATCGTCATATATGACATAATGCTGGAGGATTTTCTCTATTGTGAAAGGTGAATGACAGGTAACTCTAAGCTCTATGTAACCTGTACTCATTTGAACATAAATCCATTCATCGTCCGTTATGCCATAGCCTTGGAGGTATTGCCTTATCCTGGAAGATGCATGCTAACTCTAAGATCTATGTACCATGTACTCATTTGAACATTATTTCATTCATCGTCCGATATTACTTTATGCTGGAGGTTTGTCCTTCCATCTGAAAGGTGAATGACTTGTAACTCTAAGCCCTATGTACCCTGTACTCTTTTGAACATTATCTCTTTCATCGTCCGATATTGCTTAATGCTGGAGGTTTTTCCATATTCTGAAAGATGAATATCTGGTAACTATAAGCTCTATGTAACTAGGACTCATTTGTGCATTATTTTATTCATCGTCCAATTTGACTTTATGCAGGAGGTTTTTCCTTCATTCTGCAAGATGAAAGACTTGGAACTCTAAGCTCTATGTAACCTGTACTCATTTGAACAAGATTTCTTTCATCGTCCGATATCACTGAATGCTGGAGGAATCCCCATATCCTGAAAGAAGAATGTCTGGTAACTGTAAGCTCTAAGTAACTTGGATTCATTTCTGCATCATTTAATTCATCGTCCGACAAGACTTATCATTGGAGGTTGTACCTAATCTTGAATGATGATCGTCTGGCAACAGTAAGCGCCATGTACCTTGTACTCATTTAGACAACATTTCGTACATCATCCGATATGACTTAACATTGGAGGTTTCCTCTTCTCCTTTAAGATGAATGTCTGGTCAATTTCAGCTATATGTTCCCTGTACTTATTTGAACATTATTTCTTTCAGATCCCTTTTGACTTAAGGCTGGAGGTTTTCCATTATTCTGGAAGGTCAATGATGAGTTACTCTAAGCTCTATACACCCGGTACTCATTTGAGTATAATGTCTTTCACCGTCGCATATGACTTAATGCTGGAAGTTTTCCCTTATTCTGATAAATGAATGAATGGTAACTATAAGCTCTATGAAACCTGGACTCAATTCTGCATCATTTCATTCATCGTCCGATTTGACATATCGTTGAGGATATTACGTTATCCTGAAAGAGGAACGTCTAGTAACTGAGCTATATGTACCCTGTTCTCACTTAGACAACATTTCATTCTTCTTCCCATATGACTTAGCACTGGAGGTTTTCGCTTCTTCTGAAAAATGTATGTTAGGTAACTCTAAGCTCTATGTACACTGCAGTCATTTGAAAATGATTTCGTTCATCGTTTTACATGAGTTGTTGGAGGCCGATTCCCTTTATTCTAAAAATGGATGACTGCTAACTCTGGGCTCTATGTAAATTGTACTCATTTGAACTTTATTTCATTCATCGTCAGAGATGACTTAATGCTGGAGGTGTTCCTTTAAACTGACAGATGGATGGCTGGTAGCTCTCTGCTCTATGTACCATGTACTCATTTTAACATTATTTCGTTCATCGTCCGATATGACTTAATGCTGAAGGTTTATCCCTCATTCTGTAAGATGGATGACTTGTAACTCTAAGCTACTTGTACCGTGTACTCATTTCAACCTGATTTCTTTCATCGTTCGATATTTCTTAACGCTGGAAGTTTTCCCAGTTCATGAAAGGTTAATGTCTGGTTACCATAAAGTCTGTGTAACCTGGGCACATTTCTTGCACCTTTTCTCTCATCGTCCGATATGATATAACGTTAGGGATATTATCTTATTCTGAAACTGAGTTTCTAATTACTCTTAGCTATATGTATCCTGTTCTTATTTAGACAACATTTCATTCCTCGTGCAATATGGATTAACAATGCAGATTTTCGCCTATCCCAAGGATGAACTTCTGGTAGATCTAAGTTCTATGTACTGTGTACTCATTTAGACTCTTCATTCTTCATCCGATATAACCTAAAATTGGAGGATCTCCTTTATTCTGGAAGATCAATGTACCCAGGACTTATTTGAACATGATTTCTTCCATCATTTGATATCACTTAATGCGAGAGGTTTACTTTATTTCTGAAGGATCAATGACTGTTAACTCTACGCTCTATGTATCCTGTACTCATTTGAACATTATTTCCTTCATCGTCCAATATTACTTATTACTGGAGGTTTTCCCTTATCCTGAAAGATGAATGTCCGGTAACTATAAGCTCTATGTAACCTGGACTCATTGCTGCGTCATTTCACCCATCGCTCGATATGAATTCACGTTGGGAATATTACCTTATTCTGAAAGATGAACGTCTGTTAGCTCTGAGCTATATGTATCCTGTTCTTATGTAGACAACATTCCATTCATCGTCCGTTATGACTTAACATTGGAGGTTTTCGCCTATCTTGAAAGACGAACATCATGCAAATCTAAGCTCTATGTACCCTGTACTCATTTAGGCAACATTTCATTCATCGGCCGATATAACCTAACATTGTGGGTTTTCCTTTAATCTGAAAGAGGAATGACTGGTATCTCTAAAGTCTGTGTACCATGTTCTCATTTGAGCATTATTCCATTTATCGTCCGATATGACTTAATGCTGGAGGTTTGCCTTTACTCTGAAATATCAATGACTGGTAAATCTAAGCTCTATGTACCCTGTACTCATTGAAAGTTATTTCATTCATCATCCGATATGATTTAAAATTGGAGGTTTCCTTTACTCTGAGAGATCAATGACCGGTAACTGTAAGCTCTATGTACCCTGTACTCATTTGATCATTGTTTCATTCATCGTCCAATATGGCCTTATCCTCGAGGTTTTCTTTAATTATGAAAATGAACGTCTGGTAACTCTAAGCTCTATATACCCTGTACTCATTTCAACATTTTTTCATTCCTCGTCCGATATGACTTAATCCTGGAGGTTTTCCTTTATTCTGCCTGTACTCATTTGAATATCATTTCAAAGCTTTAAGGATCCTTTACTCTTTTATTTATAATTCATTCATCGTCCAATACCACTGTAAATTTGATGTCTGGTAGCTCTTAGCTCTGAGGTCATTTTACTAATTTGTGCATCAATTCTATCTGCTCCATGGCTGAGTGTTTAAAGCGCTTGCCTCTCACCACGGCAGCTCGGGTTTGATCGTAGGTAACCGCAATGTTATGGACAATGTGGCGGTGGGACGAGCTTTCTCCAGGTCTTCCGGTTTTTCCGCAGTCGTAAATGCCCACAGCTCCATCGTCAACTTTCCTATTGGGATGATCATCTATCCTGGTTCTCTATCATATCCAAAGCTTTGGTTCCTCAACTGCTAAGGTGTGAGATGGTGTGTTGTCTTGGTGAAACAGGATTGTCTTTTTTCCAAAAATGTGTTCGTTTATCCGCAAGTCCTGCCTTCAGCTTCTCAGGTAGGGATTCATAGTGTGCTCCCGAAATGGGTTTTCCTTTTTGAAGATAATCGATGAAAATAAGCCCTTGACTATCCCCCTCCCCCAAAAAACAGTCGCTATCACCTTCCTAGCCGAAGAAACAGTTATTGCCTTTTTTGAGCCGGTGCTCCCTTTGCAGTACACTGTTTGGACTTTATTTTTGTTTCGGGAGTATAATGGTGAATCCAAGTTTCATCTACAGTAATTAATCAGCGCCAAAACTCGGATATATTGCCCCTAAACTGCGCAAACAGATCGTTTGAAATGTTCACTCGAAATTTTTGGTCTAACGTGAGCAAAAGCATCACCCAACGTGCGGATACCTTTCTCATGTCTAAATGTTGATTTGATATGCGACAAACACGTTCTTGTGACATGCTCATGGCCTCTTCTATCTCTCTCACTTAAAACCGGTGGTCGTCTAGCACCACTTGGTGAAATTTTGTGATGTTTTCGTCAGTAGTTGCAGTTTTTAAACGTCGCGAACGTTCATTGCCTCCCAAGCACTTACGGCCACATTTAAATTCAGCTGCCCAAAATTTCACTTGGGAATTGATGGTACAGAGTCCCTATACATAGAATTCAATTCATCTTTTGTTTGCGTGAGCGTATTGCCTTTCAGAAACAAATATTTAATAACGGCTCGATTACGGATTTTACCCATTTTCATAAATCACTCACCTCAACTCACTTAAGCGACTGTTACATAACAGTGGAGCGTTTAAAATGTCAGAAACTTTGGCGTATTGCTGTCAACAGATGAACAAGTGCTGCCATCTTCATGTTGAAGTCGGAAACTTTTCAGACAACCGTCGTACCTCCAGACGCTAGCGCCAAACCTTGCGGACTCCCAAACTCTCATATTCGCGTTTGCCGATTAAACAAAAAAGAAATAAAGAAAGAGACAGAGGGAGAGGGGGAGAGAGAGGGAGAGAGAGAGAATTTTCGCACTGCACAAGGAAAGAAACGGAAGAGATATGGAGTCATTTGATGGGAAATTATTTATTTTATTAAAAATTATAGTAGCCTTTATGACAAAAAGCGTAAATCCTACACAGATAGTTTACTGAAGGGAATTGTCTGCACGTAAATTGCGTATGAACCAAAATGTTAAGGTAGGTTTCAGCTGTTTATATCATTTATACCCGATATTTTTTCGACTATAAGGCCAGATAAATTATGATATATTTTGCTTTATTTATATATAGAAAAACCATAATACAATTATTATGATATTATTTGCATCACTTGTCATTGCAGTTTGGAAAGTACTGTTACGTATGGATATTTCTAAGTGCTAAATATTTCTGAAAGTTTCGAAATAAAGTAGTTTCTTGAATTGTTAATTGTATAGTAGAAATTTAATTCAAAAACACCCACTGTAATATTTTTAAAATGTTTCATATTTTTGATAAGGAAATTATTATTACATGTTGATGTTGACGTCACAATGTCATTGTCAGTGGCTAAGCGAATTAGCCGTTCATGATAATCTCGTGAAAATAAACGGTTTACGACAAATACTTTATTTTGAGAAATGAACTATTTTTGGGATATTCCTTGCTATTTTTTCTGAATTTTCCAATTTTTAATTTTTTCTCGAATTTGAAGTCATTCGTATATGTAGCACTTGGCCGTGTAAAGATAAATTTCTTTGGAAAATTTTCATACACTAACGCACTGTTTAAATTTTGACTATGTCTTAAAACCTGATATGTTCTCATATTTCCTTTCACCTTCAAAAAATTTAGCAATAAGTTAATTTCTGCAATCTTTTTCTTTAAGTTAGGTGCACCAAGGTAATGTCATATGACGTATCGACCTTCAAGTGATCAGCACTGCAATCGTCCCTTATCGGGTCTTATCTGGGCGATAACAGGAGTGAAATATTAGCAAGCTGACATACAGTAAGCTACGCGAAGCGAAACGCCGTGAGCTGCTTTAGGTTTTAAATGAACGCTGTACATGGAAAAAAGCCATAATTTAGAGTTAGCCAGTCCAGTTGCCATAAAAGCCGTGCTTTAGTGAAAATTGGAGAAGACAATATATAGGAAGTGTAAGTGATGGACGAAATGACAATAGATAGTGGTTATGAAGTCCTCAGGCTGCTGGATGATGGAGCAGTCGATGGAATGATGGTGGGGGAAACCGTAGGTCGCAGAAAAAACCCAGCGCTACGTTACCAACCACAGTTATCGCTTTGCGGTCTCCTGGGATCGAACCTGGGCCGCCTAGGTGGAAGTCAGGCGTTCCAAACACTCGGCGACGGTGCGGTCATTAGTCTGATTGATCGTTTGGTAAATATTCTAACAAACAATTGTCTATGCTTGTACTGCGGACATAAATTGGAGAACAAACGACGACGTTGCTCTCTCAATAGCGAGCGTGCGTCATCTCTCTGCGTCAAAGAATACGTGTATCTTAACGCATCCTTTGATGTCACCATGGTTATCTTTTGAGTAGCATGATAAATGTAATGAGCAGTACAATGAACAATTTACGAGTTGCTGACCTAGAAACTTGGCATTCAAATTTATTTACAAAAGGTAAAATAATGTACGTGGAGTGGGCTTCCGTCATCAGATTAAGTAGTGGAAGGTTTTAAAGGACTTTACTTACATGACTTTCTCTACTGAGTCATGTACACAATATTCATAATTACTACGTTTCCTTCTAACAGCTAATGTTAATAAGATAAATTTTTGTATGTACGAGGGCTATCCAGAAAGTAGATTACGTTTTCGTCTGTTTCCGCTAGGGGCGGGGCTAGCGCGGCCATCTTGTGGTCAGAGCGTTGCGCAGCTCAGTCGGCATCTAGCCGTGCTAGTGAGAGGTTCGTGCTGTGCTCCGTTCAGATACTGTGACGGTTTGAAATGTCTGCGTTAATTTAAAATCCCGCGAGCTGCGAGGTGCGTGCAGTAATAAGGTTTCTGACTGCAAAAAACTGTAAACCGATAGAAATCTATCGGCAGCTTTGTGAAGTGTATGGGAACAACATTATCACTGAAGGTGGAGTGCGTCAGTGGGTCATCAGAGTTAAAAATGGCCGAACCAATTTTCACGACGAAGATCGAGGTGGGAGACCCAGCGTAGTGACTGCCGAACTTGTCGAAAAAAGTCGATGCTAAAGTCCGTGAAAATCGAAGGTTCACAATAACGGAACTTTCTTTGAGTTTTCCACAAATTTCGCGAAGTTTGTTGCACGAAATCATCAGCGAAAAGCTTGGTTACCACAAGTTTTGTGCAAGATGGATTCCAAAAATCTTGACAGAGGACCACAAAAATTAGCGAATGGCTGCAGCGTTGAACTTTTTGGACGTTTACCATAAGGATGGTGACTCTTTACTCGATCCCATCGTTACTGGTGACGAAACATGGGTGAAACACGTGAACTGTGAAACGAAATTGCAATCAATGCAGTGGGGGCACACAAGTTCTCCCCAAAAACCCAAGAAATGCATGCAAACAATGTCGGCAATGAAGATGATGGCGACTGCTTTTTGGGACAGAAAAGGTGTGATTTTGGTGGACTTCCTGGAAAGAGGCACTACAATAAACTCTCAAAGGTATTGCCAAACTCTCCAAAAACTCAGAAGAGTCATTCAAAACAAGCGCAGAGGAATGTTGAGCTCTAAGATCTTGTTGATTCACGACAACGCCCGGCCGCACATGGCAAATGTCACTTGTGAAGTTCTTGAATCTTTTAAGTGGGAGTTGTTTCCTCATCCGCCGTACAGTCCCGACCTGGCACCGAGCGACTTCCACCTATTCCCAGCAATGAAGAAGTGGCTGGCTATGCAGCGTTTTGATGACGACGCACAGCTGCAAGAAGAGGTAACGAAGTGGTTGAAGGTGCAGGCGGCCGAATTTTTCGACGAAGGAATTTCCAAGCTCGTACATCGCTACGATAAATGCCTTAAGTTGAATGGTGACTATGTCGAAAAGTAGTATTTGAGTGTGGCTTTCATCTTTATATAATAAAATTTGTTTCCTATACTTTGTTTACTTTTTATTCCAAAACGTAATCTACTTTCTGGATAGCCTTCGTATATATTACACATTTCTTAAGGGTTGAAACGAGAATATCGGAATGCAGGCAGAATGCTGGTCGCTATGTGATGGCTTGTAAGTTATGTTTTGATAGCGTAGCCGCGAGATTAAAAGCTTTATATACGAGAAAAGCTTGTATTACAACAAATGACATGTGATATCTGTGAAATGTGTCCTGTCAGGGAATGTATTTACCCTAACTTAAGTATTTAATGGGAGTAAAACCTTCGGTATATATTAGAGTTTTGCACTTACTCAAAACGGATACATAGTGACATTTCGTAAAGCTTCATGAAAATGTTTCATTTATCACGAAAATACTTTAAACTTCTGGATTGTCATTCAAACTCGCTAGCGCCACTTATTTCAAAATACGAGTTTTGCAAAACATTTCTGTTACGTCCTCGAAAGATGCTATACTTATATACCCTGATTTTTCTTATTTTTCAGTTATGCTGCTCGGACTTCACACAAATTTACCCCACTGACACTCTCACAAGCAAATTGTGATAGTATATGGGATTTTATTTTTATTTTATTCATTGGGCTTCGAAACATGTCCTTCTGCTCAAATGTCTGGATCTCATTGTTGGCCTGAGTATAGGATTTCCTCTACCAAATACAGGTAAGTGAACTTTAAGCTATTAGATCAAAATATTGCACATTCATACATTAGGCTTTACAGAAATTCATCGGAAGCAAGTTTTCACCTCTAAAGAGATAAACTTTTATTGTTATACAAGATCTCCAAAGATTTGTTCAAGATTCGCAATGCTCATTATATTTGCAAACGAATCAATATGTGCAGCTTCAATTTTCTGGGAAATATATCAAAAGTACTTTACATTCTCATTGAATTTTGTAAGAGTTCCCCTCACGTGCTACTCGTAAGGAATAGACAAAATCTTCTTATTGGAATATTTCTTATTGAATGAGTGTCATTTAGGTCAAATTATATTATATCATCAATATTATTCGGGCTGTTGTTTGCCTTTAGATATAATTTCCAAATATCGATTTCCCATACCTCTAGCACCATTCCTCTCTTTCCTCGTAATTTAGTAGGAATATCATGGAACTTGAAGCATGACCTGATTTGACCAACTATACCCAAATCCATTACGAAACTAATTGGGTAAATGCATATTCGAATTTAGAAAAGATGGAATGATACGTCGTTTTGGACGTGTGGGTTGAGAATGTACTGCGATTGTAACACTAGTTTATTATTAAATGCTAATGTTAGGCACCGAATATAGTTCAGCAATGGCTATTATACTCCAGGACAAGCTTATTGGAAGTGTTTAGACCGCTTGGCACTCACCAAGACGCTCGGGTTCGATCCCACGCGAACGTAAAAGGAGATAAGTGGTGGACAACATGGCACTGGGATGGTAGTTCTACGGATCATCTGGTTTCCCAAGGCAGCATTCAGCCAGTTGCTCCATCAAATTTACTATCATTCTTCTCGCCTTCTTATAAATCTTCCTCCTCCATCACCTTCACACAAGGAATTGGGCTCACCAGCTATCCTAGTTCTCTATGGGATCCAAAGCTTCTGTTTCCCAGGTCCGACCTTACAAGGGATAGAGGAACAGGAAACCTCTAACAGCACGATAGTGGTCCAATTAGGAATATTAAAGAAAAAGACAGCTTTATTGGCTCAGAATCAAGGTAAGCTCCAAGAAACATCTCCCTTCTGTCCATACAAAGCTCTTATCTTTAAGTAAACTTGAAACCATATGGACAAAGTATTGCACAAATATACAATAAGTGTTGAAAAGCACTCATAAGTTGCAACGATTTACTCTCAAAGAACGTAAGTTTTTTATTTTTTCTTTCTATTTTTTTTATTTTGCTATTTTTTGTAGTACATACATCGCTTAACTATTTAATCAAGGTGCCACAGGCTCAATGCTTTTTGCGCAACAAAGTGTGTAGCTCGAGTTTTCTGGAAAATGTCTCAGAAGTCCTCCTTATTCTGAGTAACTTTTGTAAGCATTTCTGTCACTTCTAACTCGCAAATGTAGACAAAATGTTTTTAATGTGGATCTACTTTAATAGTGTAATTCATGTAAACTTTTTTATCCCATAAATGATTTTCGAGATGTTCTTTGCCTTTAGTTTCAATTTGATCATATTTTTATATCTTAAAAGCTTTGCCGTACATTCGTGTTTATCTGTTGGTTTCATAGGATCACAATACGATTAGAAAGGCGATTTGTATTGACCAAATTTATAAACATTTTTCTTTGTTCTACCTCACGGCTTTGGATTGTTTAACCCCTTTCCGGCTCCAAATTTATCTGCCTATCTTTTCTTCGGCTTTCCCTGGCTTCCTCTTCCTATAGGTTTATAGTTTAAGGCCATTTTCGGTATTCTGTTATCATTCATCCTCTGAACATATTCTTTCAATTGATTTCTATTACTTTCAATAGTATCGTTTATTCCTTCTACTTTTAATTCTGTCCTAACATCCTGCATACGTTTTTTTATTAATTTTGGTATATCCAGCTATTGCTATTATGAATTTCATTTCTGATGACTATATTCTCGTAATATTTCTTTTTGTTAGTGTCCATGCTTCTGATCCATAGATCAGAGTTGGTATTGCCATTGTTTTGTATAGTTTTATTATAGAGTCCTTTCTTTCTTTATTTTTAATGTTCTACTTATTGTGCCTGTTATATAGTTAAATTTATTTATTTTATCTATTATATCAGATTCCTCTTGGTACGGGACATTACAGCCTAAATACTTAAAGTGTGATTTCTGCTCATTTATTGTATTATCTAACACTATTTTTTATCTTACTGGATCAATTCTTTTAAATGCCATGGTTTTTTATTTATTTCCTGATATTTTCTTTCCATATTCTGTAGCAATCTTATCTAGACTATACAGGATGTTCTGCAGGTCATCTTCATTTGTGGCCATTATTATTTGATCATCTGCATACAGCACAGTTTTCAATTTAGCTCCTGACACGTTAATGCCTCCATTCACTTTATTCGACCAAATCCTTACTATTCCGTCAACATACAAATTAAAAAGTGCGGTTGTTAAAGGACAACTTAGTCTTAGTGCACCATTAACTATTACTGGTTCTCTTTTGTTTATTTATTTTTATTTTTGTGTCAATTTACATACTTTTTACAACTTCAGTTAGTTGTAAAGGTATGCATCTATTATTTAAAATTTTCCAAAGTATCATTCGTGATACTTTGTCAAAAGCTTTATTATAGTTAATAAATAGCAAGTGCGTCTCCAAATGTTGTTCTCGTCGTTTTTCTATTATTAGTTTAAGAGTAAAAACACTGTCGATGGTTCTTCTTCCTTTTCTAAAACAGGTTTGTTTTTCTATAAGTATTGCATCTCTTATTTTTTCTTTACCGAGTACTAATTATTTTGGCATATATTTTGTAGGCAGCACACAATAAACCAATCCCTCTATAATTTTCAGGTCCTGAACTTTCCCTTTTCTTAAATATGTATATCACCTAAGCTATCTTCCATTCTTGCGGTAATTCCTTTGTTTCCCAACACTTGTTATATAGATACGTTAATCTATCATGTAATTCTTTAGGAGCATACTTAATTAATTCTAAATTAATACTATTTATTCCGCCAATAATTCTTCTACTTATAACCAGTCTACTTCTGCTCTGTATAATTTATCCATTTCCCAATTTTGTTTATCTCCTGTGTTCCAGAGATTTTTATATTTATGAACGAATTCGACTTAATACTAGTTATATCTACAATGAAATGGCCTATGAAATTACTTCTGGAAACGTATATCTTCAAATTTGCATAAAAGGTGAGATAAGCCGCTCTGAATGAGTGAGTTGAGAATGTGGTGTGATTTTATCATCTAAATTTACTATTATAAACATACGTTACACACGTAAACAATATTTTAGTTACACTGATTATCCGCCAAGAAAAGTATTTTAGTTCAGAAGCTATATCAAATATTCTTGCTTCGGTCAAGAGATGGCTCCACCTGTAATATCTTATAACGGTGAAGAATAACTGCAATTATTTATCTAAATTCTCAAGCGTATTTTATAATGTTATTAATGGGTAGCATGGCTTTAAGTGCGTTTTATTAAGAGTAAACGAAGAGTAGCTACAAAGTTCACCAATGCAATATCTAAATAAACAAATAATTGTGTTCGAGAACGGAAGCATTCTAAAGCGGATATATATCTACACCGTTTGCTCAGCATAAGTATGGGGCTGGCTGGCATCTCGCCGCTCGCATTCGGCTGGAACGCTGCTCGCCTCGACACAGATGAGCACACCTCATCTTAGGGAAGCCGGAGACGCATCAACATGGGGAAGAAGGCGAAGAAGACCTCTGCTGCAGCGAAGCGCCAGGCAGTAGAGCCGCTGCCACCGCAGCCCTCTCCGGCCGGCTCTCGGGCGCCCACGCCAGCCTCGCTGCCAGCATCCGCGGACGAGGGCGATTCACCTGAAAGGAGCACCGACCGATTCTGGGCCAGCCCCTCCCCAAGGACCCCGGACCCATCGCCAGACGCAGCCGCTCAACGCCTGTTGACGCCACCACACTTACTGAGCAGCACGCGTGCCACCCAGACGTCCCTCCAAGAGCTCACCTCAGCAGCAGCCGTCGTCGCCGCCGCTGCCGCAACACAGAGGCCCATAACGTCGCCACCGGCCGAGCCCGCTTGGCCGCCGAGGGCCTCAACAGTCGTCGTCACGGACGTGCCTTGTGACCTACCGTGTAGGTTCATTCATGCAGCCGCCCAGCAGCAGTGGCCATCGGCCTCGAGGGCCAGCCGCATCAGCATACGAGGCCGCGCCACACCCTTGGTCCGTCTGCAGCTAGAGGACGAAGCCGACATGAGCGCGGCCTTAAGGATGGGCCTGCCCTTGTTAGGGCAGCGTCTCAAAATCGAGGCAAGAGTCTCCGAGCGTCTCGCACCTTGTTGTCGATGTTGCAGATATGGACATGTAGCCGCCACTTGCACTGCAACCCCACGGTGCCACTACTGTGGTGCCGCGACTCTCACAGGGGAATGCCAGCAGCACGATATTCGTCGCCGCCGCAGGTACTGCGCCACCTGCAATGGCTTCGGCCACTATACAGGTCAGGCGCAGTGCCCCGCCCGTCCTCGCCAGGACTCTGGCCTTGCTACACCTCCCACGGCTCACTCTAGTGGTCCTGCCGACTGGAGCCAGGCGCTGCACAGCCTCAAGGATGAAGCTCAGCAGACCAACCGCCGGCTACATTCCATCGAGGAGCAACTGGCAAGCGGACCCGCCTCAGCCACCCAAGGGCCTCCTAGAACCGACGTGCAAGACCTCCACGCCGAGGTCTTGAACATTAGCCTTCGCCTGGGGAACTTGGATGACTCATTCGCCACTATCAACGCTCGACTTGACGCCACCACCGCCATGCTGACCGAAGTCAACAACCAACTCTCAACCACCAAGGATCTCATGACTGACAGCCTGGCAACTCTCCAAGAGACCATCATCTCGTCCCTCACGGCACTGCACCACACCACCGGGACCACCTCGTCACACGTCGCACAACTGCAGGAATCCATTGGAGCCACCAACTTACGGGACAGTATAACCCAAAGCTTCAGTGACCTGCAGCACACCATCAACCAAACACATACGCAGACCTTAGACCAGCTTAACCTCACCCTGAAGGAAGCTCAGTCTGCGGCCGCTCCTCCGCTTCCTGACACGTCACAAGCGTACTTCGCCAAAATACTCTCGCGCATAGCTGAAGTACGCTCACGCCTAGAACATCTTCGAACCACAGTGCGCCAACTTACTGACGACTCAACCGCCACGCTGCGGCAACGACGCCGAATGACTTAGTTTTTAAGTGCTGTATGCTCCGAGCGACCGGCACGCCATGGCCGGCGCTAAATTAAGCACAAATGGTGCACAGTGACCCTAAATAAATAAACAACACTAAACATTTCATCCCTCCTTCTATTCCCGGCGATCCATCCAGGACCTCTATGGTAATGGCTGGACCCCCGGTCACTACCCGTTCCTGTAACGTGCCCGATAGGCACCTGCGTATGTTACCACCGTTACTAACGGGGATGCTTCCGTGGGACCCCGCTACTTCTCTCCCTTTATTCTCTCCCAAAGCAACGCTTATTTTGAAAAAAAAGCATAAGTATGGGTTGGGTCAATTAAAATCTTTGAAGTAACATTATAACAGAATTTTTGTAGAAGGTTGGCAAAGGAAATTTTAACGAATTTTCCACAAGAGAATGCCTTAATTTCCACTGAGGGAAAGTATTGCTGCAGGCATGATCAGTAGTGAATTTATTTACTGACATGATTCAAGATAGTCTTTAATCTAAGATTCAATCCTCGCGAGTTTAGGAACAGGGGATGTAGCCTGGCCTCGTAGCTCAGTCGGTAGGGCACGTTATTGCCGTGTTACGGGCCCCGGTTTGGATTCCCAGCAATGGCGGTGGCGATTTTTCTCCGCCCAAGATAATTCTTCATCTTCCCCAGGGTCTGGAAGTATGAATGAGAGTGTGAATGTGTACGTGATCTAATAATTAAACTCCAGCGAATACGAGTTTACACCTTCGATATGTTCCAAAGGATAACGGTCAGCGACATGACCATTGGAGTTAAAGGGAACAAATGGAACAAGTGAAAAAGAAAACATGGATTGAAGCACTTCTTTATTACAGTGACAACCTGGAAGATGTGAAAAAGATGCTCCAACTATGTGATCAAAATAAGTGAAGCAGCAATATCACTTGCTTATCTGTTGGTTTCATGGGAACACAATACAGTTAGAAAGGTGATTTGTGTTGACCAAATTTTTAAACACATGTGACTTAATCCTGGTTATATCTACAATGAAACGGCCTATGAAAGTACTTTTGTAAACGTATATCCTCAAATTTGCATAGATGAAGATATAAACCACTCTGAATGAGGGAGTTGAGAATGTAACACCTCAATTTACTATTATAAACATATGTTAAACACGAAACAATATTTTAGTTACATTGATTATACTCTAGGAAAAGGCAGTTTAGCTCAGAAGCAAAATAAAAGTAAGCTCTTGTTTCTGTCCACAGATGGCTCCACATGCAATATCTTATACCGGAAAAAAACAATTGCAATTGTTTATTAAGTTCTCAAGCGTACGTTATAATGTTACTGAGGTGTAGCATAGATTTGTGTGAGCTTTACGATGAGTAAACGAAGACTAGCTAGAATGTATACACTTACAATATCTAACTAAACAAATAACTGTAATTGAGAACAGAAGTATTCTAAAGCGGTTATATATGTACACTTTTTGCTAAGCTTAAGTATGGGTAAATGCAACTGTTTCTTCCATAACTTCGTCTGAGAAAAAGTTTTGCTGAATGTATTATCAGTAGTGAAATTATTTACTGATATGATATAAGATACTCTTTGCTCCAAGATTCAATCCTCACGAGTTTAGGTACATGGATTGTAGCCTGGCCTCCTATCTCAGTCGGTGGGACACATGCCTGCCGTGCTAGGCGTCCCGGGTTTGATTCCCAGCAGCGGGGTTGGTAGTTTTTTTCCGACCAAGGTAATTCCCCATCTTCCCCAGAGTCTGGAAGTATGAATGAGAGTGTGAATGTGTACGTGGTCTAATGATTAAACTCCAACGAATAAGAGTTAACACCTTCGATATGTTCCAAAGGAGAACGGTCAGCGATATGACCATTCGAGTTAAAGACAGTGTATAAATGGAACAAATAAAATAAAACATGGATTGAAGCACTTCTTTATTACAGTGACCATCTGGAAGATGTGAAAAAGAAGCTTCATGTGATGAACAAAATTGAAACAGCAAGTATCACTGCTGCAGGAAATTTTTGCAATCAGAAGAGTTTCCACAGTAAATTAATGTTTATTAAGAGCTACTTTAGTAAAATCCCAGCAGTAATTATGTGTTGGAAGAAAAAGCGTATTACATTATTTTTTGCCCTGCAGGTACACGAAGTCTCTGTCGAGGAAATTGTCTCCAGAACACAACTGAAGAAATCGAAGCGGAGAATACATGTGTTTCGCGCTTTGAATCAGATGTTGCAAGAATAATCTTAAAAGAAGCTTTGGGCCTATGTTGTCACATACCCTCTTTTCTGTCGCTTCGTATGGAGAACAGAGATCTTTCTCTCCATATAAAAATATTTTAAGCGACAGACAGAAATTTTTTCTTCAAGAAAATTGAGTAAATGTCTGTTTACTGCAACGAAAACGACAAATGATTAGATAAAATGAAACAGAGGCTGATGGATTAATTTTGTTAATGCCTGAGTGTGAGAATAAGTTTTCAATTTGATTACTTCATAAAGATTGCTTAATAAATGTTAGAGAGTTTAAATAATGTGATTTATTTTAAAATTCACATTATAATGACCTTAGAGAACGTTTATCATGATTTTGGTGCATATATGTATGTGTATATTCATACTTTATAGTGCATATAAATCCGAGCTCTGCTCATCATACATAGACAAAATCGGTTCTTGTTAAAAGAGTAATCTGTTACTTTATTTATTCCCTTTAACGTATTCGAGATGATCTTTACGTTTAGTTTCGATTTCCTACTATCGTTATATCTTAAAAACACTAGCCCCCATTCTGTTGTTCTGCTGATTTCATACGAAGAGAATTGAGTATGAAAGGCGGCTTGTGTTGATCAACTTCTTAAACACATGTGACGCTATCGCTGCTGTATGTACAACAGAACGGGTTTGAAACTAGTTCTGTAAACATTATCCGTTAAATTTTTAATAGATGTACAGCGAAGGCGTTGCGGAGGAGCGAGTTGACAATGTAATGTGATTGTAATACCTTCAGTCATTATTATAAACGTACGTTTATAATGAAAGCAAATGAAATCGTTTCGCAGCATGTGACATCATCCGAGAACTTGTATTCCAATGAAGGTTTCGATTTTTCAAAGTATTGGAATACAGTTTATTCGATTCTTAAAATCATTCGATTCTGCCCATCACTACTATAGGTATATAGCTTTGGGTTTTAGATCTGTCACATAAATATATCTGTTTTTGACTAAAGTGTAAAAGGTGTATATTTATTATTTATCAACTAATTGTACACACAGGTTGTTTTTATGGATGAAGGAAATATCCAACCAAATAGCGCGCGTCTTAAAAATTTCCTAGCTTCTTTTCAAAACTTAGAAGAGTGAACACTGGGATAGTACGTCATGTCATTTTGTTTTGACATACAACTCGCTCCCTAACAACGTGTAGTATAGTTACCTCGCCGTTGTCCACCGCCAAGTACTTCTCTCCACTTTACTACAGTTTGCCATAGCAGAGAAAGTCCCAGCAGAATGAGGCTTAGGGGCAAATTACTGATTAGCCATGGTTCCGATGTCCTGCCTAATAGTTGTTTGACACTCAGAACATTTCAGTTACGTCCCATTAAACAAACATATTTTCTTAAAGATGCAGAGCGAAAATGGAATACAGGTGGTATATCCCAAGTGGGGCATCCCCGAAGAGGAAGGATTAGGCGAGAGGAGACACAGGCTGGCCGCCACAAAGAGTGACGACAGTGTAAGGGCAAGGTCCCCACATTTCACTTAGCTACATTGCTACATTTCACTTAGATGGAAGCGTCCCCGGCTGGCCAAGACAACAGACACCCTACACAACTGTGGTTCGGAAACTGTCCCACAACGAGACCTGGGTGCGGAGACCGGCAACCGTAATTCCGGACGAGGAATTTGTTCACTCAGAGCATATCGTCCTGCCATGCGCCGTCTTTACAAATTACTGAAATCTCATCCATAATACAGTCGGTTTCCAACTTCCCGGAAAAATTCAAGAAAAACATTTCAGCTGCAGTAAAAATATCCTAAACAACTGGTATTTTAATTAAAATCGCTGGTGCCATTTTTGACTAAGTCAGAGTTTTCGAACAATTTGAATCTTCGGAAGATATCAAACGGAAATACCAAGCATGCTTTTCTTTATTGTTGAGTTATGCTACTCAGCTCACAGAAACAAACACACAATACGCGCGCGGACACAAACGCACATACACACACATACACGAGAAGGTTTTACTAAAAATGTTTTTATTTAATTCATTGAGTCTCAAAACGTGTATTTAGGGTGATATCTCTGAATTAATTTTTTGGGTGGAATACAGTGGTTCCTCTGCTTAAGTGTAATTAAGTAAACTAGACACCATATGGACAAAATATTGCACAAATGTACAATAAGTATTGACAAAAACTCATAGGTCATACTCTCAAAGACGTACGTTTTACCGGTTTTTTTGTAGTACATATATCCCTTAACAATTTTAACAAGGTGCTGCAGATTCAATATTTTTGCGCAACAAAATGTGTAGCTCGAGTTTTCTGGGAAATGTCTCAGAAGGCCTCCTCATTCTGAATAACGTATGTAAGCATTTCTGTCACTTCTAACTCGAATATGTAGACAAAATGTTGTTAACGTGGATCTACTTTAATAGTGTAATTTATGTCAACTTCTTTTATCCCATTAATGATTTCGGAGATGTTCTTTGCTTTTATTTTCAAATAGATCACATTTTTATATCTTAGAAACTTTGTCCGCACGTTCGTATTTATCTGTTGGTTTCATAGGATCACAATACAATTAGAAAGGCGATTTGTATTGACCAAATGTATAAGCATATTCGACTTAATCCTAGTTATATCTATAATGAAATGGCCTATGAGAGTACTTTTGGAAACGTATATCTTCAAATTTGCATAGAAGGAGAGATAAATAGCTCTGAATGAGTGAGTTGAGAATGTGGTGTGATTGTAACACCTCAATTTACTATTATAAACATACGTTACACACGTAAAAAATATTTTGGTTACACTGATTATCCGCCAGGAAAAAGCATTTTAGCTCAGAAGCTAAATCAAGTACTCTTGTTTATGTCCACAGATGGCTCCACCTGTAATATTTTATACCGACAAAGAATAACTGCAATTATTTACCTAATTTCTCAAGCGTATGTTATAATTTTACTGATGGGTAGAATAGCTTTAAGTTCGTTTTATTAAGAGTAAACGAAGAGTAGCTAGGATGTACACAGCTGCAATATCTAACTAAACAAATAATTGTGTTCGAGAACAGAAGCATTCTGAAGCGGATATATACCTGCACCTTTTGCTCAGCTTAAGTATGGGTCAATGCAATTCTTACAACAAACGATATAACAGAATGATTGTAGAAGGTTGGTAAAGGAAATTTTAACGATTTTTTCAGAAGTGAGTGCTTTAATTTCCTCTCAGAGCACAAGTGTACAAAGTTTAGACCTTTTAGGTGCAGTGCAGGGACAGAAATTGTCGAAAACAGTATTTTAAAGTTTTCTTCAAATTAATCTTGTTTCCGCTACACGAAATACAATATTTTACGCCGTATGATTTATAATGCAGCCATCTCTCTCTCTCTTTCTCTCTCTCTCTCTTGCCATTTACATTCTCCAACGTTAAGTCATATCGGACGATGAATGGAATGGGTGAAATGATGCTGAAATGAACCCAGGGTCTACAGAGCTTAGACTAGACAGCAACAAGCGGTTGTTTTGAACTGTCATTGCTTCTGAAAAAAGCTGATTGAGAGTCTGTATAACTAAAATACTGGCCCGTGTGTAAGGAATGTTTATTATAGTAACTGAAGCTATTACAATCACACTACATTCTCAATCTGCTTTTCCACAATGTCTTATCTGTCCAATCGTTCAAAATGTAGCATACACGTTTACAGATGTAGCTTCATAGACCGTTTCGTCGTACATACCACAGTGACAAAGTCACATGTCCTTAAAAAATGTAAGCACAAGCAGCATTTCAGACATCATGCTCTTCCTATGAAATCGCCTGTGAGACATGAATTGGGACTAGCGTGTTTAAGACATGAGGGTATTGGAAAGCTGAATCTAAAATCAAAGAACATCTGAAATAACAAAAATCAACGGAATAAATAAATTACACTGTTTAAAAGTGCATGATGCAACAAGACTTTGGCTATGTATATTGAGCTCCAAGTGAGATAATATCTTACAAAATTTGTATAGAAGACAAAGAACTTCTGAGACCTTTCCCAGAAAATTCAAGTACATATGCTGTTTGGATTTGCTGCACAGATATATTGAACCTGCGACACCTTTTCTTGTATCATCGCTAAGTTAAAGGCAATTTTAAGTTCGCTGGGGCTCTGTAACAACTTTATGACCAACACGGATTAAATAATGCCATTTCTTCATAGATTCAACTTGTTCAATGAACAAGTCTCCGGCCGTGAAAGTCTTCGTTTGTTAATATTTTCAACTACTGCAAAATATCTTCCGCGCGTTAAACAATGTCTGATGCCATCAGAAGCTCTTAAGGTTGATATGGTTTCCTTCAGTGCATTACTTCACCACGTCATTTCTCATGATTGTTTCAGCGGCTTCGGAGTCCACTGGTACTCTTAGCGCATGGTTCCCCAGCAACAGTTCAGCCGTCCCCATCATCCTAAAGCTACTCCGGTCACGCAAGGTCATAGAGGTCTCTTAGAGACAGTACCAAATTTCTCATCAGGCCGACCTTTACTCATTGTAGGGTGAAGTACCTCGCAACAAGAGTCCCTTCTCAGCACACACTTAAGGATCATAAGATAATTAAGGTGAATTGCTTTGCAAAGATTGTATTGTAATAGCTACGAAATATACTGGGACACAATGTAACTAGTTTCTGAGAAGCGGACCGTGGTAACGCATATGTACAGTAGCCTACTACCCATTTACTAATAAGTAAAATTAACGACAATAGATATTAATGAATACAAAAGTAACTTGTAGGGGCATCACTTACAAGGGAATTATAACTGTACTCAGATCTGTACACGCTTGAGAGTTTGATGGCGTCATCCCTTGTCTATGTGGAACCAGTGTGCCTAAAAATCGGGTGCGGACTATAGCTGGAAGTACCCGAAAATGTGCCCAGAATACCTAGCAACATATACGTATAACAACATAGCATTTACCCCTGACATGCAGCGGTTTACTCATGACATATGTAAGGAGCGCTCATCCCCACACTCGTTATAGAGCTGACGAGGGATGTCCAGCAGCTACATGCAAGCGGCACTTCCCAGGCTTCAGTTTTGGGCGTTGCGATCCTCGTCTACAGCTGATTTTTGGTGCACATGGTGTACATACAGCAGGTATTATATCGTCAAATGTTCGGGTGCGTAGTGGTGTGAGGACAGTGATAGTTCCCTTTTAACTACATTCATATCATATGCATAATATCTCTTGAGCAAAAGGTGCATCATCTAAATAATGCACATTGAAAACTCATGTATAACTGCCGTTTGCAGGAACAATTCGTATCATTTCCCTATTTTTATGTTTACGTCTAATTTAGATATAGGAGAAAAGTGCATATTACATTGAACCATATGATAAATTTTCAAAATAATGTTTTGCAGATATATTCATGTTAAGGCACTACTGTTCTGTTGTGCTATCTGGTGACATCGCCACTATCAGTCACTGCAATTGCAGGTGCCAATATAAACTTTAGATTTCCTTTAGCTAATTTGGCTCCTGTCCTCCATTCCAAGCAATTATCGCATAATGAATACTTAAACAATTAAGCGCATGATAACAACCTACATGTTGTATTATTTCAAACAAATGTGAAAAATGTTTATTTATGAGAATACAGAGTATATCGGTGCATTGTCGCATCACAAATGTCGACTGTACAACGCATCCAATTTAAATGTTCACCTTTTAGAAGGACGTATCGTACTTGAACATAATTTACCTCGCAATTATGATACGTTCCTGTTATCTTATATACTATAGTTTAACATAAACTTACTGTAACAGGGATGCATAACTATTTACGAGTAGCAGGTAACAGTACAAAAATCGACAATAATACAGTCATCGGTTGTAACTTCGTGAACTACGACAATTATATCGGTTATGCGCAAATACCGCCTTCCATACACCAATTTATTTCTTGCGGCTGTCTCCATTTCTGGCTCATCTGTCTCCATCACGACAGATAAGAAATAAGGAGGATAATAGTTTAATATTTCCGTCTTCAGTGCGGCCATCACCGTGTGATGTGGCACGGTCAACTAGCATTCCACAAAAGGCTAAACGCGAAAGTGGCTGAGGATTTAAACAGATCCTGGGAATTAAGAGCTATAGAGAAAATGTTTTCGTAGTTTTCAAGCACTATACGTTCAGTGCCAATTGAAAAAGTGTATTGATCTCCGTCGCCGACGACCTCATGAAAACTGCAACCCAGCTGCGAGATTCAGCAATCCGACAACCAACAGCAGGTAGCGCGGATTTAGGTAAGCGCAACGTAAAATCGCCATTGTACCTATTATGTGTTTCAAACGGTAAGAGTTCTAGTCGCTGGCAAATCAGATGAGTTATCGCGCTCAGCGCTGCCACTCGTTACCCCTGCTCCTTTATATAAGTATTTCCCTCTCTCTCGCACACATACGAGTCTTCTTGGCGCTAGAGGTAAGGGAACGCAAGTTGAATTTGCCAAACCATAATAAAGCCGGCCCTCGTAGTCATGGTCGATACAGAGTTAGAGATCTTTAGTGTTCCGTCGCGTAGAGGGTCGCGAGTTCGAGTCCCCCATCAGACATGGGTGTATATGTGTATCGTATATATGTGCGCCATTAGAGAACATAGGTTCCTTTCAATGGTCAAAAGGGTTCTTCCCGAAGGCCCAAAATGGGTATGCATATCTTGTATATGTTTACCGCTAGAGAAAATAGATTCTCTTCGATGGCCAAAAGAGTTTTTCCCGAAGGCCCAAAATGTGTATATGTATCGTGTATATGTTTACCGCTAGAGAAAATATATTCCCTTGGATGGCCAAAAGGGGTTTTCCCGAAGGCCCAAAATGTGTGTATGTATCGTGTATGTGTTGACCACAAGAGAAAATAGATTCTCTTCGATGGCCAAAAGGGTTTTTCCCGAAGGCCCAAAATGTGTATATGTATCGTGTATATGTTTACCGCTAGAGAAAATAGATTCTCTTCGATGGCCAAAAGGGTTTTTCCCGAAGGGCCAAAATGTGTGTATGTATCGTGTATATGTTTACCGCTAGAGAAAATAGATTCTCTTGGATGGCCAAAAGGAGTTTTCCCGAAGGCCCAAAATGTGTGTATGTATCGTGTATGTGTTGCACACAAGAGAAAATAGATTCTCTTCGATGGCCAAAAGGGTTTTTTCCGAAGGCCCAAAATGTGTGTATGTGTATCGTGTATGTGTTTACCGCTAGAGAATATAGATTCTCTTCGATGGCCAAAAGGGTATTTCCCGAAGGCCCAAAATGTGTGTATGTGTATCGTGTATGTGTTGACCACTAGAGAAAATAGATTCTCTTCGATGGCGAAAAGGGTTTTCCACGAAGGCCCAAAATGTGTATGTGTATCGTGTATGTGTTGACCACTAGAGAAAATAGATTCTCTTCGATGGCCAAAAGGGTTTTTCCCGAAGGCCCAAAATTAGTATGTGTATCGTGTATATGTTTACCGCTAGAGAAAATAGATTCTCTTCGATGGCGAAAAGGGTTTTTCCCGAAGGCCCAAAATGTGTATGTGTATCGTGTATGTGTTGACCACTAGAGAAAATAGATTCTCTTCGATGGCCAAAAGGGTTTTTCCCGAGGGCCCAAAATTAGTATGTGTATCGTGTATATGTTTATCGCTAGAGAATATAGATTCTCTTCGATGGCGAAAAGGGTTTTTCCCGAAGGCCCAAAATGTGTATGTGTATCGTGTATGTGTTGACCACTAGAGAAAATAGATTCTCTACGATGGCCAAAAGGGTTCCTCCCGAAGGCCAAAATGGGTATATCTATCGTGTATATGATTACCATTAGAGAAAATAGATTCTCTTCGATGGCCAAAAGGGTTGTTCCCGAAGGCCCAAAATGTGTATGTGTATCGTGTATATGTTTACCACTAGAGAAAACAGATTCTCTTCGATGGCCAAAAGGGTTCCTCCCGAAGGCCAAAATGGGTATATCTATCGTGTATATGATTACCATTAGAGAAAATAGATTCTCTTCGATGGCCAAAAGGGTTGTTCCCGAAGGCCCAAAATGTGTATGTGTATCGTGTATATGTTGACCACTAGAGAAAATAGATTCTCTTCGATGGCCAAAAGGGTTCTTCCCGAAGGCCAAAATGGGTATATGTATCGTGTATATGTTTACCACTAGAGAAAATAGATTCTCTTCGATGGCCAAGGGGGTTCTGCCCGAAGGCCAAACATGTGTAAAAGAAATAACTTTATAATAATGTAGTGGTTGAAATCACATTCGCAACATGACTATTCGTATATTATGTACATGTATTAATGCTATAATTGTAATTATAGATTATAAATTGCCTATATTACTAATCCAACGGAACTACCATTGTATCATCCATATACCCGTGAATGTGACTTAGGTACGTCAAGAGACAGTTCGCCATTGTCAATGCCTTCATCGTCCGAGTATTGCAAATTTATGATGATAGGCTCTAAAATCTCGTCACGTGCTATTTCTTTCCAAAAGTCGTCGTCCTGAATGTTATGTGAGTGTTTCACACAGCTCGCCCAGTCTTATGTTGCCTTGTCAATTTTTCGTTTATAAGTTATTGAACGTCAGTCAGTTTAAAATTATTATGTCTGTTTGCAGTGTAATTTCAGCCTACATTAACTCAATTTTTTGCATAGGCAGTGATAAAGGGGTGGCAAATACTTTCGTGTCTCATTTTAATTTCAATTTCATCCAACTAATACAATTTTCCTTGGCTTTATAACGGAATAACAACTGAATATTATTGCTTTGAACCCTCTAGAGTAAATAGAAATTACGAACCATTCATAAAGAAACATATATTCTGACGATACACGTTCTGCCGGGCCAGCAGGAAGTATACTGCTTGTTCTTTCTCGAATTTAACAAACAATTGGACTTATTGAGTATAATTATTCTATCACGTCATGTCAAACGTTTGCATTTCATTTCTGAGTAACTACTAATATGCGTATACGCATACATGCTAACCAGTGATGATGTTCATTGCTGGGTTTACGTCGCGATTCATTGTTATAATATATTGGTACTTCATTTATTTGAGCTAAATGATATGGGGTGTAACTCTCATTTTAAACACATTACCCTCCAACTTCCTCCTGGATCAGTTTTGGCAAAATCTAATTATTTGTATATATTAACTAGTATGTATTAGAGATGGATTCAGTTGGATCACTGCATCCTTTGAAGTTTGGTATAAGTCCAGGGAGTAACGCAAACTGGATACCCCGTCCAACGTGTTATTTCCTCTTCACTTTGGAATCAACGTACTCCATCGTAACTAAAAGGCAAAATTGCTATTGTACATCATATAAAATTTGCGTGCTTTTAAATTTATAATATGTATAATTGGATTCAAATTCAAATTACGGTTGCCGATCTCCGCACCCAGGTCTCGTTGACTCTGTTCCTGTAGTACTCTTTGGCGTTTGAGCGATAAGTTTATAAGCATTTCCAAAATAGCTTGTTCAGAAGAACTCGTTTGCGGTAAATCAGATGACCTAATTAATTCACCAATAGTTACATATAGAGTTAAGGAGGCTAATATAAATGTCGTTGCTAAGAATTATTTCTCTAATATCTTATTATATATATAAGGTCCCAGGACAGGATTTCGGCCGATTTTACACAAAAGTCTGTTCCTGGCATACTTATAGATATGCACGTGCAAAACCCTAAAAATTCAATATCATGTTTCATCATGACAACGGACCGTTGTATGTAAGAAAAACGTAGAAAAAAAGTACCTGAATATATCCATGTTAAGCATAATGGACCTCCTAAAAATTGCTGACCAAACAACCTAAAATTCCAAATTTTGTTTCTTAAAGGTGAAGGTAAAATACTAGGATCAGCTTTCATCATCGGTTCAAGTAGTGCAACATTTAAAAATTCTTTACTTACTGCCCTTCAGTACTCAGTTTTATGCACAATATTCTTAAGCATGTTTTCATTCATCGTTTTAACGTTAATCCTGAGAGAAATCTGTAGATGCATCAGGTAACCCACATGCGCGGTATTTCATCTAAGCAGATGTCCCTTGGTGCGTTATAGCAGTTGTAGATTTTAACGGGCCAAAACCAATAAATCGCAATTCAGTAGTGCCAGCGAACATTGTTCTGCTCCAAGCGACTGTAATACCTCCATGTCGCTTGACGTTGAATACCCATTATCCTAATTTTTTTTAGTTCTGTGGTTCTTTGCCTCACACGCAGTGGCATAGAGGGTTTCACACACGAAACATACTTATGCCAAAAGATATATTTACTTGATTCAGTGTCTCAAATAATAAATGTATCGTTAGGTTTTAAATGAACGCTGTACCTGGAAAAAGCCTTAATTTAAAGTTACCTAGTCCAGTTGCCATAGAATACGTGCTATAGTGAAAATTGGAGAACACAATATACAGGAAGTGTATGTAATAGAAGAAATGCCAATAGATAGTGCTCCTGAGGTCCTCAGGCTGCTGGATGATGGAGCAGTTGATGGAATGTTGGTTTGGGGAAACTGTAGGTCCCGCAAAAAACCCGCCCCAGCGCTGCGACGCCAACCACAGATTTCGCTTTGCGGTCGCCTGGGAAAGAATATGGCCCGCCTTGGTGGAAGTCAGGCGTTCTAAACACTCGGCGACGGTGCGGTCATTAATCTTATTGTTCACTTGGTAAATATTCTAAGAAATAACCGTCTATGCTTGCAATGCGAACATAAATTGGAGAACACGCGAGAACATTGCTCTCTCAGTAGCGAGTGTGATAAGACATCTTATCTCTGCGTCACATGATATCTGTATCTTAAAGCATCCTTTAATATCGCCAGGGTTAATTTTGAGTAGCATATAAATTTAATTTCAGTATAATGGACAGTTTACGAGTGCTGACCTAGAGACTTGGCAGGCAAATTTATTTCCAAAAGGTAAAATAATGTGCGTGGAGTGGGTTTTCTTCATCAGATCAAGTAGCGGAAAGGTTTAAAGGACGTTTACTTACATGATTTTCTGTACTGAGCCATGTACCAAATATTCATAAACACTAGGTTTCCTTGTATCTGTCTAATAATAAGACAGATGATAATATGAGTATATTACACATTTCTTAAAAGTTGAAAGGATAATTTTGGAATGCAGCGGCACAGAGCGATCTTTAAATCTTTAGAGTGGTGGTCGCTATGTTTTGGCCTGTAAGTTAAGTTTGATAGCGTAGCCGAGAAATTAAAAGGTTTATACTTGAGAAAAGCTTATGTACAACAAATGTGACGTGATAACTTTGAAATGTGTCTTGTCAGAAAATGTATTTCATCTAAATTAATTAACTGGAGTAAGACCTTCCATATATATTACAGTTTAGCACATACACAAAACGGAAACATAGTGACATCTCGTAAATATTAATGAAAATGTTTTATTCATCATGAAATTACTTTAACTTTCTGGACTTTCATTTAAACTCCCTGGCGCTAATTATGGCAAATTATGGGATTTACAAAGCATTTCTTAGGCGTCCTCGAAAGATGTTAGGCTTAAATAACTTGTGTTCCTTTATTTTCCAGTTATGTTACTCGGACTACAGAGAATTTTTTTGGCTCATGGGGCTTCAAAACTTGACCATCCGCGGAAATACCTGGGTCACATTCTTGGCCTCAATACAGAAATTCCTCTACCAACTGCAGGTACGGAAACTTTAAACTATGTGATCAACATATTGCAACTTCATAAAATAGGCGTTACTGAAAATCATCGGAAGCAACTTTAGCGTTTTCTAATTTGATAAGCAATACCTACAAAGCTTTGTTCAAGATTCCCAATGCTCATTATATTTGCAGACTAAAAGATATGTGCAGCTTGAATTTACTGCGAAAGATATCAAAAGCACTTTACGTTCACATTGCATTTCGTAAGAGTTCCTCCCACACTTTACTCGTAAGGAAAAGAAAAAGTTTTCTTATTGAAATTTTCTGACTGTAAGAGTGTAATTTACGTCAAATTATATTATACCATCTATATTTTTCAGGCCGTTGTTTGTCTTTAGTTTCAGTTTCCCAATATCAATTTCTCTTAACTCTAGCACCATTCCTCTTTATCCTCGTAATTTCGTAAGGAATATCATGGAACTTGAAGCATGACATGATTTGACCAACTATACCCAAATGGGTTACGAAACTAAGTGTGCAAATGCGTATGCGAATTTGGAAAAGATGGAATGATACGTCGTTTTGGACGAGTGGGTTGGGAATGTGCTGTGATTATAACACTTTGACTTATTATTAAAAAATAATGTTGCGCACCAAATTTAGTTTAGTAATGGCCACTTTATCCCGGGATGAGCTTATTGGAAGTATTTAGACCGCTTGGAACTCACCAAGAGGCCCCGGTTCTATCCCACATGACCTTGAAAGGGATTTGTGGTGGACAACATGGCGCTGGGATGAGCTTTCCAGGATCATCCGTTTTCCCACGGCAGCATTCAGCCAGTTGCTCCATCATCTTTACTATCATTCTTCTCGCCTTCTTATATATCCTCCTCTTCCATTACCTTCATACCAGGCATTGGGCTGATCAGCTGTTCTAGTTCTGTATGGGATCCAAACCTTCTGTTTCCCAGGCCCGACCTAAGAAGGGATAGAGGAACAAGAAAACTAACAGCACGTTAGTGGTACAAGTAGGACGCTTAAGAAAGAGGACAAGTTTATTGTCTCACAAACAGGTTAAGCTCCAAGAAACACATCCCTTCTGTCCATAGAAAGCTCTTATCTTTAATATCTTATACCGTGGAAGAAGAACGAATATAATTTATATACCTTTGTAAGACATGTGATTAACTTCTTTAGGTTTAGCATAGATTTATGTTTGCCTTACTACGTAAAAGTGTAGCGTATTTTAACTTTATGCAAACGTAATTTCAAAATAACAAATAATTGTGTGTTAAATGGAATTATCTAAATGCTCTATATGTACTCTATATATATTGATGCCATGTAACAACTAGGATCACGATTCAGAGCCACATGTTCAAATATTTCAATGGGTATTTTTGAAAATTTGGCAAAGGTCTGCTGAAGAATAGTTCAATAAAAACATCGGTTACAAATTCAATAAGTTATATATTGGTCCGCTTCTACTCTGGGATACAGATGACTTTGACGTTCCGCAATATATTTGCCAAACAAATAAAATTTGTAGCCTTAATATTTTTGCAAAGATCTCGGACGTACTTTATACTTTCAAAATACTTTATAAAGTGTTCATCCAAGTTAAAATTATAATAAATAAGAAAAATCTTGTTGAAGGTTTTGGAGAATTTCTTTGTCTTTCGATTCCATTTTTCAGTATCGATATATCTTAAAACCGCTACTCACCGTTCCTGTCTCTCAGACGATCTCACAGAAATAGATTGAGACTTGAAACGCGGCAGGATTTGACGAAAATAATCGAAATGGGCTATGGATCCACTTATGTAGACATGTACATAAAATTTGGGACTAAGGGAAGGATATGCGCTTTTGGAGTAGTGGCTCGAGAATGTAGTGTGATAGCAGTACCTTCAGTCATTGTTTAAGTGACATATTTTATTATTACGGGGGGATATGATTTAGTTACACCGATTTTATTTCAGAAACTCTTATTCGCTTGTAGGCGATATCTATTTCAAAAAGTGCTTGCTGCTGTCCATAGCTGGCTCTACCTGTAATATCTTTTACCAAAGATAATGAATGACAATTTAATACACAACTTTGTTTGTCACATGAATAAATCCTTTAGGTTTAGCTTAGGTTAAAGTGCGCTTTATTCCTAGAAAAGAAAGGTCAATTAGAATGTTCGCAGACGGAATTACAAATTTAGAATTAAATATAAATGAGAAAGGAAGTACCCCGAAATGAGTATATATTTACGGACCTAGCCATCTTGATTCAATAGGGTACAAGGAGCTGCATCCTGTCCTTCAACCCCCAGGTACATACTTGTAACCTCATAAATAACACCATTCTAAAACCCTACATTTCACCCTACAATATCCCGAAATTTTGCCTTACCTGCGCTAAAACCCTTAACGGGTGGGCACGCAGCAAAAACCTTCTGGCTATATACAGCCAGTCAACACCACACGGTATGGCATGGCTTGGTTCAGTCACTCGTGTCACTCGTGAACTCGTCACTCCTCTTCGAGCTTCCCAAGAGTGCACTCCGTGCAGCAGCGCCACCTGGCGTCTTCAAGCCCGCCGCAGAAGAGGTGCCGAATGGCCTTCTTCTAAGAGCAGCCGCAGCAAGCAGCTAGCATGCAGAAACAAGCAGCAGCAGCCGTGTATCAACAGCAAGCTACAAACTGCACCACCGGCCTGGAGACTTGCTGGCACTAACAGCAGCATTTCCACTGGCGTCTTCCAAATTTAGCAGAAGGCTCCGGCCCGCCATAACACGAGCGTAAGCCAGGCCAAGAGCAGATCCCTTATTTTCATTCTACTCTTACACTATCTGATTTCTTTTCCTACCCTGACGAACGGACTGACAGACAACTTTACAGCGGGCTGGTAAGACGACAGCCAAGGGTAAGGTCCTCCGGCCCTACACACCGAGTCTCAATGGCTCGCATAGGTGCCTCCCTAGAGTGGGTCCGTTCCACTTGCAGCAGCCGCAGGGTAACTGCGCTGAATATCGACGGCGCAGGACCCAGACCCAACCATACCCTGCCTCCCCTGAGAGGGCAGAGCCTGTGCAAAAGCGCACTAAGCTCACGGGGCAGCAGACTGCTGCTGCCCCCTGCCAACCTATGGCAGCACCAGCTCCTTCCCACCCCTCACAGGTTGCTCTGCCGGAGTCAAATGGCTCCGACGCTGACAGCTTCACGCTAGTAGAGGGACGAAGAAAGAAGTAACGTCCCAAACCACCTCACCCCAACCACAGGGCAGCTATCCACCCCCACGCAAAGGGGGACCTAAGTTGCCAACTATCGTGGCAGACACCTTCCCAAACCATGTGGGAATTACGCGATTACTGCCCAACGCCTGAAAATGAAATTTGAAGGGTGCAGGAGGCCTAGAAAGCTTCATGTAATCACCTCGAGCGTGGAGGATCATGAGGCAGCAAAGGCTGTACTACGAGAGCGGAATATTGAATTCTACAGCTACTCGCCTCAACGAACACACCTAGAGAGGCGTATCATCAGAGGCCTAGACTCTGACTGTACTCCTGACGACGTCAGATCGGCGCTGAAGGACGAACACGGCATAGACGCCATCTCTGTCACCCAACTGAGGAAGACTGTCTCAGAAGAAGGCACCATCAAAGTTCCCATGCCTCTTTTCCTGGTCCTTGTGGACAAGGTGCGGGAGGCCCATGTTCAGCCCATTGAACTTGTCAGCAGGCTGATCTTCACTGTCGTGAAAGTGGAACGCTTTCACGGTAGGTAGTGACCCGTGCAGTGCCACCGGTGCATGGGGTTCCATCACTCAAGCACTATGTGTGAGCGAAAGTTCACATGCTTGAGATGAGCGTGCCCCCATACCCTGAAGGACTGCCCCAACCCGCCCGAGGAGCTCCAATGTGTGAACTGCTAGCAGCAGCACGTGAGCGTCTACAAGGGCTGCGAAACCAGGCTGAGGATTATTGAGAGCCGCCAGAGGGCAACCTGGAAACGGCTACAGTCCGCCCTGGCGTGTACTTCGTGGCCGCCCTCAGGAAGGCTGAAATCACCCTGCAGAGGGCAGAGGCTTCCGCCTCCCCTGCAGAACCTACTACAGCACCGGCAAGAGTGGCCGAACCCGCTGTACCCTCCACAAGCGGGGACAATAAGAGTGGCAAACCAAAAAAGGGTGGGAAAGGCAAGAAGAGTGTGAAATCCACTAATCCGCCCACCGCAAAGAAGCAGCCAGCAAACACCCCAGCTCATGCCCCGGGACCAGAGGCACCAGCTGCGCCGGCACCGCCGGTAGCGACCGCGGTCGAACCTGCAGCACATAAACCGGCGAACGCCGGCACAACCTCAGCAGCCTTCTGGGCCACCGTGACCCAGGCTGACATGGAGGTGTTCCAGGCCCTATCTCTGTGGTTTGGGGACCTAATTCAAAGGGCGCTTCCTGCACTGCGCAACTGCAAGCTGCAGGAAAGCAACCACCTCCAAACACCCATGCAGAAATACTCTATTGTGCTTCAAACGCTGGAGGAGCTGTATCCCGTATCAGCCAAGTGATGGCCCCTCGACTTGTTCGAAGGTCATGGCGCACCACGTTCTGGAACTCAAATGGCATTCGAAATCACCATCCCAGCGTACTTGAGTTTGCACAATTCTTCGGCATTGACATCCTATTGGTCTGAGAGACACAGCTGGATGCCGCCTGGCATTTCTCGCTGCCTAGCTACGCCGCCCATCGATCCGATCGCGTCGGACGACGAGGCGGTGGCACAGCCACTTTCATCCGCAACCACATCACCCACACGCCCTTCCCGTTACTCCCACTTCAGCACGTGGAGGCCTGCGCTATCAGGCTCACCAACGGTGGACTTGGCACGTTGCTGATAGTGGCATACGACCCTCCCGGCCACCGCTTCCATCAGGCAGACCACACTACCCTACTAAACCTCCACCCAGTGGTCTGCATCGCAGGTGATCTCAACGCGAAGCATGCCCACTGGCACAGCCGCACCAAAATGCCAAGGGGAGCGGGCTCTACCGCCTCATCAGCGGTAATCCAAACCTCGTCGCCTATGGACCAAGAGGACCTACTTTCTACCCGGCCCGCGGTGGGCCGGACGTACTCGATATCATGATCACCAAGAACTTTACATATCACCTAAACCTCTCTGTAGTCAACGAACTAAACTCCGACCACGACCCTCACGTGGTGGACTCGAACTTTGACATGCCAGCTCTGTTAAATCCAGACTGGACATACGAGGTCGACTGGAATGCAGCCGTCCTTGACCATAAGCAAACCGTGGACCCGCCACCACGAATCGACTCTATCGAGGCTTTGGAAGCGATAGCTACATACTTCTCCCAACATCTCCTAAATGTGGTACGGGCACACACGCACCGCATTCCATCTGAACACCATAACCCCAGAACCATTCCTCCTGAACTCCGGTAGCTGCTTAAAGCTAAAGCAGTCGTCCGGCAACTATGGCAGCACTTCCGCCACCCCAGGATCGAAGCAGTCTACTGGCGGTTCAAACCCTGGCAAGAAGACTGCTTCGAGCGCACCGCTCAGTGGCCTGGGAACTCACAAATCAGAGGTTTGACCTCACTGAGAAGCAATCCAGGCGGATCATCCGCTCCCTAAGAAGGGACCGGACCGTGCACTGGCATCTACCCAATGGCACTCGTAGAAGGCTTGCGTTTGAGCTCCAAGAGAAAGCCACGTGTTTCGCAGACTACTTGGACAGTCAATTCGAACCAAGGGAAGAACCCTAAGATGACGAGTTCACGGAACATGTGGAGGATACGGTGGAATACCTCTACGAGGCAACACCATCTCCACATGCGGAGATCCACATCCTCATCGTCACCCCTAAACAGGTGACCGCTCAAATCCAAAGCCTGGAACCTAACAAATCCCCTAGGCATGATGGTGTCACAGCCAACATGCTCCAGCACCTTCCTGGTAATGCTGTGATACACCTTACGCGGATTTACAACGCATGCCTCACTCTGCGCCACTTCCCAAATTGTTTGAAAGAGGCAAGGGTCGTATGGATATTAAAGCCGCGCAAGAATCCAGCCTTCTCGGAAAGTTACCTATCCATCAGCTTGCTTCCAATCGTCTCAAAGATCTTTGAACGACCGCTCCTCCCCCGCCTAACTCCTCTCTTTGAGCAGAGGTTCCTGCTCCCGGGAAACCAATTCGGTTTCCGTCGCGGCCATTCCACCACTTTGCAGCTACTGCTCTTGGCGGAGAAAGCTGCCCTGTGAATCCAGGAGGGCCTCAAAATCATCTCTGTGCTCTTGGACGTGGAGAAGGCCTTCGCCACCAAGTTGCACAAGGGGTTGTTAATCAAACTCAAAGAAGTTCAACTCCCCCCTCCATACCTGGCAATACTCAGCAGCTTACTCTAGGTCCGCAAATTCAGAGTGATGGTCGACGGGAAGCTATCCTCTGTGAGACCCATAGCGGCTTGGGTCCCGGAAGGCAGTGTTCTGTCCCCGGTACTCCTCGCTGTCTACATGTCTGACCTACCCACGGAACCGCGCAATATTTTGTGTCAGTATGCCGACGATGTCCTCATACTGGCACATAACAAGAACGTCGGCTACTTTCTTCTCCCTCTACAGCGTCAGCTCCACGCCATTGGCAGTTGGAGTGAGAAGTGGAGGATGGCCATCAGCCCGCAGAAGAGCTCCGCTCTTATGCTGGCTAAGACCCGTAGCTGGCGCCCGTATGGAGACCTGCGGTTACGGCGGAGAAGAATCCCCTGGGTTCGAACCGCCAAGTACCTGGGAATCCAACTGGACAGCGGCCTCACTTTCACTCTTATGTCAGGGCAAAGGCCGGCCTCGGCCACGCTGCACTCAGGCTACTCTACCCTATGGTTACATCAACCATGCCCATCCGCCTCAAACTACGGACGTACCGTGCAATCATCCCGCCTCTGATCCTGTATGGATGCGAGGTCTGGTGTTCGGTGGCTCATACCACCCTCCGCAGACTACAGGACGTGCAGAACAGAGCCTCAAGGATGATCTACGGTACCGACCGCAGGTTCCCATCTCACTTCCTGCACACGCAGTCTGGCATACCATTCGTCGAAGACGTCGTGCGTAAACGAACGCGCACGTTGTATGCCAAGATCACTCCCCACACCAACCAGCTGGTAAATTCATTGGGGCAGTAGGACCACCGTCTCCCCAGGAGACGGAGGTGCTATCGGCTACCCAAGGACGCCTTTCCACCTGCCCCTATCAATCACCGCCAGGTCACCTCGCGCCTTGGCTGCGGCTGGCAGGTTAACATCTGCAGTCGTGCCCTGGGACGCGCGCACGACCTGGACTTATTAAAGCTCAACACCATAATTCCCATCTGGTCTCTTGCTGCTAGTTCCACCACTGCTTGACGGATCGTTAGCGACCGCACAATGCAAGGTGGAATGGGCACTGTCCCCCCCAAAGGGGGAATATCCCGGTACCAGAAGCATCAGCAGAGGCCAACTGCGCCGTCGTACTAAACGACACGCAAGCCTGCGCATAAACATTTATCTATCATGCCGCACGGGTAAATCCGCACAGCGGGTAGGTACCGTGGCGTGTAACCCTCCGCCCGTGAGAAACCAGGCGACCTGCATCCGCTCTTGCTCTTGGCTTGGCTTTGGTTCAGTGGCAATTGGAGTTCATTTGTTTTGATCATTTGAATTTGAATTACGATTTGAATTCAATTACACATACTATTACATTAAATGCACTCAAATTTTGTATGATGTACAAAGGCAATCTTGCCCCTTAGTTATGATGGAGGACTTTGATTCTAAAGTAAAAAGAAATAACAAGTAGGATCAGGTATTCAAGTTACTTTTGTACTCTCTGGCGTTTGTGCGATAAGTTTATAAGCGTTTCTAAAATACCTTGTTTCAGAAGAACTCGTTTAAAACTGGTGATATAATTAATTTATCGGTAATTATATATAAAATTAAGGAGGCTAATATAAAGGTGGTTACTAAGATTTTTTCTCTACCAATGGGTTCATATATCTACTATTATCAGTTCAGTAGACAGGATTTCGGCCGATTTTACAAAAACGCCTTTTCTTGGCATACTTATAAATATGCACGTGCAGAACCCTCGAAATTCAAAATCATGTTTCCTCATGGCAACGGACCGTTGCATGTAAGAAAAACTTAGAACAAATATACGTGAATATATCCATGTTAAGCAAAAAGGACCTTCTATAGTTTACTAACCAAGTAACCTATAATTCAACATTTTGTGTCCTAAATGTAAAGATAAATTCTTGGGGTCGGCGTTCATCATCGGTTCAAGTAGTGCAACATTTAGTACTCCTTACTTCCATATATACATATATACTTACATATATTCTTAAAATATTCTTAAACATATTTTCATTCATTGCTTTAACGTTAATCTTGAGAGAAGTTTGTATATCCACCAGGTAACCCACATGAACGTTCTTTCACCTAAGCCGATGTCCCTTGGTGCGTTGAAGCAGTTTTAAAATTTAACGGCGCAAAACCAGTAAATCGCAATTCAGATGCGCCAGGGAACATTGTTCTGCTCCAAGCGACTGTGATTTAGCCACAGGAATGTTTACTGGTTTCAGTGTCTCAAAGATTAAATGTATCGTTAGGTTTTAAATGAACGCTGTACCTGGAAAAAGCCATAATTCATAGTTACCCAGTCCAGTTGCCATAAATGCCGTTCTTTAGTAAATATTTAA
>CM060950.1:216365396-216370396 GCA_030765055.1 Mantis religiosa
CCTACCTACCTACCTACCTACCTACCTACCTACCTACCTACCTACCTACCTACCTACCTACCTACCTACCTACCTACCTACCTACCTACCTACCTACCTACCTACCTACCTACCTACCTACCTACCTACCTACCTACCTACCTACCTACCTACCTACCTACCTACCTACCTACCTACCTACCTACCTACCTACCTACCTACCTACCTACCTACCTACCTACCTACCTACCTACCTACCTACCTACCTACCTACCTACCTACCTACCTACCTACCTACCTACCTACCTACCTACCTACCTACCTACCTACCTACCTACCTACCTACCTACCTACCTACCTACCTACCTACCTACCTACCTACCTACCTACCTACCTACCTACCTACCTACCTACCTACCTACCTACCTACCTACCTACCTACCTACCTACCTACCTACCTACCTACCTACCTACCTACCTACCTACCTACCTACCTACCTACCTACCTACCTACCTACCTACCTACCTACCTACCTACCTACCTACCTACCTACCTACCTACCTACCTACCTACCTACCTACCTACCTACCTACCTACCTACCTACCTACCTACCTACCTACCTACCTACCTACCTACCTACCTACCTACCTACCTACCTACCTACCTACCTACCTACCTACCTACCTACCTACCTACCTACCTACCTACCTACCTACCTACCTACCTACCTACCTACCTACCTACCTACCTACCTACCTACCTACCTACCTACCTACCTACCTACCTACCTACCTACCTACCTACCTACCTACCTACCTACCTACCTACCTACCTACCTACCTACCTACCTACCTACCTACCTACCTACCTACCTACCTACCTACCTACCTACCTACCTACCTACCTACCTACCTACCTACCTACCTACCTACCTACCTACCTACCTACCTACCTACCTACCTACCTACCTACCTACCTACCTACCTACCTACCTACCTACCTACCTACCTACCTACCTACCTACCTACCTACCTACCTACCTACCTACCTACCTACCTACCTACCTACCTACCTACCTACCTACCTACCTACCTACCTACCTACCTACCTACCTACCTACCTACCTACCTACCTACCTACCTACCTACCTACCTACCTACCTACCTACCTACCTACCTACCTACCTACCTACCTACCTACCTACCTACCTACCTACCTACCTACCTACCTACCTACCTACCTACCTACCTACCTACCTACCTACCTACCTACCTACCTACCTACCTACCTACCTACCTACCTACCTACCTACCTACCTACCTACCTACCTACCTACCTACCTACCTACCTACCTACCTACCTACCTACCTACCTACCTACCTACCTACCTACCTACCTACCTACCTACCTACCTACCTACCTACCTACCTACCTACCTACCTACCTACCTACCTACCTACCTACCTACCTACCTACCTACCTACCTACCTACCTACCTACCTACCTACCTACCTACCTACCTACCTACCTACCTACCTACCTACCTACCTACCTACCTACCTACCTACCTACCTACCTACCTACCTACCTACCTACCTACCTACCTACCTACCTACCTACCTACCTACCTACCTACCTACCTACCTACCTACCTACCTACCTACCTACCTACCTACCTACCTACCTACCTACCTACCTACCTACCTACCTACCTACCTACCTACCTACCTACCTACCTACCTACCTACCTACCTACCTACCTACCTACCTACCTACCTACCTACCTACCTACCTACCTACCTACCTACCTACCTACCTACCTACCTACCTACCTACCTACCTACCTACCTACCTACCTACCTACCTACCTACCTACCTACCTACCTACCTACCTACCTACCTACCTACCTACCTACCTACCTACCTACCTACCTACCTACCTACCTACCTACCTACCTACCTACCTACCTACCTACCTACCTACCTACCTACCTACCTACCTACCTACCTACCTACCTACCTACCTACCTACCTACCTACTATCTATCTATCTATCTATCTATCTATCTATCTATCTATCTATCTATCTATCTATCTATCTATCTATCTATCTATCTATCTATCTATCTATCTATCTATCTATCTATCTATCTAATCTATCTATCTATCTATCTATCTATCTATCTATCTATCTATCTATCTATCTATCTATCTATCTATCTATCTCTATCTATCTATCTATCTATCTATCTATCTATCTATCTATCTATCTCTATCTATCTATCTATCTATCTATCTATCTATCTATCTATCTATCTATCTATCTATCTATCTATCTATCTATCTATCTATCTATCTATCTATCTATCTATCTATCTATCTATCTATCTATCTATCTATCTATCTCTATCTATCTATCTATCTATCTATCTATCTATCTATCTATCTATCTATCTATCTATCTATCTATCTATCTATCTATCTATCTATCTATCTATCTATCTATCTATCTATCTATCTATCTATCTATCTATCTATCTATCTATCTATCTATCTATCTATCTATCTATCTATCTATCTATCTATCTATCTATCTATCTATCTATCTATCTATCTATCTATCTATCTATCTATCTATCTATCTATCTATCTATCTATCTATCTATCTATCTATCTATCTATCTATCTATCTATCTATCTATCTATCTATCTAACTATCTATCTATCTATCTATCTATCTATCTATCTATCTATCTATCTATCTATCTATCTATCTATCTATCTATCTATCTATCTATCTATCTATCTATCTATCTATCTATCTATCTATCTATCTATCTATCTATCTATCTATCTATCTATCATCTATCTATCTATCTATCTATCTATCTATCTATCTATCTATCTATCTATCTATCTATCTATCTATCTATCTATCTATCTATCTATCTATCTATCTATCTATCTATCTATCTATCTATCTATCTATCTATCTATCTATCTATCTATCTATCTATCTATCTATCTATCTATCTATCTATCTATCTATCTATCTATCTATCTATCTATCTATCTATCTATCTATCTATCTATCTATCTATCTATCTATCTATCTATCTATCTATCTATCTATCTATCTATCTATCTATCTATATCTATCTATCTATCTATCTATCTATCTATCTATCTATCTATCTATCTATCTATCTATATCTATCTATCTATCTATCTATCTATCTATCTATCTATCTATCTATCTATCTATCTATCTATCTATCTATCTATCTATCTATCTATCTATCTATCTATCTATCTATCTATCTATCTATCTATCTATCTATCTATCTATCTATCTATCTATCTATCTATCTATCTATCTATCTATCTATCTATCTATCTATCTATCTATCTATCTATCTATCTATCTATCTATCTATCTATCTATCTATCTATCTATCTATCTATCTATCTATCTATCTATCTATCTATCTATCTATCTATCTATCTATCTATCTATCTATCTATCTATCTATCTATCTATCTATCTATCTATCTATCTATCTATCTATCTATCTATCTATCTATCTATCTATCTATCTATCTATCTATCTATCTATCTATCTATCTATCTATCTATCTATCTATCTATCTATCTATCTATCTATCTATCTATCTATCTATCTATCTATCTATCTATCTATCTATCTATCTATCTATCTATCTATCTATCTATCTATCTATCTATCTATCTATCTATCTATCTATCTATCTATCTATCTATCTATCTATCTATCTATCTATCTATCTATCTATCTATCTATCTATCTATCTATCTATCTATCTATCTATCTATCTATCTATCTATCTATCTATCTATCTATCTAACTATCTATCTATCTATCTATCTATCTATCTATCTATCTATCTATCTATCTATCTATCTATCTATCTATCTATCTATCTATCTATCTATCTATCTATCTATCTATCTATCTATCTATCTATCTATCTATCTATCTATCTATCTATCTATCTATCTATCTATCTATCTATCTATCTATCTATCTATCTATCTATCTATCTATCAATCTATCTATCTATCTATCTATCTATCTATCTATCTATCTATCTATCTATCTATCTATCTATCTATCTATCTATCTATCTATCTATCTATCTATCTATCTATCTATCTATCTATCTATCTATCTATCTATCTATCTATCTATCTATCTATCTATCTATCTATCTATCTATCTATCTATCTATCTATCTATCTATCTATCTATCTATCTATCTATCTATCTATCTATCTATCTATCTATCTATCTATCTATCTATCTATCTATCTATCTATCTATCTATCTATCTATCTATCTATCTATCTATCTATCTATCTATCTATCTATCTATCTATCTATCTATCTATCTATCTATCTATCTATCTATCTATCTATCTATCTATCTATCTATCTATCTATCTATCTATCTATCTATCTATCTATCTATCTATCTATCTATCTATCTATCTATCTATCTATCTATCTATCTATCTATCTATCTATCTATCTATCTATCTATCTATCTATCTATCTATCTATCTATCTATCTATCTATCTATCTATCTATCTATCTATCTATCTATCTATCTATCTATCTATCTATCTATCTATCTATCTATCTATCTATCTATCTATCTATCTATCTATCTATCTATCTATCTATCTATCTATCTATCTATCTATCTATCTATCTATCTATCTATCTATCTATCTATCTATCTATCTATCTATCTATCTATCTATCTATCTATCTATCTATCTATCTATCTATCTATCTATCTATCTATCTATCTATCTATCTATCTATCTATCTATCTATCTATCTATCTATCTATCTATCTATCTATCTATCTATCTATCTATCTATCTATCTATCTATCTATCTATCTATCTATCTATCTATCTATCTATCTATCTATCTATCTATCTATCTATCTATCTATCTATCTATCTATCT